>MU177905.1:0-136176 GCA_016695465.1 Suillus americanus
TGTAGCGTCGCAATCGGCTCTATTATCTGGTATGATGTCGACATCGTGCTGCAGTCATGGACAAAATCGATGTCGTCGCTGTCTAGATCGACGAGCTCGCGGTAACGGAAGCAATTCACCAAATAGTTCCCATATCTAATCTGAGTCCAAGCTTGACTCCTACTACTACTTGACTACTACAGTAACTTTCACGACTTCAAACACCTCCCTTTCATGGAGAATCTACAGGGCTTATCACCACAAAACCAGAATGCATCAGCAGAAGAGGAGTCAAAGCGGAAGGCAGCTGAAGATGAGATGCGCAGGGATATGATGGCGACCATCCTCGATAATGCTGCCCGAGAGCGATGTGCGTACTCCTTCCTGTTTCTGGTTTAGTGCCCGTATTCAATATCGTCATTTTGTGTTTGCTACACAGTGTCCCGCATCGCCCTTGTGAGCCCGGAGAGATCGCGGCAGGTCGAGACCGTCATTATGCGGATGGCTCAGTCAGGACAGCTGCGGGGACGTGTGAGCGAGCAGCAGCTGATCGACCTTCTTGATCAGGTGTGTAATCTTTCTTTCTTGTGTGTGTATGTACATGTACAGTGTGCTGAATCTGATGTATTCAGATGGAGGACGCACGGTCCAAGACAACTACGAAGACCACTATAGTGGTGAGTATTTGACCACATCACTGACATATTTTTGAGACGGAAGATTGCTGATCATGATTACCAACTAGTACCAGCGCAGGCGAGATTTTGATGATGATGATGATTTTTAGATGCTTCGTTGATGTACTCGAGCTCGTTGCTTTGATATCGTGATATCATATCATTCACCATACTCCCTCAATTGAATGCTAACATGTACCACCCTACCCCTGTTAGTGCCCTGCCCTCACCACCTCGAATACCACAATACTCATCGTTAGTCTCTCCTGTCAAGACTCTGTCTCAGTCGTCCGTCGTGCACACAGGAACGCACGCTGAACCTTTCTGTTGTCAATAACCATATGCTGATGGATGGTGAAACATCGTGACACGAAAGCAGTTGCTCAGGGAGGCCGGTGCTGCGGTATAAGTTTGAGTCACTTAGCACCGCAGTTTGAATTAAGACAATCGATTAGCAATGCATTGAGGTATAGGCATGATGACGGACTCTAACAGCTCTAACCACCAACTTCTTCAACCCAAGGGATATAAGCCACTTCGAAAACTTATTGTCCCGCCTTCGCCTTCGCTTTGCCCCTTCTAATGGCTTGTGTGTGCGCAGTCCTATTATCGCTCGCCCCGTCTGTGAGCGGTTTGGCAGCTTTTGGCAGCGGCTGCCCGCGTCTGCGTCCCCCTCCTCCCGCATTCCGAGCTGGGCCGTCGCCCGCATCGTCCAGGCGATCCACCACATTCAGCCCCGGCGTGCCACGCAGACCCATCAATCCTACCGTACGCTTCGGGATAGGTGGCGGGACCCATGTTGCCACCGCATTTCTACCCCTTGCGCCTCTTTGCGATGGAGCACTACCAGAAGTACTAGGTCCACCGCCAACCTCCGTCACACTCGGCCACCCCAAGCACTGGGCCCATACAGCGCCCTGTTGCACCAACTCCGTGGGTGACCATCGCAGTTGCTTTAGCCAAGACTTGTAGAACCCAAGCCAAGCAGAATACGCTTGGCCGATGGAGCGGTCGTCTAGCTTAAACTTCAAATTACCAGTATGTTCAAGCTGTGTGTATGGCGTTAACGGAAGCGAGGCGATCTCTGGCAGCCGCAAAAAGAACTGCTCGTCGGGCATGAGGATCAAGATGCCTTCGCCGGCAGCCCCTGCGCGCGCGGTTCGGCCGAGGCGGTGGATGTATTGTGCGGGCGAGCTGGGGAGGGAAAGCTGTATGATGTATGTTACGCTGTAGGATGATGTCAGTACACCTTGTGATGAAGGGAAAGTAGACTGCAGGGGCAAGAAACGAAATAAAACAGATCAACGTAGAGAAAATTGATTGGACGACAACGTGATTGTTGGCCAACGAAGGATACTTTAAGATACTGATATAAGACCCACCTTGGAAAGTCCATACCCCTCGCAGTCACATCACTTGTAACCAAAATCGCGCCTTCCGGGGCGTCGCGGAACTCTTGTGCGGCGCGTGTACGTGCAGCCTGTGTCATACGGCTTTGGATCTGGTAGATTGGGGGAAGCATAGATTGTGGGCTTGCGGCAGACACTTGTTGCAAGATACTCGCAACGACGGCCGTACCACGTGCCGTTGTACAGAACAACATCGTCTTTGCTTGCGGGCCCGCCTGTTTGAGAAGGGAAACAAGTGTCGGAAGGGTATCTTCAAGGGGCGTGATGAGGTAACTCTGGGGAACTATGGGACATACATGCCACTCTGTTAGTTCATTGATAGCTTGTGGAAAGGATGTACACACCGTGCTCGTGGGTATTGATCTCGTCCGCGTGTAGGGTGGATATGAATTTATAATTTGGATCTAAGTAAATCTTTGCGATCTACTCGCCGAAACGATCAGCACCCGTTATTTCTGCACACAAAATCCACCCACTTGCTGGATCGCCTTATCAAAAGTCGCAGAAAATAGCATACATTGTCGCTTTGTTTCCCGTCTGTCAGGCAAGAATCCTACGATGCGCTCCAAATCCTTGCGAAAACCTTGATCAAGCAGCCTGTCTGCCTCATCTAGAATGAGCACGCTTGGGCGGAGGGTGAGTCCCGAAGTCAGATGGTCGAGGAGCCGACCGGGGGTGGCAATTAGGATGTCAGTGCGGGCGGTGGGAGAGTTAAGACGGTTTTTTTCTGCGTTTATGCTGCGAGCGTTAATATATATCATAATATGCGCCAAAGTGTGGGAAAGAATGCGTACTTTGTCCCCCCGATAACAGACTGCACACCGTATGGGTGGTGCGCGAGAAGGGATATTGCCTCTTCCTCGATCTGAAGTGCCAGCTCCCGTGTAGGCGCTAGAACAAGAATCTTGCCCATGTCAGAGGACGTCGATCGCGAGGAGGCAAGTCGTTCGATGGCGGGGAGAAGAAACGCCATAGTTTTGCCTATATGTAGAGTTAGTCTATGACTGAACGATTTAGTCACATTACATACCAGTTCCAGTTTTGGCCTGCACGAGAAGATCAATGCCCGACAAAGCATGCTACAGTGTACGATCATTAACTTAGTAGACTGATTTTCAACAACACCCACCTCGAGTGTTGCCTCTATGGCAAATGCTACCGCATCAGCTCAACCGGACTATACAGTGTGCACGATACTGACCTTGTACATCTGTAAGAAACCTACGCGACGGTCCGTCAACATGGGGAGAATTACAAACTATGGGACGTACTCATGTTTGATTCCAGCCTTGGATAGCTGTGAGATGGGTGCATCTACAAACCGTTTCGACGTGAAGTGCTTTTTTTCTGTAGCCATGACTGTAGATTTTGAACTTGTGCTGTGGCTTGGGGTAGATATGCTATTGAGAACAGATATTGGTGAAGGTTGAATGTGAGCTTGAGTGGCAGCCATTGACGCGTGTCGTGGCAAGTGTGTCCTTTGTGCTTTCAAGCTGTTCATCAATCGAATAAAACAATGAACTTGAAGTCTAGCAAACATATAACACAACTCTCTCGTCCTCAAGTTTGATTTCTCGAGATCTGTGCACAGTGAAAGCCCTTGGAGCGAACGTCTCAGTTACTTTTGACCTCGTAAATTTGCTTCCGGAATCCGCGTCTCGGTTGTCGAAAATAACGCGTGTCCAAATTCAAACCGCGCGTGCACTCTAATGTGGCTTACATACCATTTTAGGCTTCAGCTGGGTACCCCCTGTCAGCCAATTAAAATCGATTATCTCGTAGAGGTAGGTTCCTTCCACAGGTTCATATCACTAGGGATCATAGCACAAAGTCACAGTGCTTCTTCCATTCACCTTCCACAACAACGGTTTGCAGTATTGAGTCATTGTCGAAGATGATATGATGACAACTCCTAGCTGAAGCCAAGCACCGGAAGCCTGACTCTCCCTCACACTGTGTGCGGTCATTTTATCCTGCGGATGAGCTCAGATCGGGAGTTGCCTTGTCCATCAGTTAGCTAGCTTGCAGACGAAATCTCTCCTCGTTGCACCGCATATTCGAGTCAGTTGTTGACCCATTTCCAATCGAGTTGAAAATTGGACTGTTCCGCCCTTAGGATCCTTCATATGCTGTAGCTTTCAACGCCGACAACCAGTGACCGAAGAAAGATAAACCTGACACTTTTGAATATATGACCATCACACTCGCAACCTTTCCGATGTATGAATCGGCAGCTGTAGAGCAAATTGCTCGGGCGTTGAAGGTAGCATCACGGCGAATATCTTGCCTCGTCCTCGACCATTCATGTATTCGCCTAATCATGATATCTCCATGAACGAGCCTCAGTTTCAAATTTGGGGCAGAGAAAGTGATACTGCACAAACACCCTGCAATCGAACAAGTTTTCCAGACGAGTGTTCTTCACCGATAATCCAAGCATCTCTTTCGTCATCTCCATACATATCGTTACATCCAGCAAATTCACTGGAGTTGGATACGTGTAACAGTGCAGGTGTAACCCGTGCCCGCGGCATGCAGTGGGACGGTCGTACAGTGACCATTACGAACGGCCACAATACCTGCATGATGATCACCGTGTACCTCCTCAGCGCACCTTTCGGCAATCTGAGTTGTTCCCTGTAGCCCCGTGTCACCGTCACCACACTCGAGCTCATAGCTAAAGGCGATTTCGTCATGTGGACCCCGCTGACTCTGCTGAAGGATAAGAAAAGGTGAAGCAGCGGTTGGTATGCGTGAAACATTTTTTGGTATGGACCCGAGAACAAGTTCGCTGATCTCCCGAGTAGACTTGTCCCCAGAACTTTACTTGTATATTGCCTTGGGACACCTGAATGCACTAGGCAGTCTTTCTATCTGCGATCCAAGTAAGAGAGGGCATATGACATGCAAACCTAGACGTGAGTTTCGATATAACACCCCACGGAATCGCAAACGACCAAAGGCGTGGACGCTCATGATAATTGATGGCCGAAGGCTCCTGAACGCCAGAAGAATCGACGCAGATGTCGAGTTTGAAACGGTTGACGGCCCCCGTGGCTTCTGGGCGTAGATCCACCATGATCCATAAAATCCAACAGGAACAATAGGGGCCGCCCAAGAGCGGCCTTATCCAATTCAAATTCAAAGAGTGTTTTAAGCACAAGGAGTTCGGCAGTTCGGACCAAATCGAGCCCTTGGAGCTTCTCGGCGTGAGAGGCAATGCGGAGTTTAGATCCTGTTAGATGATTGGATTAGCTATGAGTGGTGAAAACAACTTGACTGCAAACCATCTTCCCGGCTGTCTAATTCTTCGTATGGAGATGAGATGTGCAAGCCTGATATGATCTTCTCTTCTCGAGACGGTCGCAGTCTCTATGGGTGTCAGGATGCGCAAGAGAATGGTGAATCAGCAGGTTCAGCTCTGATAGGCCAAAACAATTTTCCACATATATGACGACTTCTGGACCGGATGTGCTGAAAGACCTGAGCGACCTGTCTCACTATGAACAGACGAATTCGCCCTCAACAAGTAAGAAACACAATCATACATGGGAGCCTGAATACGGCGAAATGAGTATTTCTTAGATCGCTGAGGAAACAAAAGTCAGAGCCGCGATAATGCTTATAGCAACCTCTGGTAGGAACCGGAGGAACACGCTATGGGAGATATGTATCAATGCCAGTGTGCTCGAGGCTGAATTGTATTGTTCTTACTTGTAAATGAGTCAATAGCGCCAGTCTGCATACTCTGCATGTCCCTGGATGCGGAATTAGTGTCCCCTACCATGGTATCGATATTGTTTCCTTCTGAACGTCGTTCCCTGCTAGTAGTAGACTCCAGATGAGTGCCACAACACAAACAATCAACAATAGATGGAGTGTGGGAAAAGTCTGCAGCCTCATTGTAACAGTCGCGTTTGCTCAACGCCTCAAACGCAACTCATTCATCCATTTCAACCCTTTGTCGTCATCTTCATCGTCGTCTAACACAACGAGCACGTTGATTTAAGCATATTCAAGATGTCTACCACCAGGTTACACCACCACCCATCTCTTCCCGCTCCCGTCGTCCACGCTGGCTTCTCCGCCCACCAGTCCAAGTCTCATGTTCTCGCCGGGGTGCAGGACGCGTATTGGAGCGACGATGACGCCGTAAGTCTATTTTTTTTTTATGATCACATATAACGTCATTTATCTACCGATCCCCAGGATGATGCAGATTGTCCGCTTTGTCTCGAAGAGATGGATATTTCAGACCTTAATTTTAAGCCGTGTGTCTGCGGGTACCAGGTATATCCCCTCGTTCATTATGTATTAGGTAGATGCGCTCAGCCCCACTCAGATATGTAGATTCTGTTGGCATCATATTAAGCAGAACCTCAACGGCCGCTGTCCCGCTTGTCGCCGTGAGTACACCGACGAAACTGTTCAGTTCAAACCTATTGCAAAAGAAGAGTGCGTCCCGCCCTCACAATTTACTTCTAAAATTCAATATAGGCCTTCTTGGCGTGTTATAGCCATAAACGCCTAACCCAGCAGAAGAAGCAACGTGAACGTGAGCGGAAAGAACTTGACGCCCTTGGTAGGCGCCATCTCGCCAATGTTCGCGTTGTCCAGCGCAACGTTGTATATGTCGTTGGTATCGGTCCTCGATTTGCAAAGGAGGAGGTATGTTACACCTTTCATCAAACCACTTCTTGCCTCATCCAATACTCTTCGACATAGCTCATCCCTACCCTTCGCTCGAATGACTACTTTGGGCAATATGGCAAAATCTCTAAGATTCTACTTGTCAAGCGTACATCCTCAGGGGGTGGTGCGCCTATTGTAGGACTCTACATTACGTACCATCGGCGCGAGGATGCCGCACGTTGTATCTCAACCGTTGACGGTGCCCCAAGCCCAGGAGGAGGTCGAGAGGTCATGCGTGCCAGTCATGGGACAACCAAGTATTGCATGGCCTTTCTCCGTGGTGTGTCATGTACTGATCACACCTGTATGAATCTACACGAATGGGGAGACGAGAAAGACTGCTTTACAAAGGAAGATCTAACGACCTTGTACGTGTGGATTTTCGAAACGGTTCTATGGCGTGGCTTACCCATTTCCAGGAAGCATACCATCAAGGACACAGAAAGCAGGGGGAGCAAGAATGGGGACGGTGCGTTGTGATCACGCAATTGTTCCTGTCTCACTTATACATTACCTCTTTCAGGCCTCCCGCGCACCGCAGCATGGGCCAAACCCGCCACTCCGACACCCAGCAGCACAACGCCCACTGCTACCATTGCTCAGCGTCCCCGGCGTGGTGGCCAGCGGCAGGCGCGTACACCACGCCCACAGCATGATCGCAAGGCTGGCTCAGGTGGCGGAGGAAGTACGAAAGCACCCTCCATCGCGTCTTCGTCTCGACCCCCGACGCCTGCTGTCTCTCCGCGTCCCCCGACGCCACCTGAGGCTAAGACTCTCCGGGCTAAGGAATTGGCACCGCTTCCGCCGACATCGCCCTCACCATCAATGGCAGTGGACTCGGATGTAGGCTCTGGCAGTCAGGAAGTGCCGCCAAGCCCGGCGCGCCCACGCTCCACGGAGAGTGTGGACAGTACACCGGCTGTACCTGCCTCTCTGCCGCCAGGTTTACCAGATGCCCCACCTGGTCTCCCACCTCCGACTCGTACACCTAAGACGGACCCCGCTCCTGCGCCAGGTCTCCAAGCACTACAAATGTCTGGGGGAAGCTACCAAATGTCCACCGCTGCACAAGCGCTACTTGATGACGTTAAAGCGCGTCGCGAGGCGGTACTTTCGAGCACGCAAGTGAGCGTCTTTCCCGATTTCGATCGCACGCTGCGTATGCTCTCGGGGAGCGAGGGTGGGTTCAGCTTCAATCTGGACCCAAAGCTTGCAGACGTAGATGTGAATGCAGAAGGAGAGGCAGTATTGAACGCGCTTGAAGCGGAAGCTCGCGTACCTTTCGCCGGTGGCTTCATGGACGCATTCCCTGCGCTCAAGCCACAAGCACACCCTCACACGCATCAAATGCCAACCATGTACCCTCATAATCCCGCCCGCTCCATCTATGACCCCCACGCAATGCGTGAGAGCTATCTTGGGTCGTTTAATCCCTTCGGGGAAACGGAAGGATCCTCAATTGATGGTGGTGCGCGTAGTTCGCCATCGTACCCTGATGAGGAACGGAAGGTTTCAAGATTTGGATTCGCACGGGGGAGGCAAGGCTCAACAGCTGCGAGCTCCCCCGTTCACGTGTCATCCCCGTTGAGTGCGAGTGATAGCCATCACTCGTTTTTCACGGCTTCGGAGACTCCTGCGATGACGTCGTCGCATTGGAGTCATGGAGGACATGGAGAGTACGCAGGATATTCCACCAATTCTCCGCTTGTGCAGCAAGCGCAGACGGTGCAGTCGCCCCCGCAGCAGCACGCGCAGCCACAAACACAGCAGGCACGCTTTCAGCCGTTCGACACGAGTGTGAGCGTGAGTGAAGCCCAGCTCCGTGAGCTGATCCAGTCGAGCAGGGACCGTGCCGGCTCGATGCAGATGCATAACGCTACAGCTGGTAGGAGACTTCTGTTTGTGTAAGCCGCTGGACTGCGCATTGACGATTTTGTCTTTCTTCACTTCACTTTTTGCTCTTCAATTTGATTCATTGTGGTTCACGTGTATGCTTCTTGTATGATGATGCCGTCTATGTTTTTTTTTTTGCATTTTTGTTTTCAGTTTCAGATCAACCTCAGTACCAGTTTGCACCTTTCAGTGACCCCGCAATCATGTCAGCACGTTTCGCCTCGCCCGTATTATCCTCCGCAAGTCTGTCGTATGCTGGTACACCAGCAATTGCGACCGCGGCACCAGTTGCTGCGGCCACGTACGGGCCCCCGCCGGGCCTAGCATACCCAAATAGTGAGTCCCTTTCTTTTGTTCAGGGGAGGGAGTCCCAGGTCAGAGTACCGAGCCCCGTGCTTGCAGTGCGCAAATTCTACCACCGGTCATGAGAGCTTCCGGGACCCACGCATTCAGCCAACATTATTTCGATTATCCTCTTTTGTCCCCTCCTTTTCCCCTCCCTCGATGGTTTTAGCCTTGGTTAGATGCATGCTGACTAACGGTTGTTTCCTTCCCTCTTTCTTTTAACCATCTGTTCGTTCGCCAACTTCGCTTTTAGTCACTCCCTCCGTTTCGTCCTCACCTTCGCCAGTCCCTGCACTGTCGTCTGCTGATTTTCCCGCCCTGAACGCCGATGTGCTGCCTCCGCCTGATGCACTGCCTGCCGATGCATCATCACCCGCCGAAGGCAGTAAGGAACAGGCCAAAGCAGAGCGCAAGGCTGCGAAAAAGGCGGCGGCGGCGGAACGTGCGCTCGAGCGCCAGAAAGCAGCCCAAGAGAAAGCTGCTGTAAAAGCCACTGAGAAGGCCCGGATTGCGCAAGAGAAGGCTATGGAGAAGGAGAAGCTAGCGAAGGAGAGAGAAGAGCGAGAGAAGTTGGTACGGGAGAAGGCAGAAGTGGAGAGAGTGGATAAGGAGAGGCAGGCACGAGAGAAGGCGGCTGAGGAAGAGACGGAAAGAGCTGTCATAAAGGAGAAGGAGAGGCAAGCCCTGGCTGAAAAGACTCAAGCCGAAAAGGCAAGGGCAGCCCAGGCCAAGGCTCAAAAAGCCGCCAAGTCTGCATTGGCGGTCAAAGCTACGAAATCCGCAGGCTCCTCCGGTCAGGTGCCTGCTACTCCAACTGCTAAGCAGTCACCCGCTCCATCTAAGACATCTGAACCCGTGGAACAAGCCCCCATACTGTCCAAGATGCCAAAGAAGAACAAACCCATCACTCGCCCAATCAAGATCTCGAAGGAGGATGAGATTACTCTTGGAGATGCCTCGGCTGCACCATTGATTTCAGTTTCAGAGGCTGTGAATTTTCCATCACCTCCCAAGACTACGAATACAGTCGTCTCTAGTCCGAACAACTCGAGGGCGCAGTCTGTGGACACATCCTCTCCTGTGGGACCTACCTCACTTGCTGATCTACTCGACGACATTGACGTAAGGAATCCGAGCATGGATCTTCCCAATCATACTTTCTTTGACTTAGCAAAAATCAATCCCGCTGCCAAGATGCCTCTTGAGTATGGTCCTCTGGTGCATGCGTTGTCTGCCCTTTCTGTGGGCGGCGGGTCATTCGCTACCAACATGCCTTCGGGGTCCATCGATAATGCCGTGTCTTCATTCCAGCAGTTGTTGGAGACGCTGACACAGACTATCTCCGACCTCCTGCGCCTGCTTCCTCGGACGACGTGGGACGACAGCTCTTCATTTGATGGCGTACTTCGTGACATGCTCAAGGGTGATGATTTCTTAGATGACGGCGGTGATGATACAGCTGGCAAAGAAGACGAAGTCGCGGCGTTGACGCTCGCCCTTGAGCGTCGAGCCCGTTGGATGGAGGTGCAGTTGTCCAAGCTGGAGGAACTTCATCGTGACATTAACACGGCTGCGGTACGCGCTGTCCTTGCATTCAACGACAGTGGCTGGGATCGTCACATCTTCATGCCTCGGGTTGGCAACACCCTCCGCCGCTTCGACAATATTGGCATGGCAGAGCAAAGTGACAAAATGAGGCCAATGACAGTGGACGAGTTGGAGAAGAAGCTGCAGGTGGCCAAGGAAGCTGCCATATTTGCGGAGACTGAGTTCCGGGAGGCGATGGAGAAAATGCAAGCTGTGAAGCCCGTGGAAGTTAACTACTGAGTAGGTTACAGTAGTTTGACTGGTCGTAGTTAATACACGATGAACATTTGGCTTGCATGTCAGAGTGATATTGGTCACGTGCATCGAACGCGCCTAGACACGTCTAGAATGTGATATTGGTATTGTACATTGTGCGGCTGACCCGAGGTCATTATGTCCAGGTGATTAATATTTAATCCCCACCTCAGCTTTGTGGCAACCCGTCGACTGACATGGCTGGACATAGCACACAACGCCAAAAGCAACTCTCTCGGCTCGCTATCATCATCATTGTTATCCTGTTCGCTGCTGTGCTGGCACGCCAGCTATTCTCGAAAGAAACCCTCCACAATAAACACCCTCGTGCGCACAGCCCTCACACCTTCATCGAGGGACGCTGGAAAGACGTACGAGCATCACTGGGCTTACCTCCTCTTCCTGACACCATCAACCCATCGGCTGTCATTCTGCCCCCGTCGACACCACCTCGCACAGGAAAGCTCCCCTTGCGCTTCGATCTCCGCCGGAAGCGCGCCGAAGCAAACCTTCAGAGTCAGGACAAGCTTCACCTCGCTGCCGACGTGAGAGATGCGCCCCGCGTATCAGTACAAGCACTATCTGCGTCATTCCGCCGCATTGCAGCAGCTGAGAAAGAGATAGCGGAGATGCGAGGCAAACATGAGAAGTCGGGACAAAAGATACGGGTTCAGAGACGTATCGAGGACTGGCAGGACCCAACAAATGCAAAAGATGTATTGATTACTGTCACGAATGACTAAATGATGCTAGCAGTCGGCAATCGTACCAGCAATTGAGTAGACATTATACGATCGACGATGTACGACAGCAATGGTTACTATCACTCCTCCTTGGCTGGAACAGGCTCCGCGCCATTATCTGTCTTACTCTTCATCCATGCAACGAAGTCATCGAGTAATGATGGCCAAGCCTAAGGGATTTAGCATACGCATAGTTACCACGCAATATGAATCTGATGTAACGTACCCCATCAGCTTCGTAATTGGACAAGGAAGGGTCCACAGCGTGGCAGAACTCGTGTACCTACCTTGCATCAGTACGTCATATGCCTGATGATAGCAGAACTTACCATATTCCAAATATCCTTGTTTGCACCTTTGTATGTACCTTTCTCCTACAAGAAAAGATGAGCAGCATCTAAGGCAGGGTGACAGCGACGTACAGGTAAAAAGGTGATCAAATCGTTGATGATTGGATATCGTGGAGCAAGGAGTACCGACCACAGCGCCATAGCCGTCTATATTGGGAATGATAAGATACATGGTTCGCCGCGGACACAGGACTCCTTACCTCCAAGTCGATGTTTCGTGCTTGTCTGATATGAATGATCGGAAGGATTGCCTTTCGGATATAGCTAAGAACTCACGGTGGCTTAGCAAGCGTGAAGCAAAACTGATAGAGATCTGCGAAAGCAGTCTTGCGGTCAGAAGCATACTCCCTGTAACGAGTTCGGTTATAAGGCTCTTTTGTGCTTGCATTGCCACGTTTCTTTGCTTGACTCGAGATGGAAGCCGAGCGAGCAAGCGCCTGCTTATCACGAATAAGAAGATCTTCAAGCTCTCTCAAAGCTTGAGATAGAACTGGCAACGAGGAGATTCTGATACACTCGGTTATGAAATAGCAAAGCACAAATAAACCATCGAGACTCACTCAAGTAAGCCCATTCCATGCAACCATTCTGCCCTCGTGAACTTGCCCATTTCGCTACTCTTTAGCTGCCACGCAAGGATAAGGGGCTGTGCACCATCAAGCGGTATGTCAGCCTCCGTACATAATTTTTCCAGTCCCTCTGGTCCAATCACATCGCGGTCGTCTTCATCGGCAAATAAGTTGAACAGGACTTGCGCCCGCTGAGGGACATACGGTTCGGTGAGGGCTTCTTGGGATTCCTTGGGCTGAGGAAACAGAGGAGCAACGATGACGTCAGAGGCGTGCAGAGTATAAACGATGGTTACCACTTGCACGTACCGCCACCTTGTTTATCTCATCTACTTCGTCGCTGCGAGCGGGCGTGTTAGAGACACAGCACAACAAAGACGAGAGGCGCATGAAGGAATGTCGTGAACGACGTGAAGGTTGAGTCGTGAGATACGATTGATCCGTCGTGGCCGTCAGGATTGAAGTGTACTAAAGGCAGACTTACTCGTTCAATGAAAACCTAGTCGAGGCGAGTTTCTGCAAGTGATGGATATGGTGTTATATAAAGTTGGGAAAAGGATGTCGGCCGCAGGCTTACATCATCATTACTTCTTTCGTGAAGGTGGCGAACAATTTGGGCGTAATAAGGAGGCCTTCCGTGAGTGCACTACAGCATGCAAGGGCCGGAAGACTCACGCAATCGACGTATTGGTGCGACCTTTTGTTGTTTTTGTTGTTCTTGATGTTGCTTTCGTTCCGGTGTTTCTTGTTTTCTTTTGAGGCGGAGCCACCTGCGGAACAGTGAGTGGTAAAGGAGAGTGCCCAACAGCCCGGACAAGCTTGCGCACATCTACATCATCCGCAGAACTGTCTTTTGCAACCCTGCTCAAAGCCTTTATTATCATCAGGACGGAACACAGTGGGAAGACAGGACGCACGAGGTTCCAATACTGGTGACACTTGTCGTGGCGTTTTGACCTTCACCTTGCATTTCAATTCATCGGACTGGAATCATTAGGATTATGGGAGCTTACCGGTCCGCGTTGAACTTCGCGTCGAACGAGTTGCAGGAGCCCCTTGAGAGTCTGCTTCCGCACGCTTTCGCTGAAATGGCTGCGTCAAGGACAAATAAGCTTGAAAGTGAACAAGACTTGCTTTAGGTGGCATATCCAAGTAAGAGAGCCAGACTGGAGAAACAACAGAGGAGACCAAGTATAAATGGTCGTTCAAAGAGTAAAGGTAAAGGGAATTAAGTATTGGCGCGTTCAGGGCGCGTTGTGACACACTATGTCACGACACGTGACAATGTGACGAATGCTGGAATCCCGCTCGATCAAGATCTATATACTTACTCATCCTCTTGTCATGAACGGAGAAATCTTCAATGCCAACCCAACCGTCTATGCTTCCAAGCGCTCTACCCGTAAATCGAAATTTGAAGCAGGACAGTCACTATGGATCGACGAACAGTACCAGCCTGAGCTCACTGGCAGTGAGTCTGAAGTGGAGCCTATTGACGAGGATGAGATATTTGGTGCGTTTCAGGCCTTCTTAACTCCTAAACTCACCTAAATCGCACACTGCTACAGACTTGATCCGCTCTATCGCAGATCCTGAGCATCCTAATTCTCTTGAAGAACTCAGGGTAGTCTCTGCAGAGCAGATTAAAATGGGTGACAATCACATCATGGTCGAGTTTACTCCCACCGTACCTCACTGTGGGATGTCAACATTGATTGGCGAGTGTTTTCACAACGTTTTGAGAACCTCTCTTGACCAACTGCTCAGGGCTGTCCATTCGCGTGCGACTGATGCGAAGTTTGCCTCAGCGTTTCAAAGTGGATATTCGAGTGAAACCAGGATCGCATCAGAGTGAACTTGCAGGTTAGCAGCCGGACTCCTGTTCCCTTTTATCCCTTTTTGACCGCATGCCTTAGTAAATAAACAGTTGAATGATAAGGAGCGTGTTGCTGCTGCTTTGGAAAACCCTGCCCTAGTGGAGACACTAGAGAAGTGTCTAGAGCCTGTTGGAGGACACGACAGCCGGTAGCAAGTGTTAATTCCCTCTATATGACAAGTTGTATCTATAGCTTTATCTTACAGGATTGTAGCACCTTTGTTCTACTTAAGTGCAGTCGTGCTGTTCCAAAAATAGCAATCATCTTCCTCCTTGTAAGTGATTTATGACCGTGTCAGTACATTATGTTTCTCTAGGAGACTAGTTTCATGGCTCTTCTTGCTATCGGCGTGGCCCGCATCTCACTTTCCCCATCAGGTTTCCTGCGTGCGCTCTCATCGCGTCCAGGTCCAATAGCGTCCAATATCATGAAACTTACTGTCGACAGGCGGTCCGATGTAGTCATCGTGGTCGTCGCAACGTTCTACTACAACAATACAAACGTGACGACAACTAGATTGCACACTACGAAAAACACAGAGAGCTTTTGGAGACCGACATGGCCAATTATAGCTGTTTACCGATATCAATAATGGCTGGTATGCTGCGGACTGGACAAGGAGCCCCAAAAATGGACGCATATCGAACAGTTATTCTATCAGTGGAGGGCGTGGATTTTTCCGTTGCCTTCGCGTGAATCAAACAAGCCAGAAAAAGAGTGGTTGCGATAAATCAATGCCAGGCCCAAGACACGGTCAGTTATCAAATTCATCTGCCACTGACGGTAAGACGGTGCACTGAACCATTGGCTTGCTCAAGATTCGACTCTACCCGCCTTTATGACGTGGAGAGTTATGTCACGCCGATGCCGAACTGGATCCGTCTTTGCGGCTACTATGTAGTATCAACCTTCACACGGCGAAAGTGACAACCACGGGTGACTGCGCGCGGCGAGGACATTCGGCGTTCGAAGGTGTAATGTGTATTGCAAAAATAATCATATCCCGGGAAACCCCCACGAAGCCCGTCAGGGTTAGGCTAGCCGAGTTCACCGCGTCACAGGTTGGGGAGACACCCTTGTTGGATCGAGTGGACACTGACTGTCGTAAGGCCCTGCTACTACCAGACATCTTCCCACCAGAATCTCCGTCATTGCAGCGAATGATGGTGAACAGAATTAGGTAATGCTTGAAGACTCCTGCCGTTTAGACGTATTGGATCACAAAAATTCCGATGGGCCGTGGCCCAGAGGTTTCCAGCTCGACTTCAACACGGACATGATAAATAAGATAGCCGGGCACTCTAACAAGTCACATTGACGCTTCAAGTTTCAGCCAGTGCAGGCTGCCTTCAGGCTGATATGCCTTCGCAAGCGAACACGCGTTGGACTAGCCGTTCCTTGAAGGTGAATTGGTGGCTAGCCTTCCGACCATCAAAAGTAGGGTTGCATTCGACTACGTCCAACAGGCTGGCTAATTTTAATCACACTGTGGTGTGCTGCATCAATATCAATGTTGTGGGTAAGGGAAAGCCATGTGGCTTTCTCAGAGCCGCCGGGGGGTCGTGTAGTGACTCGGAGTTTTCCTGTACCGGCGGCAAATCATATTTCCCAAACCATCTTGCTTAAATTGAATCGATTATAACGTTATGTACCTATTATAAGTCTGTCAGTCCGTCGAGGATTATATTGATACAGTGGTGTTTGCGGTAGGTATAAAAAGGCTACATTTATGTAGAGTGAATGAAAACATGCTACATTGCGGATATAAAGAAAAGTGATAACCTAAAGACCAATCCATTGACAATCAGCATGTAAGAAGTGTAGGGTTCGAATGAAGTTAGAAAAGAGCGACAGAATAATCAAGAAAACCTTGCTCTCAATCCTCAAGAAGAAAATCCCAATTAATATTCCTCTCCGGTGATTTCTTAGAAGTCGAACTGAAAATGCGTTTTAACGTTTCTTTGGGTTGGCTCTCTGGAGCGTTGGTGTGAAGATCCCACATCCTGAACGTCACCAGACCGCGGGTATCGACCCATACTTCGTCGCTGTCCCAATTATCTTCCATTGACATTGCTTCATTTACGCGGACATTTGCCATCATGCGGTTGACAAAACCGGCTGAGAAAGATGGTGTGCCCGAGCAACGAATGTGACCTCGAAAATCTGATGGCAACCAAACTGTCACGTTGGAAGTGGTGGTTCGGATGTCAAGGAAAAACTTGCAACGAGGCACAGAGCGGCACTGATATTATGAAGAGATGTTCAGACATGATACAGCAAGTCAAGAGATGGGACTTACGACTTTGAGCTTAATCGGTGATGTCTCGTTGCTGATGAACATGGCCAGACGGTGTTCTACCGGCTGATTGCGCGCACGATAGTGTGGGAGTGCCAGAGACATATCAATGGGCTTGGGTGTCTTGAGCATAAAATCGTAGTCGCTCATAGCGTTGTAGTGAATCTTATGGGTGCCAGTTGGTTGAAGCCTCTGTGTAATGAGTCAGTTACTTGTAAAGCAAGGAGGATTGTGTTGTACCAATAAATGAGTCTTTTCGAGTGATAATGAACTCTAAGACGGACTTTAGCTGGAGGTTACACTGTTTGAAGGATGAAACTGACCTCCGAGTCTGATGAAATTGAACAGTTCGAATAACTCGACATGACGCGCGTAATATCGTGAGCGGGGACAAGAGTCGAGAATTCTCTCAAGGCTCTGCATATTTAAGGGTTTGGGAAGGCGGTCACCTATACGTCACCGAGACGGAGTCATGATCCCGCAAATCGTTTCCCTTATGCCTTATTTGGGCAGTCTTGTACTCGGAAACAAAAAAGCGCGCTTGGGCGAGAACAATTATGCCTTCTACTTCGGCTCAAGATGTATTCCGCGTGCCTCGCTCCTGAACACGTGGACATCACAGATCTACAGGTCCGTATCCTAGCAGTACAATACACTACTACCTTCAGCGCCCAAAGCCGAGTCCAACAACCTAGAGGAGCCTAGACGCCGTTGAAAAATCTTCCGCATGCCACGATCCATGCGAGACCAAACCCTATCACTGGAATCACCCTCCGTTCTCAGCATTAGCTCGATCTTTCCCTCGGCGTGGATGAAAACTTCGTCATCATTTTCAAGCGCACAGGACTCAAGCCTGATAAATCCCCGGCGCATTCGCTCATTGAAGCCACGACCACAACGAATCTGCCTCCGACGACGTAGATCCTCGTAGTCGTTGATGGACACGATGCCCCGGAAAGAGGGGGGTAATGTAATTTTCACACCGGCTGAGCATGCGAAAATATGAAGGCGAAAGAAGTGATTCTCCGCACCAGGCGTACGAAACTAAAGAAGCCAACATTACTAAATGTAGTCATTTCGGTCACCCAAGTGACCACCTGGTGGGATGCACTTACAACTTCGGCCTTGATGGATCCAAATCGACTAGAAAGATATGCTACCGATTTGGCCAACGCAGCAGTATCAGATGGGAATGGTGAGAGCATGATGAGCCTTGCGCGAATATGTTGATTGGTTGCTGACGTTTGGAACACAAACGGATCACCAAAGACGGCATCTTGCTTGCGGGGGAGAAACTGCTCAGTGACAAATATAGTGTTCTCTTCCTGAATGGCAGTCAAGTCACGCAACACTGCCATGTTCCATTTAAACTTACCTCTGTTGTGGTGGTTGATGCCGACAGAGCGCTTAAATTACTAAGAAGCTGTATTAATGTTGCGTTAGTTTAAGATTTCCTCCGAGATGTAGAATCGCTAACCGACAGTGGTGGGGTGAGCCTGCTCATGTTCGGAATAATGTTCGGTCTGTCATGCCACCATACGGATCCATCAAGTTTATATAGTGACTCGTCTGACTGTTAGAAAAAGCAATTAAATTGTGGACTACTGTGGACTGATCGCCACTGGAACAAAGGCTACTGTGGCACTGGCACTTAGCGGGGGCTCTGCAGCGACACAAAGGAGAAGCTTCGGGTTTCCTTGACACGTGTTGGGAGACTGCTCCACGGAGGTACCTGGTTTTGAAATACATACACGACCGCCAACCAACCAGGCCCAATGGAAAAGGGCATTGTGTACCCAAATCTGAGGGTCAAAGGAAACTGAATACACGTTACCCACACAGCTCTGGAGTAGCTGGCGGGAAAGGAAGAGCGTCTTCACATCATGCGCTCGCTACCTGCCGAAAAGCACGACAAAACACAACGTACAATACATGTTTGTAGCATCCAAGCCGGATTTTTAGATAGGGATAGTCGGCCTACAAAAGCAATTGATCCTCTTCAGAATCTGCAACAACGTCATCATCCTGAGGATGTTGCCGCACGATTGTTGGACCGGAGTCTTTTCTAGCCTTGCTATTCCGCGCTTCGGCAATTAGCCGTGCAAACTCTCCTTGATTATTCAACTACAGCTTGCGATGAGCATTCTCAGCAATAGAAGGAACGGAAGACCTACCATGTGAGTTGCTGTATTATCCACAAGATGTCTTCGCTTTCTATTATCTTCCCAATTCTTCAATTCATTGCGTAATTCTTTCGTAGTCTTCCTGTTAGATCCAGACTTATCCAAATTGGCATTAAAAATCATAACCCAGCTAAGATTCGATGAGAACTGCGGATTTGATTGGAACCAAGAAGTCACATACCGTTGATGTCGAGCGATCCACGTTTTCCGGTCACCGAGGATGGGTAAACTGTGAGCATGCAACAAGTCTTTGACTTGTTTGTCCTTCAATACATCATATGAAGCCTTGGGTATGCGCTCCGTTGCATCATCCACGTCAATCCTGCCTCCACGTTCTTGTCAGTTCGTTATGGTCAGAATTAAACTAACGCTTACCCGTTGTCCCTACTCTTCCCCTTTTTTAAAAATAACTTTGACCATTGATCTTTGGCGCCTGATGTCGCAGCACCGGATGTATTTGTATTGAATAAAATTTTCTGGCATCCCGAGTCTAAATGCGTGTTGATATCCCCCATGACGATAGACACGTTGCAGACAGGACAGTTTACCATCTTACCCCCTAAGTACGAATTGAGCACTACTGTGCCACAATATAAAAGGACGCCCAGACCTTGCACAATTTCTTCCTCTTGTGGATCCGACGAAGGCTCCATATCTTGCCTTCTCGAACGCCTGAACTTGTTTGGTACCGGGGAAGAAGCAAGCTGGCTTGAATTAGAAGGACCCGAAACCATAACGACATCTGAATCGGAAGACGCTGAGCTGACGCGCCGCTTGCGCTTCTTACCGTTAGTCAATGGGGTTCTGGACCGGCGGGATGTTTGCTCTTCTTGACTCCTTCTGGTGCGATCCTGTTCTTCACGCGAGAGCCGAAGAATAGTTGGCCTGTGCTTGTTCAAACTGCATCTACGCAAGGGAGGATGCAGGACTCACCGTGCAGTTTTCCATGCACTCACTGTTTCCTCAAGAACTGGATTTGTCCTAAATTGTCCTTCACTTGTCGACTTCCTGCAGCTTGGGCACTCCGATTCTTTGACAATGTGTTCCCGAATACACTACCGGAAACATTCATATGACATAGGCTGCATGAGAAAGGGGGTAATAAGGGACTCACAAGTGAGCAGAAGCAGTGCCCGCAAGCAAGCGTTATGGGTGCATCGTACAATTCGCCGCAAATTGTGCACCGCAGACTCGCATCCAGTTGTTGCAAGTCTGGCATAGGGAAATCGCTCGGGTCTGGGATATTTGTGGAAAGAAGAGCTTGAACGTTATTCGTGGGCATGAAGCTCGGTCGGACGAGAGTTTGAACTTTGTCGTAGATAAAATAAAAGATTTCAAGAGAAGGATACTAGAAGAACTCGTCCAAAGGTTCCAAGAAGAAAGAAGCAAAGAGGTTCTGGCACTAGCAACGCGTTGTGGTCGCGTAATCCCCACATGTGACCTCTTGTGACTTTTCGCGTTCTGAAGTCACGCATGACATATAATAAATACGAATGTCCATCAAGAGATGAATGATACACTATTCTACATGCAAATGGGGTGGGTATATAAAAGTACAATTTATATCCGCGAATGCTTCCAGTGAGTCAGAAAATACCTTCAAAATCATACATCTCTTTTCCATCGTCGGGTGAAGCAACATTCCGAAGGAGGGGATCAAGAGACGTCAACTCATCCTTGATTCCATTTCGAGCGACCTGGTCTAACTCCTTCAATAATGCTGAAGTTATTTTCTGACGTGTTTTGTTCAACATTCATATTTCCATGTCATCCTGAATTTATTACCTTGAATTTTGTGTCCACTTTTAGGAGCATATCTCCCATCCCGGGCGTCCAGCTAGGTGGGGGGCTTCCAAGGGCACCGCCGTAACCACCGTGTACGTTTGCGATACCCCACAGGCTGGAGTCAGCGTCATCTACTTGCTTCACATTGGAGTCGGCGCCAGAGAATAGATACGAAACACCAGGATGTGGTGCGAGAAGCCCGAGAGGTCCCATCATGTGTTGCCCAGAGTTTGGAAATGGTGAGGGGCCCAGTATTCGCGAAATTTTATTATATACTTCCGAGATGACATCCAGGAGGGAGAGAAGGGTTTGATGATAGTCTAGAGGAAATGGCTGCAAACGTTTCAGTTAATTGAAACACTATCAAACCTTCAGAGAACGCACTATATGAGGTGAAACAAGGTATGATGTTTCCGATCCGTCCGTATATGGTACAGTATACTCAGCGAAACCACCAGCAGCTTGCCGTTTTGCTACTTTGGACCGGAATAACCGCTGGACCTACAGTAAGCAGTGGACAACTCACGGTTGTCGGATAAAATCTTACAATCTTTGGCTGACGGTCGGGCTCCTCCTTTGCCTGGTCGTATTCGTTCATGGTATTCATTAGTCCGCGAAGAAAGTCTTGAACTTGAGGAATATCTAACAGATTTGAGAGCGACATTGCAAGGATAGCAAATCGATATGTCCTGTTTCACAATACCTCAGCAAAATCGCTATAAGTAATGAATCCCGGGGCTTGCCGCACCGTTTGCGCATAGCTAAGTTATTGAATGCCTTGTCGAGTTCAGTCCTGGACATCATAATTGTATGGAACCAATGACTTCTCCTGTGGATAGTCATGAGCTCTAGGAAGCAATTAAGGGCAGACCGAACGCACCCTTCATGAACATTTCGCATATAAGTTAACGTGATGATCCGCTTCTGCACCAAATCTCGGAGATATTCGACAGAGGTTCCCTGTGCGATGACGGGTGTGCCATTGCCCACCAACGTAGCATTAGATGAAAGCGTGTCAGAGTGAACAGACTGGCCATCCCATTCCCTGCCGGATGCAGTAATCGTAGTTGGTGTCGAGGCTGAGGTATAAGCGACGCTGGTAGCCGATGATATGCTGCCCACGGTTGCTGCATTGCCAGCACCGTTCGCAGGCTTAAACGACGACAGCAAATTCTGCGCCGAACTCTTCCTGCGCATAGTTGGACGAGATGACTCTGTCATTGGTGGACTGCTTGGCGGAAGAGCAGCCTGGAAAACAGCCGACATCTTGTGAGTGAGAATCACAGCCGAAACGTTGATAACCCAAATTGGGAAGGTTATCGATTGCAACTTATGCTTGGCAAGTTGCTTACTTTGCCCTACTACCACCATCTCTGCAATCGTTTGTGTCCTAGCTTTTGAACACAATGGATATCACTGCCATAGCAAAGAATTTCACTGAATTCTACTACTCACAATTCGCACAAGGCCGGCTGAACCTGGCCCCTTTATATGTGAGCACTTCTTGTATCTGCAACTTTCCGGTATTCAAACACCTTTTTTGACAACTTCTAGCGGCCGCACTCCATGTTGACATGGGAGGGCAAACCGTTCCAGGGGGGATCTAACATTGTGGAGCATCTGGCCGTAAGTCTGATTTTATTTCGACACATCGCTCACTGTTCTTCCATATGGTTCAGGCACTGCCTTTTGAAAAGGTTGCCCACAAGATCAGCACATTTGATGCGCAGCCGTCATCCCTTGACATGAGCACTCTCTTGATTAACGTGACAGGGCTACTAAGGGTTCGTCTTTTTGTTGATCAATCGCGCGATCTAGCTCCTGAAGATGATGCAGGTGGACGGAGACCAAGAGTTGCAGTTTTCCCAGGTGTTTGTGCTGGCAAAGGAGGGCGAATCATTCTACGTGTATGTTCATCAACCTGGTGCTGAGACCTCCCTCAGAATCGTTTGCAGGCTCAATGACATGTTCCGGCTCAACCTCGGCTGAAGTGCTGCAGCACACCATATTGCAATTCTGGTAGATAAGGCAAAGATCCCCTGAAGTGTAATGGAGGACGGAAGCTTCTGTCGTTTGTACCTCATAGCTTATTCCATCGAGAGTAGATCAGATTGTTAGTTTTGGAAAGATCGTCGTGTCGAACAACTCCAAGGGGGATCAGCAGAACACGCGCTAAATCGATCAACTTTAATATTCAACTAGCGCGCACACCAGCGGATGTGAAAAAACTGTAACAATAGGAAGCATGCAGACTAACACCAGGTAGAACATATTGTGTAGAGGGTATTAATACTAGTAGTCAGTCCATAAGCACAACAAACGAGGTCATGTAAAGAACCTGCATGAAACCTCCCCATATTTCACATGTCTAAACCCCGGCAACGATCCTATACGATAATTCATGGTCAGTACAGTATCAAGTCTGATGGGGGAAGGTTCGACGTACTCTTCAGCCTTGTTCAGTGCCGTGACCATACTAACAACCTCCTTCCGGCGATTGACGACAAAGTCACTCTCCTTCATTAGGTCATCGAGCACTTCAGGTTTATACAACTCTTGGAGAAGCTCGCGTTGCAAGTTCTCTTTCGAGTGATTGACAAGCGTTAGCACAATAGCCTTTGGAACCATGTCGATCATTTCGCGTTTGACGATGTTGAAATACGAATGGATCAGTAGCTCTGAACAGGGAAGTCAAATCAATTGTGCGAGTGAGGAAACGCGTAAAGATGACGCACTGATAACATCGGTTTCCATTGTTTCCCTCTCACTGAGAGCGGACAGGGGTCTAATCACTGCTGGAGGCTAAGAAACGCGAATATAAGTTGCGGTATATTCAGGTATATGAGAAAGATGTACCGCCTCCATGACGGGACCGGCCTTCTTAGGTTGACCCTTCTTAGCAGACGAGAAGAATGAGCCAAAGAAACTCGGCTCTTCTTTCTTGATATCAACATCCAAGTCACGGTTGTTGTTGATTTGACCCGGGGCAAGCTTCCCTGACTTGGCGTCTGGGACTGGCGTTGGAGGTTTGTTGGCATTCAGTCTATCTTGAACTATTGACATAGCCTGTGCAGGATGCATAAGCTAATAAAAGATCATCAAAGTCACATATACTTGCCCTGTGTCCGTTCAGGAAGTCGGGATGAGTCGTGTTGACATAACATGCTTGCATCCTAATCATCAAGTGCATAAGAATGTAGAAAAAAGATAAAATCTGCCATCATGGACGCACGAAACCATGTCAGTTACAAGTTTCGTAGTGGGATTCATCGCAGTCTTGAAGAAATTAATTACAACGGAGTTGAAGCGCTCCCGGAGCGCAGGGAAACGTCTGAAGGCTTGCTGTATGATGCCATGAGTACTTTATTGCATTCGTCAGTCGTGTGAATACGTACAATTTTCTGTAGCAGTTGTCCGAGAATACGAATAAGTTCGTCATATACAAGCTGACAACATTTAACACTCGGTTCTTCCAGTCGCTTGATCTGTTGCTTGACAATGATTTCGAAGGCTTGCGTGCCAACAAAAAGAGATGGTGTTTGACCCTACATCAACAAATTTAATTTAACGGTCTCCGGTAATGCGAGTGACAAACCCACCGAAGAATTGTACAAGATAGTTCGGATATCCCCATCTTTGACCTGATCGAAAGGGTCGATACTCTTCACACCGTTGTTGAACAACTCGTGGAAGACGAAGCTGATTCGTGCACCACCACTCAATTCATTCAGCGAGAGATCGTTGGTATTACCATCAATGACTGTTCGGAATTCATTTGTGAACTCCGTAATGACCGAAAGGACTATGTTGCCAGAGGATGCATCACCCAAAGGACCGCCCAAGGTAACCAGCTCGGCAGTGTATTTTTGAAGCTGCTGGCTTATACGAGCTTTGATGTCGGGCAGAGTGGCACGAATGTGTTGCATGAGAATCTAAGACGGGAAGACGTTAGTGACAAATCCGCACGATGCATGGGGAGTAATCGAAGCACGCACCAAGTTGAGCTTACGGGCAAGGAAAGGAGTCCCGCAATACTGGGCTTTCCCTTTGTACGAAGTGTGCAACTCGAAGAAGCTGCGCTCCGCGTCTAATGCAGCGCTGATTGACTTGGATGTGTCAATATCGCGTTGACCTCGGTTTACCACTGGCACGTATCCCAAACGTAACGGAATGACGCGCCCTGCAAGGATATCCACAACGTCCGTTCCTTGGTCCCTTTTGGCGCGTCAGCTTCGAGAATTACACCGTTATCAAATCATGGACCTACATAAGGTCTACCTTTGTCAAAACACCGATCGTTCTCGTTCCTTCTGGGTCAACCTCCCGAGCTAACTTCAAACCATCGGAGTTCGCCAAGTCTGTATTGGCAGCGGTGACAGCCAAAATGATACATGCTGGCCGCGAGATATACTTGACCAACATATCCTTTATTTGCTTTTCAATGTCTTTAGGTTGGTCTCCGACAGGGACTTTGGTTAGACCGGGCAAGTCGACGAGAGTGAGAGTAAGGACATTGGGAGAGAATATACGCAGGTTGATGGGTTGTGGTGAGATGCCTGCATTGCGGCCAGTTTTAGCTTCTGTATCTCGAACAATTTCGGCACGGATTTTGTTGAAGTCATAAAACTTTTCGCCAGGAAGGTGCAGGAATTCACCCCACTCCGATTCGTTCGCCTGCTTATCACTGCCATTTAGTTGTGCTACCACACAAGTCAGCTAAATGAATAAAGCCAAGGAAAGAAGCATACAATTTGGTGTCCCATTCGCTTGCGGCGCAGTTGCAGGACGATTAATGAGTTGAAGGACTAGTGGTCGCCGTGTCACGATACCAGTGCCACGAGGAAGGAAATCTCTTCCAACGATGTTCTAATGTATTAATGTAAGTAGTGCACTTCATATACATCGAATGTCGCGGTACGCACCTCGAGCACACTACTCTTACCACTACTTTGACTTCCAAGCACGCAAATCTGTGGTAGGTCTATTTGGGATGCTGAGGAACCAACGGCCGAGAATACGTCTTGCAGTTTGTTAATGACAGAGACAATTTCTGAACCGAGACCTGTCGACATGATGGGCAGACTAGTTGATGATGGACAAGGGGAAAGAATTACAGAAATGAACGAAGCTAGACCGTGACTTGAACTGCGAAACACGCAGTAGGCACGCCTTGGTGTGAACACAGCCACAACTCCAAACCAGAACAAATTTCCTTCTTCTCGTCGTCGGACTTACATTTTCTGAACACGCTAAAGATATATATCATAGGCCTCCTGCCCGACTACTCACTTCTCGCACACACCTGCGTATTCTTGTCGTTTCTCTCTGTCTCACCCTTTTTCTTATCACAGTGATGCCTGTCGCGCAGTGCTCTGTTCCATGCGGCTGCAAGCTAGTAGCAGCTGGAGATGGTTAGCTAACTGAGCCAAGAATTGTCTAGCGTCTTGTTTGATACGCGTGCCCCTATGCCAGATGTCTCAGCAACAGAATCATCATGGTAACGTAGGGACATACGTATCACGAGGATTGCCGTATAGCATTCTTATCACACGAGTCAGAGTCACCTTGAACATTTGACAAATATTTGTGCCCCCTTCAAGCTTCTACAGCCTCACATGCATGGGCCTCATGTGGATATCTTACGTTTACTATGCTTGGAAATTCGAATTCGAATAAATATTACTCCGGCGATCTTCTGACGACCTTCGTCTTGACTTCCACCATCATGGCGCAGTGTAATCAATGTGACCGTTTATTTCGTTCTGACCAGGCATTGTTTGCCCACTGTCGCGACAAAGATGACCACCCCTTCTGTGAGGATTGCGACAGATTATTCTCAACTTTTACTGGACTGGATCAGGTGCGCGATGCGCGTGTTACCATTTTTCTCCCAACTCACTTACCTTGTATGTAAGCACATGCAAAACGCTGCGGTACATCGCAGCGACAGTGAATCGGACGAGTATGCGTCCGAGAGCGACGATGACGACGACGACGACGAACCTTTCTGCGTGGGATGCAATAGGTGGTTTGTTGACCTGGCAAGCCTTTATCAACACCGTGCTGCCAGCTCAAAGCACAACTGGTGCTTTGCATGCTCGCGCGATTTCGCCACCCCGACTTCATTGGATCAAGTAAGTCCTGCTCTTGCCTCCACGCTTCATATATTAACGAAGACCCTGCTGCACAGCACTCATCCTCCCCCGTGCACAGGGGCCTGGATTTCGAGTGCCCTCTATGCCCAAAGAGGTTCAAGACCCCTTCCTCGATTGCCCTTCACATCGAGTCGGGGACTTGTCACAATATATCACGAGCACAAGTAACCGCGGCAGTCCATGCACTCAAGATAGTGCCTACGATTTCGGTCTCTCGCCGCATAGAAGGCGGAACGATCCGCATTGTATCTTACTATGTGACAGAGCGCGCATTCAACGGCACTGCTTACGAATGTTATCTCTGCCACCGTACTTTCCGTACCTTGGGGGCTCTGAACTCCCACATCAACTCTGCGGCGCATGACGAGGATGAGTTCAAGTGCCCAAAGTGCAAGAGGAGGTACAAGTTGGTTTCAGGCCTGATGCAGCACATTGAAAGCGAAGTGTGTGGGATCGCGAGGTTCCAAGTGGTGGAGGACTTTACGAAGAACTTGGTTGACCAGTTTTTGAAGCGCTTGAAACTCTAACTTCGATTGGGAAGGATTATGCTTAGGGGAATATGTACTGTAAGTGTAATATACATTGTGTATGTCTGTGAGAAAGTGAATCAGAATCCTGTTATCTCTGTGTCGCCACTGAAGAAGCTCTAGCCCTATGGCGCTGGATCAGTTCAACTATTCTACACACAAAATACAAACATACACACAATATTCTCACACATACACAATCGCGTACCGTTGCCGACGAGACGTGTGAATTTCGGCGGGGCTTCCTGTTTTGGTAATACCGCGCGACGACACAACGCTTGAGCCTTGAGCTCGCTGTCGAGGACAGCGAGCTCAAATACTCGCCCAATTCCTCTCCATTTTCCCTAATTCTTTTTGTACTACATAATTTCATGATAAATGCGTTACTTGTGGCACATCGATCATGCTATATTGACCATAATTCTTCCATACTCACAAGATTCACTACTTCCTGTCATGCATTCATACTGGGCACTCTGAAGGGCTTGTTATGGGCTTAAATAATGATGTATTCATTGTATAAGTATATTAGAACTTATACAGAGACATAAATATCCAAAAAAGCGGTCAGGGAGGAGGAGGGGAAGGTGGAGAAGGAGGGTTGTCCAAGTAAGCATAGTTAACTAGTTACTAGTAGCGCATTTATCATAAATTTATGTACTGCAAAAAGAATTAGGGAAAATGGAAAATGGAAAAGAATTGGGCGAGTATTTGAGCTCAAGGCTCAAGCGTTGTGCCGTTGCGCGATATTACCAAAACAGGAAGCCCCGCCGAAATTCACACGTCTCGTCGGCAACGGTACGCGATTGTATATGTGTGAGAATATTGTGTGTATGTTTGTATTTTGTGTGTAGAATAGTTGAACTGATCCAGCGCCATGCAGAGCTCATCTCGGTCGACAACAGTTTCGCGAAAACACGCTGAATTCATTAGTCTAACAGGTCTACTCGCTCTTTTGAATGGTGCGCTATTCTTTCCTGTTACACCGCGGTGTTTCTTGTATTTGCGAGGGGCACACTCCTTTATGAAATGCCGCAGGCATTGCAGCAATTTCACAAACATGCCTTGGCAAGGCAGTGGAAGTCTCCTCAAAATTACTCCCCACAATTTCAGGTGATTTGATAGCCCACTGTGAGCCGCAGTCATTCAGGAGGCGTACCAATTATCCGCGGAATTCACGATGTGATGATGCTGGGGAAGCAAGGTTTCTGCCAATTTGGCGCGGCTCTCCTCGCTGATGCTGCAAATTTAGCTTGGTCAGTGGCAAGTCTGCAGCTATTTTCTTTGACCGCTCTCGGACTGATTGGCAAGGGGGACTTGAAGGGCTGTACAGGAAGTTGTGAACCTGTGCACAACCTGTACAGCTATATATGATGCATACTTATGAGTGGTATACATATTCATGTTTGATAGTAAAAGTAGTACTGCCCATGCACAGCTGAGGGCTGGTATATTTAGGTAGGCCGCTCATGCGGACCAATACAGGTGTGGCTGCCTTGCCTCCTCTGAGTCTTCTCTCTCGATTTCATCTCGAGCGCTAGAGTCGGCGCTCCCTCCAAGGATACATCAGGCATAACACTACTACTATGTCGATGCGATTTCGCAACTACTCGAGCAATGTGGTATCTGATTCTAGTGCATCAGCACCGGGGCATGTAAGTTCCCAATCTTCTGACCATACGTCGCTGCGTCTAAGAGTCGGCGCTTTCAGCATTCGCTCGATGAGATGTTCCAGTGCATGTGGGATTGTGCGAATCATGATGGGACGAATTGCAACGCCTTGATTCGTGGCTACAATCTGTCCGCTCATGTACGCGAGGTTCACGGAATTCATGGCCCAGACAAGACACGCGTCAAGTGCAAATGGAATCATTGTGATCGGGAGCTCCATAAAGAGTCACTCGCCAGACATGTGTTGGAGCACCATATGGGGGTTGTATATGAGTGCGAGTGCGGCAAGGCATTCTCGCGCCTAGACATTCTTAATAGACACAAGAGAACCTGTCCAGGTCGGTAGCAGTACTAGGTAATACAAGCCAGGTCTTTCCCGAGCCCAGATGAGAGTCTCTTAACATGGATATACCCTGGCGTGTGCCCACGCGATTCTTCCCCGATTCGTCGCGGTAAGCCTTGTGGTATCCACTACTATGTCAAGACTGTTAGTGCTTTTAGCAACTCGTGATCTGGGATGTACATACCACTGCCAATGTCCCCTAGAAGATGCTAGCATCGCCAAGATGATTCTTGCTTGACTCGTTGCAGTGGGTATTTATTAAACATTAAGTCCTGAATTCATGAGGCGTACATACCTGACTTTCGAGAGGAACGTGTGGACGGCCTATTTCTGGTGATGGAGAGAGTCTCCGAGTTTGTTAGTGCCACCCCTAGGTCCTGTATCTGCGGTTCAGCAGATACCTTCTACCAAGTATGGGGGCATACAACGATAAGTGGCCGGGAGTCAGCTCCCAAATACACATAAAACCACAGCCAGCGTTAGATCGGGACACCACCGTCATCGTCCGACTAGGATCATTTGAGATCAGGGTCATAGTGTTAGAGGACGGATGCGAGTCACCGACGACTTAGTGAATGTGCAACAGTACGTTCATGCTGGGCATACCGACACCGTGACACCCCACGCAAAAGATACCTGTACTCAGCTAAAACATTCTGTGGAGTTGATGCCAGTGACACATCAATTATTATCGCAGCCAGATAAGTCCTAACCCTTGATCGATATTCTGTGATACTCAATGAATATGACCTAGATAAGAGGGTAGATGAAATAGCACCCACCAGGAGAGATGAAATCCGAACCTGCTACGACCGCAGGAAGCTTAATTTTTGATTCTGAATTATAAACGCTCATTTCATAGTTGATGGCCACATTATTCTCGATGAACTCATGAGCGTCGTATTGGACTCCTTGACTCGGTCTGGGAACTTCAGCGTGGGAGCGCCATAGCAGTGATCGATCGATCGATCGATCAGCCGCTCGCTCTCGCTCTCTGCCATAGAGCTATAACACATAATGTCATAAGGATGGAAAGATATAACAAGGGCCTACTGATTAATTTGAAACTAATGCGATTCGCACCACGCTAAATCCATCATGTATTACACGGTGGCGGGAACTAGTGGCACCAGTGCCGGCTGCGCGTACTTGCCTTCACATATCAATTCGGAGTCAATATCTTCATCTATGTCATTCCTAGCTTTTTGTAGGGTGGGCATCGACATGCGGTGGATGGGTCCAACTACCAGACAGGGTGCTAGGAGTTCAACGGAGATGAAGAAATTGTCAATATGGTCAGAAACGAGACTTGGGCGCTGCACAGCTAGTCACGTGCTCTAGCTGTGAAGCGAACACAAGGTATCATACATCACTGTGATGAATGATCCATCGATGGGCGACTTGCCATCCTGTGCATTTTACAAACCGTCCAATCTATTGCAGCTTTCATTTCGCAGGGGTGAAAGCGAAGTACCCGTGAGTAAACATTCATATGACCTTCGATGTTAACTTGAAGAGCTGAAATTATACCGCATCATCCGCGAACAAGAATGATGATGCCTTTCCCTGCCCTTGTGAAGCAAGAAATATCAACAAGAGCCCCTTACAAAAAGATAGAAGGACATGCCAGTACCATCTAGTACGGCGCTTTATGCCTTCCTGGACTTAAGAGAACGGCACGCAGAGTCGGGAAGGCCTCGCAGGACGAAAGCTGTGGAGGAGTGCCCACCATGCATTGTCACCAGACAGCGTGAAGGTAACGAGCGGGAGTGAAGATGGCGCAGTTAGAGTCTGACACGGGCAAGGTCATCAAAAGTGGACGTGGCACACAAGGGGATTGTGGTCTGTCTGCTGCAGTCCAAGTGGGGAGCGAGTGATGAGCGGATCGTTTGACGGAACAGTCAGAGCGTGGAATGTTGAGAGCAGCGAGACCATCACTGCTGGCAAGACCATTAAACTGCTCAGGCAGGGAACAACTGGTACCGTGACGGTGTGTAGGAACACTGTTTGCTACTTATCAGATGGTACGATGATCGCGACGGACGGGCGCTCGCTGGAAGTCTGGGATGTCAAGACAGGCAAAATGCTCAAGACGGTTGAGGTGGGTGGTGTCAGTTGTTCTGAGCAGATGGAAGCACGCCCGTCACGGTCGCTGCAGCTCCGAGGTCAAGGGAATTCGGCACACCTAGACAGAAATCGACGAGCACAACTTGTATTAATGCAACCCCACCAGAATTTCACGGTCTCCCAATAATTGCATTCGCGTAAGCGTACTAGGATGATGCGACAAGACAACGCAACTAGTACGGGACCTCAACTTATCGGATCACCATCATGAAACCTAAGTGAAATTTGTGGCCTTTTCTATGAATGGAAAGTTGCTCCTCACTGGCTGCCACGGTTACGACGACTATGCTGTATACACGGCAAGCCCCGCCATTTCAAGATGCTCATCGAATACGCCAAGGGTACAGAAGTATGTATCCTACAAGCTTGTATGTTTAAACAGTCCCTCTTGAGAAGTATGGTGTTAGTTCTCTACCTCCTATGGGCGACGTGGGTCGGAGTGACCACCACAACGCTGCACCAGTGGCGTCAACGCACCCTCCTGGTCCCTGGTGCTCCGATCCGAACGGAGAAACTGAGTACAGCGCCCGGTCTCCGCCGCATACCCTCAGTAAGGTTCAGGTGGTACTTCGTCTCTGGCATACTACGCAGAGGAGAATCGAGATGCATTGGCGGACATCCAGTTGCGAGACATAGTCGATGTGCCTTACACTGCGGCCAAGCTTGTACATTTGTTTTTTTCTCAGTTCTTCTTATCACTTACTCGTTTTCATATAGAGGAACTATCACGCAGGAAAGAAGACAACTGCTGGCTCCTCTCGACCCCATACCAACGGAGTATCATTGCAGCAAGCCACGACATCTGTGGCTTCCCGCTGCCGCAGTGGCGACTGGAACACCAACGCATCTTGACCACACGACAAGCCAGATTCTGGACTCGTTTCTTGCCCTGGTTTGGTTGCATGTCTATTCAACACACAGACGGTCAACATTAGTGATCATCAACATTTTATATCATAACATCTAATTCTCCATGGCCCCTCTACATTCACTCACGGTCAGTTCCTTTGTTGTTCATCTTAACTAGCCTTGGCGATAGGGTTGGTGCGACAGATTCGAAATCTGTTCCTCCTGGATTCATGGTGCACGTTCGAAACTTGCCGACGACTGTTATTTTTTGGATGACCACACCTTGGACATAAAGTCCTGAATAAATCCTTGAATGGGAAGGTCCCTCTCAACCAGTCATAGCCAAGCGGGGACTACAACAGATTTGAAATTTGTTCCTAGACCCTGTGCTGGTTCCAAACCCGCCGACAATAATTTTTTGATACGTTCAAAATCCGTTTCTATTGTAGAGCGCTGGTTCGATTAAAACTTGGTGATATCTTGTAATTATCCGTCCCCTCTGCCCATCCAAATTTTAATTACCTTCAGGCTGGTTAAGGGCCTAGCAGACAGTGTTAGTATTTGGTTAGCATGTATATGCTACCTAGAGTTTGGGTTTGGCGCTAGCGCGCGCTAACTTAGAGAAAGTGAATATTTCAGAAATATCGCTTTGCTGTGTCGCCTCTAGACTGAAGCTAGATCTCTAGTATTGACCCTTCGATGATATCGACATGGTACTATTATTTTCCCTCCTACGCCGTGCCGCAATGACTCTCGCTATCTTTCTCGTAGTCGAGATGCGAATTAAAGTTGGCGCGCGCTTATTTGGGGCGGCAATCAAGGTTTGTGGCCGAAGTTGACGGCACGTTGGGGCGCATTGCTGTGTGAAACTTGGCAGTCTGGGACAAGTTGGCCAGTGGCTGATATTTGATCGCTCTCATATATCGCTCCCTGAAACGTGCAGATGCTTAAACGTAACCGGGTGCCCCTTTTGATTAATTGGCAAGTGTGATCCACTCAATTGCACAATGCTGTATACATACATAATCTAGACTCGTACTGGTAGCTGGGGGGGCAAGAGTATAAGTACATTGATGGTGCCCTTCACATCTCGCCAGGCCACTGTTCACTCAGATATTCCAGCTGCACAAAGCATACAGTTCCCCTCGATCATACCATGTCGAACCATTTTTATAACAGATCGTCTGATTCCTCCACTGCACCAGTACCTGTAGGTTCAAATCATTAATATTATGACCGTGTATCGCTGCATCTAATCAGCACTTTCAGGTTGCCCATTCTCCCGAAGAGATGTTCCAGTGCATGTGGGGTTATCCGCACGGACTGCACTGCAACTACTTGATTCGTGGCATCAATCTGTCTGCTCACTTACATGAAATTCACGGAATTCACGGGAAAGGGAGCGCGCGCGCAGAGTGCAAATGGAAACACTGTGGTCAGGAGTTCAACATCGAGAGGCTCTACGAGCATGTGGAAGAGATCCACATGGGGATTGTGTACATCTGCGACTGCGGGAGCAAGTTTCCGCGCAGGGACACTCTCAGTAGTCATAAAGAGAATTGTCAGCAGTGTGTGGATGGGGGGATTTTCAATATGGACAAACGCCAGGACGTTCCCCGATGATGGTTACTTTTAACTCGTTTTGTCGTGCTTATTCACTGTCATGTCTGCGGTTAGTGCTTCTACAAACTTATGATTCGATGTAACATACCAGTACCAATGTCTTATATACACGTTTATTTACTCCTGTGGTAGTAAATCCAAGTACAAAACCAGAATTCGCAACTCAATCTCGCATCTAAAACACGAGGAGTGGAGTAGAGGCAGGGCTTAGTTGGGGACTTGGCCTCGTTTCTGTGCAGCGGGGGGTACGACTCCATCGATAAACATCCAGAGCTCCATAGCCTGACAGGGTGTCACCGTCGATAAAACTCGTTGTCTTTCGGCTGCCAAGCGTTCTGTTGGTTTAGGCGGGTGCATGAAGTCAACGAAAGAGATCTCAACTCCTCTGGTCCGAAACAGCTTAATCTATACGTACTAATGCAATAAGTCCGAGTGTATGTTCATGGTGCTGTTACAAACCGAATGTTTATGACCTTTAATGGAGCCAGAATTCGACCCTGTCCACTGCGCATCACTTGCCTGCAATCACTAGCGGCCCCAAATTTTCCTTGCCGGATTTTTAGAAGCAGAAGCCTGATGATCTCCAATTGAAAAAATCCCCGTAGGATGTTGCTACTTCTCATTCCTCCGTGAGGCACTGTAAAAAGACGCGTTTAAGGGTCACACTCCAATCAAGCAGGGCAACGTGTTTGACACTGTACGTGTACCAGCGTACAATAGTGCAGGGGCGCATGACGGTAATGGAACCGTCAAGGAACACATGTGTGATGACCTAGGTGCAGACTTAAAAAGGTAGGGCACTAAACCTCATAGAGTTTCGGGTGTCTGGTAAGAGAGGTTAAAGCTGCGGAGTATAATCGAAATGCTCAGTACACGCACCTCTGCGAAAATAGAACAAGAAACCCACAATCCGTTCAATGACGTTGACTCTCAACCTAAACACTGTCAAGCTCCACCAAAACGGCAGAGATGTAGCGCATCTTATCATTCCAAGCCTCATGTTCGTTCGTTGCGAGCTTTACGGACGACATGCGATGGGCTTGAAAGACCATATTCTTCGTTTATGTATTTGAAACATGCTAGTGAATGATGGTGTTGTGGGGCCACTGCAATCGAATTCCATATGAGGCAAACCATCGACAGACGCGTATTACTATTATGACGGGAGGACAAGCATCGCGGGCTCATAGCAACACCTTGCATCGCTTGGATCACTGGCGAGCCGTGGATCGGCACACACGCCGAGAGTGAGTGTTTGATTGATGTTGATTCCGGGGTTCAAAGTTCACGGTGAGCGTCCGCCGATGAAAATATGGCAGTGACTATCATTCATCCGATCGATACTTGCGGTAGGTATCGTGTCCGGCTCGGAGCTGGGAGTCACCCAGCTGCAGGATGACTAAGCGCGCGGGGATCTTCAAAAATCACGTGATTGTGAAAATGTTAATTTCACCATCAATGACGTCAACAAAAATAACAAAACCGTATCAGTGGAATTTCAAATCTCGTTAAACGTCAGACTGACAGTCTTATGTGGATCGATCCATCTCTGTCGATCACCTTTGGCCAGTCGACGTTGCACATTCAACGGCACGAATCTGACGTACGGTCACACAAACCATTCCCTCCTTTATGTTGTCTTGCTCGCTCTGGCAGTCTGCCCCCCAAGGCCTAACCCTGTCGCACTTGCCGCAAGCACTCTTCAAGTTGGCTAATGCCAGTACCAGTACTATTGGCAAACTCTCAGCTTCTAAATATCCTTCGCAGCGTTGGGAAACGGTGGTTACTATGTCCTCCGCGTAAGGCTGGAGCCCTGACGTCGAGTCTTCTACACACCTCAGTTGAGAACCTTAGAGTGCAATCGGTTAAATCTCAGGAGATTCAATGCATCAAAGCCTTTTCGCCCATACATCGACAGTGACTGCAATCGTATCATCTCAATCAGACAGCCCACTCCGAAATTCCTATCCTGAGCAAATCCTGAACCCCGACATCATGATTGTTACGAGTGCTAATGTTCGAACTTCGCAATGTTCTAGTAGTAGTCCAAAGTCCGACGGGGCGAGGGTTCGCGCCCAAATTTCAATCCCCTCATCCTTCGAGTCCAGTCGTCAGCCTCCTCCCGCCAATCCATAATCCTACTCACACGTCACATACCTGTCCATTAAACTACCGGCCATCCGGCGCCCATACCTACATACAATCCTAGTCCCTAGTCCTTCACATCACCTCCAGCCTCTCTTGATACGCAAACAAATCGTATTTCAGCTCCTCTAACGGGCAAGCTTATCTACAGCATCAACAGTCCAAAAAAGCTTCTGCATCCACGGGAGGGCTCTGCATACATTCGCCCTCCCAGCATCCACCCGCAGGTCGGTTTTAACTGTGGGCCCTGGTAGACCCTGGTATGCACAGAGCGCACATGATTAACATATGAGAAATTATGATATCCACCCTTGACTTCATAATTCAGAGCCATAATAACTCGCATACTGTCCCAAGTCCTTCAAAGAACGAAAACTTCCAAGGTACATCTGCTACTTGAAGTTCATCGATTTCGGAGGCTATTATCCGCCAACAGCCCAGTCTTAGCCGCATCAGCTGGTGTCACTGCCATTGTCAGGGACGTTCCACGTGTCTCAATAGAATGTAACTCTGAAATGACAATAAATTGGATTCCTTTTCAAACAAAATTGATGCAAGTCGAGATAGGCCGTGGAGCAGCATGATACGTAGAACATACCCGACCTCAGTCCACTTGAATCGGATCACGGATAATCGGGATCCGTGGCCCAGTAGATCTCGCCACCGTCTCGGCTGCCTCAAGGTGACCAGCGTGCTTCAAACACGTATACGCCATACCAGAAAAAGCCCCATATTGCTTGATCATACAACCATTCCGTACAGTTACACCTCCTGAACTACCTCAACAGACCATTCACGAAAACCATATTCACAGCCAACTTCCAAGACACCCCAGCTCCTCCGAACCGAAACATCATCTGTTGCATTGCCTAACATCAAGGTCTTGCTGAAGACAAGCAAGTCAGTGGGATTACTGCCACAGCATGACGGCCAAACATACGCAGGCGGTGATTTAGAGTGATTTCAAGAATAGCGTTGATTAACTCTGCCTTGGCCAAATATTTTTTGTCCTTCTGCTGAAAGCGCTCAAACAGTGACTTCGCCATTTGAGCAGGCGATTTTCCTTTATATGTGTAGGCGGCAGTCTTCGCGGCTTGATACGTCTGGACGGCAGCGCTCACAGCTTCCCTGACAGCAGTTGCATGCGGAGACGCAATGTACCGCTCGAGAGCGATATCAAGAGGGGGGACAGACTCCTGCTGGTTCTGAAGATAGCGCTGCTTGTCAAAAATGTGGAAAGAGTGTTCGAAGATAATGATAGCAGCTAAATGATCAATAATAAACAGCTTCATCACAATGTAGCCTCAAAATTCACCAGAACTGAGCTGAACAATATTCTCCAAGGGTGATGAGCCAGAGGCCTAGTACATTTGCAACATCAGAAATGTGTGTACAATCTGTGGCCAATTGGACATACCACGGAGAGTAACCTAGACCGCATCTTTGCACGTCTCCCCCGAGGAAGCTGGCAAAACATGACGGAAAGTCGAAAAATTGTCCACCTTTGCTGAGGATCAATATACTCACATCCTACCAATGTGTAACATCTTCGGTTAGCATGACCCGCCGAAGTCAAAAGGAGGATAAAGAAACTAACATCCTGTCAGTGGATGAGCAATGCCATTGGTGAACAAAGCTAGAGCTCGAATGAGGACGAGAATGAAGAAACTTACGGACTGTCAATGGATCAGTGGTGTCGTTAATTAGCAAGGCTCGAGCTCGATGATAGATGAAAAAACTCACATTCTGTTAACAGGCATCAGCAATTTCATTGGTCAGTCGGATGCTCCAATTCGACTGTGGATCGATGTGCTTACATCCTGTGAACGGATGGGCAATGTCTTCAGTCAGTATGGCTCGAACTCGATGGTAGATCAACCAACTCACAACCTGTTAACGGGGCAGCAATATTTCCGGTCAGTACGGCGTGAAGGCGATAGAGAATCAATACACTCACACCCTGACAATGGATCGGTGATTGTATCGGTGAGGAAGGCAGGAGGTTGATAGAGGATGATCGCACTCACGAGCTGTCAATGGATCGACAATTTCTTCGGTCAGTGGCTCAGGGTCATTAGAGGGTCAATGAATGTACTGACCTCCTGCAAGTAGATCATCAATTGCTTTGGTCAGAAATGCTTGAAATCGACAAAGGATCAATGCTCTCACGCCCTGTGAACGGACGGGGGATGGCTTTATTCAGTAAGGCTTGGATTCAGTGGTGGAACAACACACTCACTCGCTGTCAAAAAATTGGCAATTGAATTGGTGAGCAAGGCTTCAGGCCAATGGGTAACGAATAGACTCACGACCTGTCAACGGACCGGAAAAGCCTTGGTGAGCAGGGCTTGAGCCATGAGCGATCGTCATACTCACAATCTATCAGCAGGTCGGCAGTCCAATCGGTAAGCGAAGCTTGCCGTCAATGCAGAATGAAAACTCACCCTCTGGAGGATGAGCAATACCTTCGGTCAGGAAGGCTGCAGCTCGATAGAGGATCAAAACACTCACAGTCTGCAAACAGATGGAAATGATGTCGATAAGCCTGGCTCAAAGGAAGATCAATACACTCACATCCTGCGAACAGTAGGCAATGACTTCGATTAGCATGGGTCGAGCTCGAAGGAGGGTCAACACACTCACATCCTGCGAACGGTGCAATAACTTCGATCAGCATGGCTCGAGTTCGGAGGATCAACACACTCACACGCTGCGAATAGTGGGCAATGAATTCGATTAGCATAGATGGAGCATGAAGGAGAACCAACACACTCACAGCCTGCAAACAGTGGACGACGACTTCGATCAGCATAGGTCGAACCCGAAGGAGGATCAACACACTCACACGCTGCAAATGGTGGGCGACGACTTCGATCAGCGTAGCTCGAGCTCAAAGGAAGATCGATACACTCACCACCTACGAACAGTGAACAATGACGTCGATTCGATCAGCATGGCTCGAGCTCGAAGGAAGATCGACACACTCACATACTGCAAATAGTGGGCAACGACTTCGATCAGCATGGCTAGAACTTAAAGGAAGATCAACACACTCACGGCCTGCAAACAGTGGACAACGACTTGGATTAGCATGGCTCAAGCTTGACGGAGGATCGATACACTCACACCCTACAAACAGTGGATGAGGATTTCGATCAGCGTGGATCGAGCTCAAAGGAGGGTCGATGCACTCACAGCCTGAAAACAGTGGACATCGACTTTGATCAGCATGATTCGAGCTCAAAGGAGAATCGATTCACTCACACCCTGCAAACAGTGAACAACGAGTTCGATTGGCATGGCTCGAACTCGAAGGAGAATCTATACACTCACCATCTGCGAACAGTCGACACCGACTTCGATCAGCATGCCTCCTCGAAGGAGGATCAACTCACTCACTATCTGCGAACAGTGGACAGCGACTTCGATCAGCACGGTATAACTTAAAGGAGGATCAGCATGCTCACATTCTACGAACAGTGGACGATGAGTTCGATTAGCATGGCTAGAACTTAAAGGAAGATCGACACACTCACACGCTGCAAACAGTAAGCAACAACTTCAATCAGCATGGTTAGAGCTCGAAGGAGGATCAACACATTCACCATCTGCGAACAGTTCGACAAGGACTTGGATCAGCATGGCTCGAGCCCGAAGGAGGGTCGATACACTCACAGCCTGCAAACAGTGGGCAAAAACTTCGATCAGCATGGCTCAAGCTCAAAGGAGGATCAATACACTCACGGCCTGCAAACAGTGGGTAATGACTTCAATCAGCATAGCTCGGGTTCAAAGAAGGATCGACACACTCACGCCCTGCAAACAGTGGACAATGACTTCAATCAGCATGGCTCGAGCTCAAAGGAGGATCGATACACTCACACACTGCAAACAGCGGACAACAATTTTAATCAGTATGGGTAAAGCTCAAAGGAGGACCAACACACTCACGGCCTGCAAACAGTGGGCAGCAACTTCGATCAGCATGGCTGGAGCACGGAGGATCGATACACTCACAGCCTGCAAATAGTGGACAACAACTTGAATCAGCATGGCTCGAGCTCAAAGGAGGATCAACACACTCACCGCCTGCGAACAGTGAGCAACGACTTCAATCAGCATGGGTCGAGCTTGAAGGAGGATCAACACACTCACATACTGCAAACAGTGGACAACGACTTTGATCAGCATGGCTCGAGCTCGAAGATCAACACACTCACGGCCTGCAAATAGTGGACAACGACTTGAGTCAGCATGGTTCGAGCTCAAAGGAGGATCAATACACTCACCATCTACAAACAATAGACAATAACTTGGATCAGCATAGGTTGAGCTCGAGGATCAATACACTCACACCCTGCAAACAGTGGACATGACTTCAATCAGCATGGCTGGAGCTCGACGGAGGATTAACAAACTCACGCCCTGCAAACAGTGGACAATGACTTCAATCGACATGGCTCGAGCTCAAAGGAGGATCAATACACTCACCGCCTGCAAACAGTGAACAATAACTTGTATCAGCATAGGTTGAGCTCAAAGGAGAATAAATACACTCACCATCTGCGAACAGTTGACAGCGACTTCGATCAGCATGGCTAGAACTTAAAAGAGGATCGATACACTCACAACCTGCAAACAGTGGACAACGACTTCAATCAGCATGGCTCGAACTCGGAGGAGGATCGACACACTCACACCCTGAAAACAGTGGACAACGACTTCGATCAGCATGGCTAGAGCTCGGAGGAGGATCAATACACTCACAGCCTGTAAACAGTAGGCAATGACTTCGATCAGTATGGCTCGAGCTCTAAGAAGGATCGATACACTCACACACTGCGAACAGTGGGCAATGATTTCAATCAGCATGACTCGAGCTCAGATGGAGATTAAAACACTAACATCCTGTAAACAGTGGGAAATGATGTCGATAAGGCTAGCTTAAAGGAGGATCAACACACTCACCGCCTGCGAACAGTGGGCAACAACTTTGATCAGCATAGGTCGAGCTTGAAGGAGGATCGATATACTCACATACTGCGAACAGTGAGCAATGGTTTCGATAAGCATGGGTCGAGCTCAAAGGAGGATCAATACACTCACCGCCTGCAAACAGTGAGCAACTTCGATCAGCATGGGTCGAGCTCAAAGGAGGATCGATACACTCACAGCCTGCAAATAGATAGTGGACAACGACATCGATCAGCATGGCTGGAGCTCGACGGAGGATTAATAAACTCACGCCCTGCAAACAGTGGACAATGACTTCAATCTGCATGGCTCGAGCTCAAAGGAGGATTAACACACTCACCGCCTGCAAACAGTGAACATAAACTTGTATCAGCATAGGTTGAGCTCGAAGGAGGATCGACACACTCACAGCCTGCAAACAGTGGACAACGGCTTCGATCAGCATGACTCGAGCTCAAAGGAAGATCGATACACTCACACCCTGCAAATAGTGGACAACGACTTCGATCAGCATGGTTGGAGCTCGAAGGAGGATCGATAAGCTCACGGCCTGTAAACAGTAGGCAATGACTTTGATCAGGATAACTCGAGCCCAAAGGAGGATTGACACACACTCACTATCTGCGAATAGTGAACAGCGACTTCGATTAGCATGGTTCGAGCTCAAGGGAGGATCGATACACTCACAATCTGCGAACAGTCGACAGCGACTTCGATCAGCATGGCTCGAGCTCAAAGGAGGATTGATACATTCACCATCTACGAAAAGTGGGCAATGACCGTGATCTCAATCAGCATGGCTCGAGCTCAAAAGAGAATCTGTACACTCACCATCTGCGAACAGTGGGCAGCAACATCGATCAGCATGGCTGGAGAACGGAGGATCGATACACTCACAGCCTGCAAACAGTGGACAGCAACTTCGATCAGCATGGCTCAAGCTCAAAGGATGATTGACACACTCACACCCTGCAAATAGTGGACAACAACTTATATCAGTATGGGTCGAGCTCAAAGGAGGATCATCACACTCACAATCTGGACAGTGCCTTCAATCAGCATGGCTCGAGCTCGACGAAGGATTGATACACTCACAGCCTGCAAACAGTGGACAACGACTTCGATCAGCATGGCTCAAGCTCGATGACGGATCGATACACTGACATCCTGCGGACAGTGGGCAATGACTTCGATCAGCATGGCTCGAACTCAAAGGAGGATTAACACACTGACATCCTGCGAACAGTCGACAGCGACTTCGATCAGCATGGGTCGAGCTCAAAGGAGGATCGACACACTCACACCCTGCAAATAGATAGTGGACAACAACTTCGATCAGCATGGCTCGAGCTCAAAAGAGAATCTATACACTCACCACCTGCGAACAGCGGGCAGCAACTTCGATCAGCATGACTGGAGCACAGATGATCGATACACTCACAGCCTGCAAAAAATGGATAGCGACTTTGATCAGCATGGCTCGAGCTCAAAGGAGGATTGATACACTCACGCCCTGCAAACAGTGGACAACGATTCTAATCAGCACGCCACAGGAGATCAAAACAGACATACTGTCTGCAAGTAAACACTCAGCATAAATGAGAGGAACCTTCTAACTTTCCAATAATCTTACCGACATATGTGGAAACCAGGCGCCTAATTTCCTGATTATCATATCATCGTGACCCTCAGATGTTGTTATCTCAGCCAAGTCAAAATGTCCCCCGAGTGTTCTGGACAATATCAGTCGCCAATGCTCACGGCAGGTAAACGAGACCATGGGTAGTTACGTCTGAACTGCATATTTCATGCAGAGCTCCAAGTTGGTCTGCTGGGTCGAGACGAGCAATTGTTTTACCACTTCATCATCCAGAGTTCCAGCCGTGCGTTCAATGAGTGGCCCGCAATCTGCATCAGACTTGTCCATGTCTAATAGATCAACGGTCATCATGTATCAGATTCATAAGTCGACGATCAACAACTTACTAGGGAGGCATACATGACATTTTGGAGGGCGTCGGATGTCCTTGGAGTGGTATAGAAACTTCAATTGTGTCCCAATCGCAAATGACTCTTCGGCATGCTTTGGCGCCAGTTCTTCAGCCTCCTCCATCGATGCTCCCTGGGATTTCAGCTCTGAGTACGCGATGTCATAGAGGGCATCAAATTTAGTAAACACTACTATCAACGGGACTGAGGATGGTGAATCAGTTGATCGATGATCAGATACAGAAGCTTACTGCTTCCAGTGTCGCATTGAGAGAAAAATTTGACTTCGCCTTGGGTGAACGACCTGCTTGCCTCATCCATTGGGATGCAATACCTATGTTAAAAATGTGAGGTAGTGCATGTCGCGATCGATCGATTATAATTACCAGATAACATGGAGTTGATCCTTTATTCTGATTTCCTTAGAACGGCCCGCGATAAATGCCTTCACCTTGTTAAATTCGGATTCGCCGCCTGCTTCAAACCCGCGTGAATCGTGAAAGACGAAACCTGGGTTGTTTCGAAACACCATTTCATTCTCGATATCGTGCTCTCCACGCTGAGAACACGTCAGTTCAGGTTACCAGTTATTGAAAGCATATGCCACCTCTGTGGAAGCCGTCAAAACTGTGGCATCGATCTGATATCCACCGCTCAGTCATCACTACCATCCTCATACTAGCCTCGTGATGGACCCACCTTTTTCCCGGCGCTGTTGTATATTTCTGGATTCTCCCGTGTATTGCAAACTCTCTGGAGAATGGTAGTTTTTCCTGCATTCGCTCTTCCTATAACGAGGATTCGAAAGCGACCGATTTTCTCTTTTATCTTTGAAACATCCATGAGGGAAGGTAAATGTGGTGGAGAAACGTTGGTGCAGCCTTATAATGGTTGCAGTGTGTGAACTCGGTGAATGCCCAAGTTGAAGTCAGCCTATCTAGATTCAGTGGGCAATGGGTATGGAACTGTATACCACATGAGGCATACACGAGCAGTCACTATAAGTTAGACGCCGATGTGGCTTTGATCATTCGGAATATCTGTGTTAGGTCACAAGGATCCAAAAGAGTGGGCAACATGGAGACCGTCTAAGCACCTGAGTGCTAGCCATCGATCGATGCAATCAGTATCTTGATCTCAGGTCACAGGGTTGGTGCATATGCATAAGGCCCTAATCGGTAAAAAAAAAAAGGATTGGTCAGAAACGCGCGCTGCATTGTCGGTTCGTCGAAGTCCAACTCATCAATTCGAAAGCCACTGCCACATCCCCCCATCGACTTTGTGCTCCATCCAAACTGTTCGTCGTGGACAGTGAATCGAAAACAGTTTCCCTTTGTGACCCGCGTATGCAACTATATTTAGTGGCTGTCGACGCTAGCGCGGACCGTGCTCGACCTTCGAAAGGATCCCTTTCAACTCACAGTCAATTGTACACAGCGTTATCGAGGATGAGAACGTGAAGAGACACGATATGTCTATTTGCAGCAACGAACGGAGGACAAGACTGTGCTGATATTGTATTTCCCGAGTTGCTACTGTACACACAGTATATCGTCGAAGAACTGACCGAAGCCTTGTGTCCTGAGCGTATTAATTTAATAAAGCCTGGGTGCTTTGTGACACCCTGTGACACCCACTAGATTGCCCATTTTGACTCCGCAAACCGTCGCCTTTGTTTTCACGACGCTCGAGCCTCTTGGTCATCCTCAATCCAGTGAATCGTCATGTCATGGCACCTGTTGTTTACGCTAGATGGAATACACTGGATCCAACATTTTACTCGTTTTTGCTGTCATTAATTTTGATATGTGCATAAGAATTCTTCGGTGCTTGAGCAGTGAGCTCGGAGATGAACGAAAGAGAGATGCTCGCTTTTGACTTTCATGCGTTATCAAAATGATGTAGGCACAAGAAGGTAGGTGTTTACAACGTGACGAAACGAATTGACACATTCCGAGAGTCGAGAACGCAACAAGATATCAGACTCAGCTGGGGGGACCGGGAAGGGGTAGAAATTCTGACGGCTCACGAGAAAATAAATCAAAACCAGCGAACAAAGGACAAAAAAAAAGGATCAATGGGGCTGTCAGTCCTGCAGGGCTCAGTGCGGGCCCACCTATAGGATAGAAACAGCGATTAACAATCCCATCGACAATTGAGCAAGATAATCTGACTTACTTTTAACGCCCTGACTGTAGACGCCTACACACACTTTCATCGACATCATCACGAAGCTCTGCCTCGTCAATCGTCTTTGATGAGCTCATATTCCTCAACCGCGCAAGCATGGCGTCCTTGCAAACGATGTAGACCCTCCGAGGAGAGAGGTTTCTGTCCTCAAGGTTCCTTTGCACATTCTCGTTCGTTTCGTTGATGAACCTCCTCTGTTCTTCAGATTTGATCTGTAGAAAACGAGAACGTGTCTCGTCATCGGTGTCAGGATCACAAGGGTCGAAACCTGGCATCCTGTCGCACGTCATGTTATTGACATGCTGATCTGACTTGGAGCGAACAATGAAGGCCTCAACAGTACCATACTGCTGGCAGGAACTGAGGATGGCAAGGTCGGATTCCAAGAAACGGTTGTCGATGAGGATGATGATGCAGTCGAAGATGTAGAGTCCCAGGTCATTGAAATACTGCCAATCAGGCACGTTTGGTGTGCCTGCTCCAGGAACGTCATACCAAATAATCCGGGAGTTTGGACGTGGATCAGGATAACTTGTGACGGCATCGGTAGTTTCGACGATCCCCGTACGAGCGGCAACGGGATCATTATTGGACAGGCCACGGACGGCATTAATGAAGGATGACTTTCCAGCTCCAGCAGAGCCAACAACAGCGATGTGAATGAAGCCAGGGCTGTAACCATAGCGGGCTTTCATCTCAGTAATTTCTTGATCTGAAGGGCGGCGCTCGGGGCGAACTCCTTCAAACCATCTGCGCTCAGTCGCGAGCCTTGCTTCATCTGCTCTGCGAGAAGCTTCTTCAGCCTCATCCAACGCTCGCTCCAGTTCTTCCTGACGTCTCCTCATATTTTCTGCTGCTTCATCCGCAATATATCCGGCTCTTTCTGCGGCTTCAGCTCGTGCCCGTGATGATGCAGCCTCTTCTTGGGCCGTTCTAGATCTGCTTTCTGCCTCATTTGCCCTGCGCCTCGCCTCTTCCGCTTCCTGCCTCGCAGTATGCGCTTGTGCTTCTAGTTCCCTTGCCCTCTGTTCTGCTCTGCATTGCTGAAATCTTGCATAACCACCACCATCGTCGTCATCATTCAAAAGGAGGCCTAGGAAAGGGAGTGCGAAAGGGAGTACTGAAGCAACTCCGCCCATGCAGTGCAAGTAAATGGGGGGGATTTGACGCTCGGAAGGGTTGCGTGGAACGTGTTCTCTGTGTACGTCCGATGCAACCTAGACGAGAATCAATCAATTATGCGGTACAGAGCTTCAAGCTTCGGTCACCTCTGTATGGATTGCAATAGTGCAAATGCAGCGTCCAAGTGACGAGAACTCTGCAGGGAAGACAAGAGACAATGACCCGGCGACAAGGACAAGCAGGGATCTTATACTTTTTCAGACGGAAGCCAGGAGAACACGAGGTAGACCTAAAAGCCACTTAAGTGTTACATAGCTTCTAATGTGTGGCGCCAAGTGCACGTGAAGAGCAGGTTAGAAGTACCCTTTACACTGCCCTATTAATCTTCGCCTCAACAGCCCTCCAGAGACGCGCTCGTACAAAGACACCGTGCTTCTTTAGAAACCAGCTGTTAAGTGCTACTAGGTACGGATCCTGTAACCTGAGATCGAGATACTGACTGTCTTGATCGATGGCTAGGCATCTGCCTGTTGTCCACTCTTAGGGATCCTTGTGACTCAATACAGATATTCCGTCACTTCCGAATGATCAAAGCCACATTGATGTCTGACTCTCGCAGTCTCTCACTCCCCTAGTCAGTAGGAGACCGTGCTAATTTCGTACTATCTTGGGCAACCGATGATCACCTAGCATCCCGTGTGAGTCGTGTGTGATCAATCACTATCGAGTTATGGATAGGACATCTATCTGCAGTTATCTGCCGTGTGACTTCGTCAAAAATGCAGTACCAGGCGGGGAGCTGTGGGGTGCGTTTTGCCAAGCAGGTATTAGAAGGTGAAGAAGTTCAAACGTTCAAGTTCATAGGTCAGGCCAGTAATGATGCATAAGGCTTGGGATTGGTCGAGGTGTATGGAAGCATACCGTGCCTGATTCGGTTCAACTTGTGATGAGAGAAGGAAGCACGATTAGCTGGTACATCGATGCATCAAGGCCTTATGACCAACAGTCGACACAAGCACACCGTTTGACTTACATGTCTTCCATTTCATAAAGAGCTGAGGGTGCGCGTGAATTCTAGCTAACACGAGGATACCTCCTTTTTTTGAAGTTGACGCATAGCTCAGTACACTCGGCATCCACCGTGACGGAGAATTCAAATCAGGAGCTGCATCCTTTGACGCTTCAACGCCGGTTTATTCTCTCTCCATCTCTGGTACAAGTTACTTCATCAACGAAATCATCAATCTTACTGAATATATCAAATAAGTAGCTGTTATCGTTGATTTCAGCAACTCAAAAAACAATCTGGAGTCTGCTGAAGTACGGATCAGCCTCAAGTCGCGCACGCCAATCAAAAGCGGGGCAGGAAATTCTTTGCGACAGACGTTTTCTCCACCCATGTAAACACTCGACTTCGACGACTTACTCACCTGACGTGCTATTGTGTTTTATTATAGGAAACTTTCTCTTGGGGATACGTTTTCTTTACATGTACGGTACAAAAGATGGTACAGAACCGAGCACGAAGATATTGTTTCCGAACCGGAAGACATATTCTGCCTGTGCGGTGCAAGAGAAAGACAAAGTGAAGTGACAGTCATCGCGTCCTGCCCTTGGTTGTTCAACCTCACATGCACAGAATACAATCATGTTCATACAAACATTACGATCGTCGTCGAACTTTCCCGGTATCCAACAACCGAGGTAAGATTCCATGTCCCCCATCAGAAACATCTAAGCCATAGATTAGTGGGCTGAGCAACTTGTCTCTTCTTCTGACAAAACCCTGGAGCTCCGGCCTACCACAGACGAAATATGTCGGAAGTGTCCTCAGTGAGTCTGGATCACTGTGAAGTGCCATTCTTTAGGCTAACACTAGAGGCTCCCCAAGGTTCCGAATTCTAGTGATAGGAAAGGTATCAGGCTTTTGCTGATCTCAGGCCAGTGTTGACACAAAACTTCTCATAGACTGGCGTCCGCATGTCTTCGCTGATCAACTACGCATTTGGAGTGCAAAATGCGGTGGGTCAAATGCGACACTTCAATGAGCACAGCTACTCATATTGTCAATAGACCTCTTCGCACGATAAGCCAGGCGAGGCCAGCATCGACCATGAGTTCATCTCACCGCAGAACGACGGTTTGTTCTCCACGATAGCAAAGGTTTTGAACCGGCGGAAAAGGACAACCTCAATAAAGTCTGAGATTTCATTGACTGTCGGAGAGCAACTTGATGCCTAGCCCTGATTTTAAAGATCAGCTGCATGCTATTTGGTGGGGCCTCCATCTTAATGTGTTTGTACAGCAAGCTGACGACATACAAGGCTTTGCTTCGAAATGCCTCACGCAGGCGGGCGTTTCCTAGAGACCGATGTGGAGCAATTTCTCGCATTGAGAGCTGGGAAACGGTACGTTAATTGATTGCTACCGCTCCACACAGGTCACAGCTAACGCAGGTCAAAGTTTCCATTGTTGTCGTTTTCACTAAATACGACACCCTCCTCGACCGCGTGGAACGAACTCTGGAAGAGTCCTCTCCCAAGGGTTTGAACAAGGAGGAGGCCATCGAGGAACTCACTGAGAAAAAAATTACAGGAAGTCTTCATCGCACTCCTAGAGAAATTTGCAAGGTTGGATATCCTGCATGTTATGGTCTCCAGCGTGTCAGTTTGGTGTCAGTGATTATTATCTGCGTTACCAATAAATTTTTGAGCGTAGCAAAGGGAAACCATGAAGAGACTCGGGGCCGTTTGATCCAAACCACTGGAGAACTCGCTTGTAAGTATGTCGGGGCCGACGCGTCAGTGATGACATCCAAACAATTATCTTCGTCCATCCCTAAACATTCCAATCACGGATGGGCCATCCCCCTTCTATCCCCCACTATGATCGCCCGTTTAACCGCACCATCCGCACTACCTCAAGGAATCCCTCCCTCTATGTTTGTACGATTGAAGTCAAACCTACACCTATATGGAAGCCAGGCCCACCACGATCACAGTGTTACTCACCATCTATAAGAGGCAGTCATACGTTCGGGGCGCCGTGGCAGTAAAGGAGTTACGACTTCGGATAACTCGTCTGAAGACAAGTTATCACTAAGTTAAGATACACATTCCACCGCCTGAGATGCTGACCAGTATCTAAACCCCACTGCTAGTTGCCTGCAGGCCCTGCTTCTTCAGACTCCCGAACATTCTTGCTTCTAGTGTGGTCAGACACTCGAGGTCTACATCAGTCAGGAAGCCGTCAGCAGGATAGCTTATCACGAGATCAGCTGAGGCCATCTTCAACAGCTCGCTATTGTTCCATTCCTCGTTCTGAGCTTCAAGGGACACGTTTTCTGAAATCACCGGCCTTTCGATGAGCAACGAGAGTAAAACGTGCGCCAAAGCCATTTTTCGACTTGACTGGAAGCACCAGGAATGTTCTCAGAGAACCAACGTGCGATTTTTGCATATTCGTGAGATGACATGTCGATATGCGCACACACCATCTAGATCGCAAAATGTAGTCTATCACGGGAATGTCTCCACGCCGCACTGGTTCAAGTCAGCACTGTGAAGGAGCTTCTGCAGCGAAGCGATACGAGAAGTAAAGGTATCTCATGGGTCGAGGGAGGGATTGGGCATTTGAGGCGGAGTGCGCAGTGACACCAGTTCTGACGCGCAGGGTGGGGTTTGACGCGGCATGCCAGTGGGCCTTGATATGGTATAGGTAATTGGGGAGGTTGACATTAGTACGTCGGAGGGTGAGAAGATGTTGGTGCTCGACCTAGCCTGAATGAGGCTTGACATGACATGGCTCGGACTTGACTTAGCAGTACAGAGTATAGAAGCTGCGTCGGGCTTGACAAAGTGGGGTCGAACCCCCGCTTCACACTGCGTCTGAAAACTAACATTAGATCAATGAGATATTAGAGGGGGATATGTTGATCATTAGGTCTTTAAGGATAATTCAAAGCGTGAGCGACATACTAGTAAGATGGTGATTACCCTAGAACTTTTTCAAGTTCCTGGCCCCGTGACATGCAGTGATGCGCACTGTCACAAAAAAGTATTGTGGATTTGGCGTAGATATCCGACGCTCACCATCAACGCGTCCGTGTCAACCATGGCGTCTTCGTCCTCGTCCACGGTGCCTTCACACCCCGTCGTATTTACGACCCAGACGCCCTATGCACTCCCCTCCCAAAAATTTATGATCCCATTGGACTGGAAACGCTATCAGCTGTCCCAGCTCATCAACAAGGCACTCGATCTCCCCAAGCCTATTCCATTCGACTTCCTCATCCATGGCGAGATCCTCAGAACGTCCCTATTGGAATGGCGCGCAGAGAAGGGTGTCGGGGAGGTGAGAAAGTGACTGAGTTGGTTTGAGAGAGACTGACGTCGTGGTAGGAAGATACATTAGAAATCGAGTATTTCGAAAGTGTTATGCCTCCTCAGCGCATATCTGAGCTTCCCCACGAGGATTGGGTGTCTTCAGTATCATGTCGAATACCTCAGTATGTTCCATCACTTCGCAATCCATCTGCTAATCCTTAAATTGTCACCACAGGCATTTTGTAACATCATCATATGACGGTCACCTACGTCTCTTCGACTATTCTCAAAATCCCCTCCTCGATATCTCCGTGCACCAAGCACCCATCACTTCTGTCTGCGTCGTACCATCACCGTCAACGGAAACTGAGTCTCGCATTCTAGCAAGTTCGTCGCATGACCTTACCGCGTGTCTCACCCGCATACGTCTGGGCTCTGAGGGTCCAAGTGCATCCACTGTGGCTTCTCTACATCTACACACCGGTCCACTCTCTTCAATATCTACTGATGCATCTGGTTCGCACCTCCTCACCTCTTCGTGGGACGGCCTCATCGGTGTCTGGGACACCTCAATACCCAATGACCACCAAGTACCTCTAGACCGCGGCGATGACAGAAAAAAACGGCGTAAGACTGCTCCTGCAGACATAAAACGGAAAGCACCAATAGCCGTGCTAAAATCGCACACTGCTCGTGTGTCAAAAGCATTATTTGCTACCGGTGAACGTGCAAAAGGCAAAGCCTACAGCTGTGGTTTTGACTCAACGGTCCGAACCTGGGACGTCGAGAGTGGCGTGTGCATCAACACCATCGTAAGTCTTGTCTTGCACCGCCCGAAGCGAGCTGAATACTTCCCCCAATCAGAACGTCCCCGAGCGACCGATGCTCGATCTTGCTGAAACACCCGACGGTAATATGCTCCTCGGTGCATCCACAGACCGCACCGTGTCTATCTTCGATCTCCGTGTTTCATCCCTCTCGTCTTCCACAGGTATCATGATGCACTCCGCAACTCCATCTTGCATCGCTACATCTGAGAGTGGAAAGCAGCAGGTGGTAACTGGTGCCTATGATGGCGTTGCACGGCTTTGGGACCTGCGAAGCACTAAAGGTGCTGTGACTAGCTTCAGGGTCTGGGATGGGATGAAGGTGCTTGCGGTGGACTGGGTGAGAGATGTGGTGTGCATTGGAGGTGAGGGGGGAATGGAAGTGTGGAGAATCGATGGGGGATCTTATTATTGATGAAAAAAATGCGATTGCGTGGAGTTGGGTCGACTCAGAGTCGCCAGGTCGGACACCAGTAAAGCAAAGAGACAAATGAACATCAACCTTCGATCTCCTCTACATGTTCCTTGTCCTCGCATCCAAGCTGCACTGAGCTGATTATTCCTAGGGGTTTCCCAGGCACGCCCGAGTACCTTGCTTCTATCTTTGTTTACTAGGGGTATTCTTGGTTCAATCACTGAAATTAGGTCCTGCCCGGATATTCGGTGCTTGTTCAAAGTTCTCTTTCGTGGGTTTGCGTTCCGCTGCATCAAACCAGACTCAAATTGGATGGACCTTCCAATAGACACGAGTTCACACATCACCGAGGAGTACCATATGTTGGTTTTTCTTATCAAGATCTTGTTTCCAATAGAACAAGTGAACATCACCCTCTAGTCTAGCTTGTTTTGTACTCTCGCTGCATCGAAGTGATCAGCTCCATGATGCTTCTCAGGCGCTGCGCGCGGCCGTCTTGCTTCCTTCTTTGTGGTATTTTCCTCTCAAAGTTCTTTCTCGTGCGTTTACAGGATATCTCCCCGCACTGGGAGTCACTTGACTTGATTTGGACAGATAGGAGCTCAAGCGCTCACATGCACACATCGCTGATGAGTACTCTCTGGTGACTTTGTCCTATTAGGACATTGTGTCGATGAATATCAACCTCTAGTATCCCCCTATCAATCTGTCCTTGCGCTTCATCGAGATCATCAGTACTAGAAACTCCTGTGGCACTGCGCATATCTTTGTTCCTTTCTTTGCGCATTATTCAAATAAACACGAGGATGCGATGCTGCGCATTCGAGAGCGCCCTTGTGCCAAACCCGATACTCTTACCTCTCGTATTGTGGAAGTGAGTATCAAATCAATCAAACCCACGTTCGTGAGTCGTCCCTGATGGAAAGGCAGAAGTTGCTGATATATGACATCTAGGACATCGTGAAGTTGTAACCTTCTCCCGTGATTCGGGGAGTTGGAAGATGCGCGAGCATAGATCTACAGACTCCCATCACCTTTCGTTCAAGGGTGAAATGTGCCCAGGAAAAAAATCCGATGGGTATCGACGCGTGTTACCTCGTTGCAGAGAGACTTGACATACTATTAAACATCTTTGGTGTCCAACCACATGTGAGAGGAGATCGTGCCAAGGCCAGGCGACACTCCTTCCCTGGGCTGGGTCAGAACATCATCCAAATTCAGTGGCTTTCTACCAGTCGACATTACTCCACACGTCATTTCATGCTGCCATTTCTGTAACAAGATGAGATCTGAAACTTTATACCTTGGTTGGCAATGAGTGCTCCTCGTTCCGTGAACTGTTGTCGGACTGCATTTGCCTTGCGTCGCATTCACGGAAGTCAGACGGAGACGGGCTTAACACATTTCACGTATGTTGTCTGGGCAGAGGGGCTTCACGATCTGACAACCTAATTCCATTCTCACTGCCAAAGCTACTGCAGATATCCGTGCTTGTTTTGGCATGAGTCCGATATGTCCTCGGGCTGCCTGGCCTTGCGGACAAAGCACGGACGATTGTTTCTCCGTGCCATATTTTTCGTTATACGAGTCATCAGGTGCGCGGCTCCTCGCTGTCATCATCGCTGGCGCAACAGTGCGGCGGAGAATGACACCAGATCATGATATTATTAGATGAGTTAAATATAGCTTGATTTACAGCATGACGGACTTCGACTCGGGACTGGAGACAAATATTGTAGCCATGTGGTAAAGATTAGAGTTCTGTGAGCAATTTTAACCTCTACCTTCATATCGTCTGCTGTCTCAGAATTACAAACACTGGAATTACAACTCACAGGTTCACTCGCTCCGATGCCGCCAATGCCAACCAGCTCTCTACGTGGCACTCGGCTACCACATCAACTATACTTCATATACATTTATCATGAAGATCTAGACTCTTAGTAAAGCACCAAGTTAGCGAAACGCCACGAGGGAGTGACTCATCCTCTTTTGTGGTTCGCGTACGCACCATCAACAGATACGAGGTATCACATGGTATTGTCCGGCGCGCCTACTTGTGGGAGCTGACCGGCGATCTCGGATATTTTTGTGCGTATTGCATAGGGTACCTCAACCTCAGCCCTCCACTGCGAGCGTACGGCGCTTTACGCACGAGGCTATCAGGAGAATGGTAGCGTTCACACATCCTCGGATCCGACTGATCAGGGAATGCCTAACTTCATGTGTCAAATGTACCACATGTACGCGCACTCATTGAAACTGCCAGGACCTGTAGTCTAGAGTCTAGACGCAGGTCACATTATCGAGTACGTGGTATCTCAACGGTTTGGTAATGGAGTCACGTACGAGATGATCGATACGATACGGGCAGTGCCTTCTGTCGTGGGCGTGCACAGGATACAACGTACTCGAATTGGATTTCCGGATGGCAAAGTGTCCCAGGTCCTCATTCGGTTGTGTCAAGTCATGTTTCATAATCTTGCCTATCGTATGCGTGTTTCATTTCATTTTGGTGTATATTAATGCATCCTTAGCCTTGTGGTATCACATATCAAGACGCGTGTGTTCATGCAAGCACAGATTAATCAGCCCCTGTGTTTGCTGACTATGCGCTGAGCTCATACGATTCACGTCAGCCTGGCATTGTGGCGGGCATATCCTAATCTTTTCACATAACGCTAGCTAGATCACACGGTCTATCTAGAAGTCGGTAAGCGAGACATTAATCTGCCTCTAATGATCCTCAGCTCTTGCCCTTAACCCGCGAAGATTCTGACAGCGCCAGGCTGTACATGTACCTAATTCCCTGAGAATCTTGCCAATCGAAGGCAACGCTTGTCAACTTGGTGGGATACTTCTGTTCTTTAGATGAACAGGATGTACGACATTCCGCAGCAATACTGTCAGAGGGCTGCGGAACGGACCGACTTTGATTTATTGCGGCTATCTGAGTATATCCTGTTCATACGGGCATATCGTATTGCCTGCCTTTCGTAATCGGATGTTTACAAGATCAGTTCAGGCGGTGTACGTATCCCGCCCTGATGCGAACATCGTCCGTGCGCAATCATATGCCCCTATCCCTCCAGAGGTTCAGCCGCTGGGGTAGGTCTTTTACCCCGCAGCTTTCAAAACAAGCGGCGAAAACCCCGCACCATATACCATCTCAATCCGAACTAGCATATCTCACACCGTTTCCAGATGGCCAAAATCCCTCAGCGCTCCTCCGCCCCATCCAAACCCCGCGTAGTAATTTAAACTACATCAAATGGCTAAAATCCCGCCGGCAGCGATAGACTTGTTGAGGGACCAAGATAGGCGTGTAAGATCGGGAGGGGCGGTGTGTCGAGCATTCAAGGCTCTCGTCGGGCAAAAATCCCTCTAAGATCGGGATGACGGTTCACCCTCTGCAAGATATGATATGATCCGCAAGCCAGACCCGGGGTCCTAAATTAGCTGGCACACGATCAACGTGCTATCGCGTAAGCTTCTGGACTGGACCTATATATGCTCAAGCTCGACTCAACGTTGACAGGGGCTTTGATCCCTTCCATTATCCACACGTCCAGAATTCTCCGCTTTACCTGGCATGGGACTAACGCAACTGGATTTGCTATCTCGTTACGTTTCTGGATGCAACGTTGCCTTCCCTCACGTCCATAGTGACTTTGGCTATTCGCTACCAACCTTCCGAATTTGCTCCTGATTCGACTGGCCGAATGAACTAGCCATACCGAATTGCCTCTTTGGTCGAGCTACACACCTCTCCCCTTGACAACGTCCTAACACCTTGCAAAAACACCATTAGATATGCTGCTTGGACTTAGAACACGACTCGGAAAGAGCCGAAACGTTATAGTCGAGGCTAAACCTAAAATCCACATTTTGTGGCGTTTGTTTTCTCGGGTTCCCTGTAAACCTTACTTCGACGACGTGTCTGAGACTTGCGGAAACTCATCTTTGCACGCGCTTAAAGTCCTCAAGAGTCGAGTCTTACAATGTCGTCAACTCGTAGTTCCTTCTTAACTCCGCTCGACTCGACTTGCAGCAATATTTAGGCGAATAGGCTAATAGCTGACCACGTCACGTCACCGCGGAAGCCTAGTAGTACTCTTGCAATTACCTGGCCCGCAACCATCACCACATCTCGTGCAATTCCTGGCTACATGGGCGCGTCCGAGTTCCTCGAGACGACGACTTTCATCCCTCCCGTCGTGTACACGCGCTTTTAATATCCTCGGTTCAATAGTACTTGGTCTTTGCAGTACTGAACGAATCATTCAATAGCTGACCATGTCACACGTTCATCAGCATCACTGACCTCGGAGCCTTTGAAAGTCATAGCGCCTTGCGATTATCAGGCCGCCCACACAACCACGTGCACTAGATTTGCCATCATCCCTGACCGGACGCGTACAAACACTGACGACGACTTTCATCCAGGAACTCCCTAACCCCGCTAGACTCCAGTTACAGCACCAACACACTAGACGAAACAGCGTCACGTCACCAACGGAATGTCCAAAACGCCGGACATATAAAAAAAAAGTAAATCTCGGATCTCTTGTTTTTATTTCTCAAACAAAACCATGTCGAGACCTCGAACTCATCCGCGGCCTCCGACCCTACTTCTACACTCGCTTCACAAGTTTTCAGGTGTCTCTCCTACCCTGTAACAGACTTCGAACTCATTGACACTTCTTTTCTCATATCAAGTGTTACTATATATAAACGGGTATGCATCGAAGTATGTACTCGCTTCAGAAATTTAAGTAGAGTTTCAGGTTGATCATTGTCCTAAACCCGATTGAGCATGCGGTGGATAATTATAATAATAATAATAGTGTCTGGATCATGGACATGAGCGCTAGTACTAGCTATAGTGCCTTCTCTTCGCGTCTCAGCTTATATTAAATCAATACGCCTCAAAGTGTATGGCATGACTTCTGTAGGCCCGGTGTTTTGTATCCTGCAGGTAATGCATATGGGGCTGTGTCACCTCTGACATCTTATCAGATCACCTTGATACAAACCATGACAGGGACATCCTCTGAGCTCTCTCGCACTGTGCAGTAGTGATGTAGTACATATGCGTTATGTGTATATTATGTTACTAATATGCATTCTCATCGTTGTGACGAGATCTACATTACAGCATCACCCTCCCTCCCCGACTAGTGGGCCCAAGTAGATCAAAGATCCTGCCCAAGCATCTACATCAAGAGACCAATACCTCATCACCATAAAAGAACCGACGAAAGAAGAAAGAGAGACAAAAAAAGACAATATGAGACGAGGCGAGACGGAGCTAAACTGCTGAAGGGTATAATAATGCATTGCGACATATAATCCATGATGAAATAAAAAGTCAATTTGAGAGGAGATGAAGCGATTGAAAAAGAAAAGAAATCACAGCACGGCATAGACGAGACGAGTGCACTGTGAAAGACAAGCGCGATAAGTCTTACTGTCAGGATCTATGCAATGTTAAATGGGACGTACATCGGGGATACCCATGTTAAGTAGGTAACACGATTGTTGTTGGATACACGTTTAGATATGTAGAGGGATACATGATGTACGAGTGGCGATTGAGGAGACGTCGAAGTTGATCGGGGCATATAGCACAGATATGGAGATGGAGCGGAGAGTCTGCGATGGAAGGAGAAGAGATAAAAGTCATCGCTGACGGTATCATTGCCAATCCGGGCTCGAAACATAAAGCCGAGCCCTTGCCCCAGTTGGAGTCGAGGACAAAGATGGGGATGGAGATTTGATAGAAAATCTCAACTTGATAAACGAAGAACCACCAACTTGATGGAGAATCTCCACTTGATGGAGATAATGATGATTGCCCGGGGATGTCCACGAAACAGTGGCCGGCAAGAAGTCGTCAAAGTACTTGTGAACGTGGCGATAAATGAACTGATAGCACCGGGTTCTGGTTCTGGTTCTGGTTCTGAACGCCCAAGAGAGGCCTTGGGAGTCGGACACGAATACGACCGAACGGATATGAAGAAGGATGACGACACGATGAGGATCAAAATTGACGCTAGACGCGAGGACCAAAATAGTACTCCATACGAGGATAAAAATGGCACTATTGCGAGGATGATGGTCCATTTTCAGTACAAGCTGCGCATCATATATGGGGGAGAAGTACCTTGGACGGCCATTAATCAATCTCCAGACCATGAGAACTCCAATGCCCGCCTTCCATGAGAGACATCATCCCACGTCGGAGAGACGGCGCCGGTGCAATGAGGACAGCGGTATGCCCCATGGGATCGAGGATGAGTGATTAAAAATATATGCGATATATGCAGGGATAAGACAGTAGTATTACAGCGGGCTGTGATGGGTAGGATAGACGCGTCATGGGGCGGCGCGAGAGGATATGTACAAGGATAGAGCGATGAGGTGATGGCGAGGATTGAGCGAATGGACGATATGGACAAGAAGAGCGAGAGAGCAAAGGGATATGGACAGCGAAGTATGAGGCTGAGGAGGGTGTCCCTCTAGGGACAGGCACGTCAATGGACGGCCTCTTTGTGCCTGCTAATCTTTTCGACACCAGCACCTAATGATGTCTTTCGGTGATCCTAATAGAGGGTGAGATGGGTGTGACAGTGGAGAGATAATAGACGCACCTCTGTCCCGTCGACCTCGCTCTCGTCTGAATCGTCCACTTTGGGGATGTCATCATCATCGCTACTGCTCTCACTGGTTGTGCTTGGGCTGTTCTTGGCAGGCTCGATTTGGGAGTGTGTGATATCGACTACGGGAGGGATGCGTTTGTGGTGATGATGAGTAGGACTCAATCTGACGGCCTCCAAGATGTAATCTTGAGCTGGAGATGGGAGAGTATCTGTTGTGCTAGGAGGTGTTGTAGGGGCAGAAGAAGTAGCGAGAGTGGAAAGATCAGTGCTTGTACTGTCCATCGCAGAAGATCCGTCTGTACTTGTCCGCCTTGAATCTGTATCGGCGGCCTCTTTCTCCCTAGCGAGACGTTCCCTTTGAAGTCTCCTCTTCTTTACCCAACCCATGCCACTGCCGTCATCTTCGTCATCTGGAGGTGGGACACCCACGCCATCATTCCTTTCCACGAGTTCTGCAGGGCCACCACGGGGGCCAGGAGATTTTGCTTGGCCATGAGAAAGTAAAGCGGGAGCGCCCTTTGCCAAAACGGAGTATTTTGAGTCGCTACTGCCGTTTACACTTCCCATACCGCCATAACCCCATTCTACGAATTCAGGCTCATCACGAACGTTTGCAAAGGGATTTGCTGGTGGATGATTTTTTGAACCGTATACGCGACCGTTGAGCATGCGTCTACCTGATTTTGTGGGTAGAGATGGGGAAGTGAAACGGTGTTGGGATACTGTATGACGACCGCCTCCTGAACCGATTGAGTTGATTGAAGAACGTGATTTTGATTCAGATGAAGATTTCTGTTGGGGAGGTTGTGCTGATGATGATGATGAACTGGTTCGGGTTAGAGGTGAACCAATGTCTGGAGTTGGGGAGCGACATAGGATACGTGATGCGAGATCTTCTGGTCTTGTTGGTGATGAGCAACGTTTGAATATGTGACGAAAAAAGGAAGATGATTTTGATTTTTGATTTGATTCGAGGTCTGGTGATGTTGGTATGGGTGGTGGTGGTGGTGGTGGTGATGGTATCGTTGTTGTTGTGTCGATTGATAGATTGTGTTCTGGTAGAGGAGCGAATCTGATACGACGGGGAGTGTATAAGTGCATTTCAGAGGATGAGCAGCTACTTGGAGTACATGAACCAGGTAGTAGTTGAGGGGTTAGTTTCGGTGACTGTGTAGGTGAATTCAATAAAATGCTGTTGGTACGTATCATGTTGGGGGCAAAAAAAAATGCAACATCCTCACTCTCTTCCACTCTTAAATGAATGATTTTGTGCAACAATGGGAGTCTCCGGGGTCACAATCGATCGAGATCTGATTACCAAATTTAGACATGCTTCCGCTACGCGCCTTTCCCGCCGTTTCTCTTAAAATATATATCCTCGCGCTGGCAACGTTGGTAATCAAAGAACAATGTTCACTCCGATACACCGGTCCCCGTCAGATCTCAATTCAGATCCACACTTGGCTTAACCTTGGCATTCTCGGGACCTTCCGTGTCCCTCGTACTATGACTCCAATCCTCCTCATCTGTTCGAGACCTGGTCCATTTTAGCCGCATCAAGTTACCTCCCAACTACTGTCAATCCAGAGTGCCCAACTCCAGGTCCACGCCAAATTCTCCTTTTAAGTCCCGAAAACGTCTGATGGAATCTTCAATGTTCCTTGTCGTCGCGACCTTACGAAACATCGAATAGGAGGACATTATGATACGTACTGGCTTTGTCCTTTTAACACCACATCGACACGATAACGTCGGTCGCTCATAGCTTCACGGAATAGGTCCGTGTGAAATTCTTATCAACTCACAAATGTCCCGCTAGATCAGCACATCTCCGAGGACTGCTCAACCTTTATGTTGTAAAACGTTCTACATCGACCCCATTGCCGCAGCCATGCGCACCGCGAATACTGTCAGCCGGGCCCACCATGACCTCACTATCACTAGTGGCAAACTATCCCCATGCCAAGTTCTGCCAAGTTTATCTATCACAGACAGCTGATAACTAGTATTCATCAAGCGCCCCTCAGTCTGCGCTACCAGTTCCCAATCAGAGCATGAACGTTTGAACGCCGATCACCTGTCTTCGCATTCAGCGCAGGGTCATCCAGGCACGCCTCGACTCGTACGTCCGTCTTACTTTGCTTCTTCCTTCGCGTTCTCACATATCACTGGCAGCGTTCAAGTATTCGCGTACCTGCCCTGCCCTTTTCTTCACCTGCAACAGGTTCCACCGGCACGCTTTTGCACCCGGTGGTTTTATTCCTCGCCTAGCTGGATCCTCTCGTTCCTTACCTAGGCGCACCTGGATCGAGCCCACATCGCAGGGGGTCATATTCAGTGGCAGCCTTGTCCTCCCAGAACATGGCATCGAGTAGCACCGGCCGAGGGTCATCGTCATCGTCTGCGCTGCCCCGACTGCCTTGCTTCTTGCTTCGCCATTTCCGCCCGGGAGGTTCCGCATGTACATCATGTGCAGTTCTGATGGTGGCAGGACCTGCTACGGTAGAGAGAGTGGTCCTGGTCAAGATCGTGGTTGCCACTACATAGCTCGGATGTTTTAAAAGGGTACCCTATGCTCCACGGCGCTGTCTTCCAAGAACATGTCCTCGATCGGATAAAATGAATAGGAGATCTAAGGCTCGTCTAGTAATCGTCATTTTCGTTGTCCCGTCCGGTCCCGTCCTTTATCCATTCGTCTTTGCATTAATATTCACATTACGCCGCACTGTCCATCCCTATATGGGAGTTACCCGCCCTTCGCGTCACATCAACATCCGGAGTGTGGAGCCGAGCCCCGACGAAGGCCAAGCTTGGCGCAAGCAGGTGTACATGAGCTCCACAGCGTGCTCTCCACATACCTGGCTTCGTCTTCTAAGGACCTTGTGTCGACGCGATAAATGAAAACTACCGAGGGTACCGGTCATCGTCCGGATCTGCCATCCACGGTGTTGTCGTGTCTTCCCAGTCTCCCGTAGGCAGATCAATACGTGGAAGGAAGGCAGGGTTTTCCCATCTGCTGCCTTGCTCCTTTGATTCATTTCTGGCACCAAGGGCGTTTTTGGCTCAGTCAGTCCCCTCGTGTTGTTGCTCGGTCAAAAATCAAAATCATTCTCGTGCTTTCACGCCCCTAGAACTCAAACCTGTATCGGATTGGTTTTCCCATCTAACTGAAAGAGTAGAGAAGACACGAGCTCGAGTCGCTGATATGTCGACTTTTTCCTTATCTCGACAGGAGAATACAATTCAACCTGTTTCCGGTCACCTCCGTCCCTTGCTCTCGCATCGAAGTAACCATCGACTCAGGGGTTTCCCACCCGACGGCACCTGCTTCTTCTTTTCTTCGCGCACCAGCATTCAGTTCATTCGGGATACGGACGGCGCATGTCCTATTTCGTGTTTCAATTTGTCCGCTCTGTTGCCCGGTGCCTAACCATTTCAACGTTTGATCTTCTTGACTTTGAATTGGGAGCTGGCCTTGCTGTCGGTGCTCGACTCCTTGTTCGTTCGATATACAACGTGTGTCCGTTTGCGGATCTATGTGCTGGATGCTCCTGAAATGGCAGACGCGAACTATGTACGCAAGTCGCTGTCGACTGGACTTCTTTCGACGTTGAGCCCCACCACATCGACTTTCAACGTGTAATCTATGCTCCTGAAATGGCAGACACGAACTAGACAAGTCACCATCGCTCGGATGACAACAAACGCTGGCCTTCGTCGGAGCATCCAGCACGTAGACCGGACGCTGGAAAAAGAAGCCGCATCGTACCGCACCGGACAGGAAGCTCAGGCACCTGACCGACCGACTTCTTTCTTCGCCCAAGTGTATTTTTGGTTCAGTTACTGAATTAGCTCTCAAGTCATCTGCAGAAACCTGTGTCAAGAAAACCAACAAGTTTAACCAGATTCCAATTCAGTGCTAGCTGTGCACTTGCGCACTGCATCTATTCAATAAGCCCTGATCCATCCTCGTTCGACATTCTCGTGCGTTCGGAGTTATGCGCTGGATGTTCCGTGGACATCGACTCTATGAATTGGACGGACCTTCCAGGAATCCATCTAATTTTAAATAAATCCGGATGTCCCTTTCCCCCTCATCTTTACTTGACACTACACGGGCATCCACATCCTCGGCTAAATATCGACACTACTCGGATATCGTGAATCGATCAGTGTGTGGCTCTGTACGTAGCTACACCGCGTCCGGATCCCCTTATCTCGTCAAATTGATTAGACGACGCTTGTTTCAGGAATGAGTGTGCCTCCCTCGCAAGAGGTTTTCGCGCACACAAGAGCCGCATCCTCATCATGTTTCCGACTCGCATGAATTTAATGAAAAGGCATTATATATCGCTCGGGAAAATTCTGATGCGTGTCATCCCGTCGTCATGCTCAGCCTGGTCGTGTCATTTTTCTTCCGTACACGTCGGCAAAACGCGCCCCAGCGGATATCACCGCGTACCTGTGTAATAACTACGTCGGTGAATTTCAGGATCGTCAAAAGGTACTCCGAGGAGCACCAGCCCGACTTGTTGATATATCATATCAGGATACCTCAAGGCACCGGCTTCTGAATCTTCTGAGGCTTCCAGAATGTGTTTCTCAATAGCAGAATCTGTCTTATCATAATCGCTTCTTTCTCCATGAACGTGCATTACTTAGTCGAGGCATGCCTGGTCGTTACGAAATGATCCCTGCGAATTTCAGACGACGGAACGCTACTGCGTACGTGTTCTGAGGGCATCCCACACACGGGTTCCGGAAGGAGGGCATGGCAACCGTACTTGCGTACGCGTCATCTTCTCGAGAAATATTGTCACATGTGGCCCTGGTTGGTTGGTGGACACGACAACGACTGTGTGGTATACCAAGGAACCAGCGCTTGCTTCACACTAGTGATTAGAGTTGTGCCCATAGGCAACGTCTTACGGCATGCCATGACGCGGCCAACCAGGTAACCAGGTCTCCGGGGGACGGTTGATGAAAGAGGTAGAATTCATTGACATCCCTGACAAGAGGGCTTAGCATGATGAAGTTAAAATATTCGCACCTGATAATCAGTGTCGATCTTAGGTGGCTTTGATACGGCGTGAGTTAACGGCTTGGACCCTTTGGTCTGTATATAATGTCGTCGTCGACGTTTCAAAATTTCAACGACAAAAGTGCGCTCGGTAGTTGCCTTGACCTAGAATTTGAAACTTCTTCCATTCTATCGCGCTCCGCGATAAAGAATAAGTTCGTAGATGACTAACAGCGCCACCATGTCATGACAGAGCGGTGCTTCATTACAATTTGTCATGGTTTGTTCAATTCAGGGGTATTACCCTTTATATCGTCTAGTAGCCTGGCTTCTGAGAACGTTTGTTTTTTTGTCGGGCCTGAGTTCCGACTTGGAGTTTGATAGTCACAAGGCATGGGGGTAATCGAACCCTTTCCTACAAGTTATATACCACCGATTATGTCAAGTGAAGCAGAACAATAACCAGTGCCAAGTGCCAAGAAACACTTAGAACTACACATGACAAATGCTATCGAATAGATTGTTCAGCGAGGGGGGGTTTGCGACATGATCGAAGGTTCGGGGATTAAAGTGACAGTGATATTACGGCGTTCAAGCCTGAGTATAGGCACATACCGCTGTATCACCAGTGTGGCATGTCTCCAAGTGATTTGCAAGCGCGATAGTGTTCAAAAAAGTCAGTCACGGCGAATGTATGTCACTGCACGTGCCAATGAGTTCTCGAACATAACTGATATATCAGATCGATACGATAACGGTGATCGGGGGAATAATCGTGTCAGCTGGTTGAATGCACGGTGTCTAGAATTTGAAACTGTTTCAGTTCACTGAATAGCAGGCTACGCTTCGAACGCACAGAATAGCCCAGACTGGGTCACGCGTTGACGTTGCAGTGCGCCGCGCAGCCGACTTACACAGCCACATTAGGAAAATGAAAAGATATTGTCGGTGACGAATGCGGTGGGGCGGGATGACAGCCTGGTGACGAAGACGGTTGCGGAGAAACAGGTGTTACAGCCATAGGTGCCCACATCCCCACCTCGTCTTCGTGTCAAGATCGAGATTCTAGAATTGATCGCTATCAAACATGTTTGATCGCACGAGATTTAGAATCCTTGGCAAATTCGAAAGAGAAGTTCCTTCCCATCGAATTACTCCAGAAACAGACGATGCCACGACCCGTGAGCAAGGTCATGCACATGCGTGGAGTTGTGGCGGGATTTCTGCTAGTGGATTCGTCAGAGATGCGTACATGTCAGTGAATGGCTAGAGGAAGAAACTGGCTGAACCTACTCTTTCAATAATGGCTGAACTATATTTTCTAGACACGCCAAGCGCGGCAATGCTTTGTCGTAGGGTCTTGGTACCAATGCCAAGGCTTCATAAGGCCGGAACAAGAGCTGACTGAGCTCAGGGTGTGACCCGGCGTGCCCATGATCCATGTTTCAAAGATACGGAGCATGGATCAGTGCCTGAACCGTAGTGACGCGGCTGGTCTGGCAGAGTCCCGGCCGTTTGCTGTCTGACCAGATCAGCTGATAAGTCCGACGCGAGGTATTATGGTGTCGATCGATCGTGTCTGCATAATCTCGGGGAAAACGAATGTCTTACACTGATCGTCAGGTGTGGGGTACCTCGACGTGTCGACGTGGACATATCATCCTACGATGCGTTGCTGCTACGTTCGTTTAGCGATGACCGGGGCACACATGTGACGTCAGACCTGCGTGTACTAGGCAGACTGAATGGAAGGAAAATAGTCGTCGTTTTTGTGCGCACGAGCTATAGCGACCGGAAGGAATAGCGGCCTATATGTTTGTCCATCGTATTACAACTGTGTGCTGCATAAGAAATTGCAGTGCGAATTTTTAAAAAACTCGGCCCCTTTCCCTGGATTTTTGCATCCAAATGCGGTCAAGCGCGATGCAAACACTTGTACCTATTTTTGGGCCTGATCAATATTATCACTACAGTTACTTCTAGGACCACTGTCAACATGGAATGAATTTTCCTAATCTCAAGATCATTGCAGTACACAACGCAATTGTCAACGTCTTACTCAGTGGTGCGGTGCGAGTTTTGGACGCCACTCATGATGAGTTGTCCGACTTTCAAATCTCCAGAACACCGAATGACTTGTATAATAAATACCACGACGAAACTTCGAACAAAAACAGATTCTCTTGCTCTTTCCAGACGAGTGTTAATCAAATCGAGTGTCTCCCGCTACACGGTACTGCTAGTCGACACATGCACGCGCTCTTGGAAAGCAACTGAAGTCATGTCGGTTCCTGTATCGGGGCCTGCCATTGCGAATTTGGCCTGATATTCTCGAACGCCAAGAATCAGGCGCGGTCCTAGTATAAACATCCGCACAAGTTGGAAGATGTCAAGCAAACCAAAGTAGATCTGAGTTCCCAGGGCAAATGTATCCTGTAGAAATGATGAATGGTGGTCGCATGCAGAAGTATGGTAGATCAGCATACCGCTGACATTGTCGAAAAAAGATAACCGAGATCGAAGCATGAAACAACAACAACGCTAGCGCGTGCAGAATATCAGCGGACCAACGGACCCATATTCACTTATGAGCTCACCTCGCAAAGTAAACTATGTGAGTTTCCACCAACACCGCGAAGCAGTCCCTGATAATCCCTCCAGCTGAATGTTGTCGCAGTTCACGGAAATGTTTTATAGCGATCCACACTGTCAAAAAAAATGCGAGGGCCTCCCATACAGTGGTGAGTATCCAAGTTATGGAATGCAGGAATAAATCATCGGAGCCAACTGTGCACTGAGAGGTGCCGGAGAGAATCAGCTCCTCTGGTATTCCTTTATAAGCGCTTAAATATTTGAGCCATGATTAAACATACCCCATGAACTATTCCTCACTGATATCGCAACCACTACTCCGTCGAAAATGTCGACGGCAAGGAAGATGACAATGAGAAATATCATCACCTTTCTAGATTGCTGATACATAGCATGCAACCGGGCAATCAAGATGACTTGCATGATGTTTCAGTCAACTCGATATCATGGAGGTATTGCGCAGCTCACCACCCAACATCACATACACGACGACACCCATCCAATTCTCTGCGAAGTTTAGAATAAAGCCTAACAAATCCAGTAATGTTAACGGTCAGCCTCGGGCTTGCATACTCAAAACCAGCTCACAGCTGTGGCAGTTATCAAAATTGGACTGACAAGATGGTCGACAATCCTGCTCACCCCTACATAGGAGTGCAGTTCATTAGATGGCCATAAACATCGGCGTAGAATACTCACTGTATCTGTCATCGAGATCGTTGGAACCCAAACTGCATGCCGCCAGTCAGAAGAAATAAACAGGGTATACAAGGAGATATACGTACTCAACATATTGATGCTGATCGTGAGACATGAGGCAGACTGGTTAGCACAGCGCCAATGACTTAACCTTTCAGACATACACCGCATATGATATTCCAAGATAGCGCACCTAGGACATCTTCCGCGTCAGCACGACCTTGCCAACCACACTTATAACACAGGCTACATACACTGAGATACAAGACGGTCATAAGGGACCAATGTTGCCTCTGGCGCGAATCAATTTTATTTTCAAGCTGTTCTTCTAGTGCGGGAATCTGCTCACCCAGACTAGCTCAACCTATGGAACCATTAAGTTAGGGTGATTTTGCTCCGGTCATGACATGAACGTACCTCTTGTCCGAATGTCAGAACTAAAATTACTATATGAGCATGAGCATTTTTTGTTACTAGCTTGCTTACCCCAATCATACATCACCCCCGCGGAGCCGGCAACTACGAAATCATGATTCAGGTTAGGTTAGGAACATCTGACTGGTCATCCACGAACCTACAAAATAACTGGAAATACGATACGAATAAATGGATGGCCACCAACTGGGATTGTATGAGACTAGGGTCATGATGTTTCGAGAATGGATATGAGCGAGCTTGCGAACTTGGTGGATGTTTGACGATTGTGCTGGCAGATATACAACCATTCAGTGATTGTACGGCCCAAACTAGAAGGAACGGCTATCTTCCTTCGTCTATAAAGAGCTGTATGGGGGAGACTAAACCAAAACGAGCATCAAGGGGTGATATTCGTTGTTGTTTTGATTAATGTAGCGTGAAAGGCCATCTGCAAGATGCTGAACACTGGTTGCTCATAATCAAATTGGGCCTTCAAAATATCTCCTGAATCCATAAAGCGATATAGACATCATGATCGTCATAGCAGTTGGCATTGGTCTGTCATCAGAATCTGGATCTTATGATTGGCTGATGGCGAAGAAACATAGTCTCCCATGGGCAGAACAGATAGAAGGAACATGGAAGACAATCGTTCCTCCTTGACAGAAGAGCAGACGCGTCAAAGAGTTTGACGAGTCGCCACCCTGGTCAAACCTTATGGATGTGCCCACTGTTGGCAGTCCAACTGACATGATGATAGACAGCAGATTTGTACCCTCACACAACCCCCACGTTAACTCACGTTTATCTTTCATTCTTCCGCTTCTCGAGCGATCTATCGCATATCAATCAAACATCACGTTAGAATTGTTGATGACGAGACACTGACTTTCTTCCTTGAATAGCCTGTGCGATGAAGTGTTTGCCAAATTGCGGACAATGTCATGTTTATATGTGGAGCATCGCCAATCTCATCACGGAGCTGACATATCACTGTCACATGTATCCTGTTAGCTTGGAAGGGGCACTGTTATCGCCAACATTCTAGAATGTTCTGCCCTTACCTTGGCCTTCCGGGAGGCTTGGCATTTCGATCACTGCATGTCTCGCATCTCATTTCCGTATGCATCATGATCCTGACCCTGAGCCACAAGATGGGCGAAAGAATGAACACATACAGAGTAAAAATATGAGTGCTGGTACCGCCCCCACGGATCATGCAAGGAAAAACGTCAATGTGCAGTGTGAATGAGCGGCACAGGGGGCTAGTGCTGGTACAGGAAATGGACTGAGGGAGGGAGAAAAGATTTTAGGTAAATAGCTCACGGCGCAAACGTATAGAGGAGCTTGAAGTACACAGTGATCAGGTGGCAATTGGAAAACGAGCAAAAGCGGGAGTCGGGGACTTGTACTGTAATGTGGTAGCGAGTAGTTCAAGAATAAATGGGCGCTCGTAGAGTCAGGCGTGAGACCGCACAGCCACAAGCTCGCACTTCAACTTGAAGACCTCCAGAGATGCCCGATCAGACGCACTCCTAGTAGGCTAGACTCGTAACTAGTCTGACTAGCTATCATAGCGTCAATTTGAGATGGTGAGAATTTTTTGCTAGTATCCGTGGTAGTATACGCCAGGCTGGTCACGAGCCTAACGCACTCCCTGAATTGTTCAAATTCCCGAAGTTACACACGCACGAGGTTCGTTATATAAACAAGAACATACTGTCGCTCGCTCATAAGGAGTTTACGCATTACCATCGTTCCTTCCTGTTAAATTGGATATCGTGTGGTGACGATAGATTTCGGTTTGTTAAACATTTTTGCAAAATGGGATAGTATCGGCTTGTATACATACATACAAGACTCCACACCATCTCTATGGACCTACCCTTTACGGTTCCACACGGAAAGCGTCACTCCAGACGCAGGTATGTACGCCTCTTGCGGCCTTTTTGCCTCGAAATCCCACGTAGCGAACATTCGTGCGTCCGAGTTGGGTAATATGAATGTTGGAGGTTTGTTGCTGCGTCCGTTGGCTGTACCCTCTGTTTTACCTTTCCTGCCTGTAGGCGCCCCTGATGCAAACGAATTCCTGATACCGGTGCCATGATAGAGTTTCTGGTTGCCCCGCCGTATTACGGGTGGATATGAGACGCGCGGTGCGTGCGAGCACTGATGGCTACAGCGGTGCTGTCATGAGACATGAAACAGATGTGCAAAATGACGACTTACAAGCAAGATCTGACGCGCGAGATCTGGTGAACCACGAGAACAACGGGCTTGTATACGGAAAAACAGGGCAGCGTGACGCAGAGGGGAATATAGATTTGTTGTTGGACTTTTCCTGCACCTATGTCGTCCAGAGTCAACTGCAGGACGGAAGGGTCGATGAATGCGACGCGAAGTGGGTAGGGTGCAATGTTGGCGTATAGCGTATCTGGAGGGTTCCGCCGTGGATTGTTTTGTATTTGAGACAGGAGCGTCGTTGCAACTTTGTGCTTGAAGGGGTTTGATGGGCTGGGAGGGGGGTGCATGAGGATATGGTGGCATGCTTGGAGGAGCGCTTGTGCTGTTTGGGGGGTTGGAAGGTGAGCTAGCTGGTGGGCGCGAGGGGAGGTGCCACTCTGGCGTGGAAAGTAGAACTGAGTCTGAGTAGTTGACCTGTGTCACGTAGTCTGAAACGGTGTTGGGGGGTGGCTTTCGAACTTCACGGTGTGACGGGTTGGCGTTAGCGATATACTTCGCGAGCGCGGTGTGTCATCTGGGAAGTGAGGGAGGAAATCCGGTGTAGTTGAGTGGTCGAATAAGTCGTCATAGTCGTCAAAATCGTCCAACAAAGGTTGCGGACCAAGACAGGGTATCGTGTCGCCTTCGTGGCCCTCCTGTAGATAACCTGTAATAACAATTGTGTTTGACAAACGGCGAACAGGAGAATTTGCGAAAGATACCTCTGAATTCTAAGAAATTGTTGAGTCTCCTGGCACTGCTGCTCGCAAACCTCCCCAGGTCCTTCCATTCAGAAACACGATACGCGTCTAATTCTTCCAGGTTCACATCTAGGTCTCCTAACGAGCTCAACACATCCCATATATGTTCGTGAGCGTCCTGAATGTTCGGCGTAGTTGCCACAGACAGAAGATAGTCACAGGATAAGATAGCGAGGAACGAGGCTGGCAAGAACGACAGATGCCTGTGACGATGACCTCAAGAAAGTATGAGCGCATAGAATCTTTAGGTTGACTGAGTCAAGAAATCCTGGTCGTTGCTGCTGCTTGGGATGTCATGTCTATGCGTGATGTCGTCTTAAAATCATGACGACTAGTCTTCATGAGAGCGAAGCTGGAGTAAACGCTGGGCCCGTATCAAGTAACACTTGACTAAGTGGCCTACATAGTTGTCGCATCGAAACCGCTTCTTAGAACTCTTCTCTTCCCAAAGAATGCCATGATTTGTTGTACATATTACCTCCCCATAATACAATACTCATCCTTCCACTAAATTATGACATGTAATGGTGTCATGGTCCGCCCGCCGTGGCGATCAAGCATTCTCTAAGGCGGAGTTTACTTCCATCAATTGCCTGAGATCTTGGGTCTTCGCTACCGCAGCAGTGGATTCCACCAGTGATCCTACTGCTGAGCTACCAGCACCACCATCAGATTGCTGTGCTTTGGCAAGTACCTGCTTGCTGGCCCAGTCGAGATAACCCATCTTACTGACTTCCCACGGCCGTTTACCAGGGTCTGCCAATGGCGATTGCGAAAAGGCAGCGACAGCTTCAGGTGTAAGAGGCGGAAGAGACGATATTGCTGAGAACATCGAGTGGTACTGTTCTGGAAGGCTCATGAGTTCAGAAACTTGGGGTGCTTGAAGGAAAGAGAGCTGTTCCAGGCGACGTTCAGAGCGACGGCGTTTTGCTGAAGACAGGCGGACTGCACGAGTCAACAAACGCTTCAAGCGACGTTGCTGAACACCATTAGAACAGGCGGGTTCGATGACAAGCTTGGAAGCGTACAGCATCTATTTTTTTTCGTAAGTCATCTATCTCCATCATGAGCTCTGTTTCACGTTCTGGGGGGCAATCGAGATCGAGGTTCTCTTGGTGAGGGACGACGACGGGAAGATCGGCAGGAATGGCGAATATGTTACGAAGTGACCATGTCTCAAAAAAGTCAAAGGCAATGTCCGTGTGGGATTCCAGAAGTGTTTGGAAAGCGACAAGGCCTTGTTCCACTTCTTGCGTGCTATCCCAATCCTCTTTAATCCTTTGCTCTCGCTCGGATGCCCAACGAAACAGGAAGCCCTCTAAGGCATCAACGGTGTTCGTTATTGCTTCATTGGCATAGTTGATAATGTCGTCAAGGAGGAGCTGAGGGGAAAACTCGAGAATTTCGGGAAGTAAGGCAGAAGGCACGGTAGGTTGTTGTGCGTTCATCATGGTCGCGTCAGGAAAATCACGACCACGTGATCGATCATTACCGTAAGCAATGCCGAGTTGCTTACTCAGCAAATGCGTGTTCCTCCGGCACACAAATCGGAGTTATAACAGCAAGCATACAGCTTTAAACTAAGTAACTTGACTTGCAACGTTGACCTTGACTAGCTCTAAGCACCAACTGATAGTTCCTCGCGATGTCTGCCGTCTCGCACGGCACTCGTCACCTTAGACAAGGTATCGGCGGGACCAAACACTATGCCCCCGGACCAGCTCCTGCCCGATCACTTCATAGTTCTGCGTTCATACCACCACTGCGAACGCCCCAACCGTCCACTGCTCAACGAATTTTCACAAACTCTCGTAACCTTGTCTCCAGATTCTTTGCTCATTTAACTACTCCAGGACTTACACATTCCGCCTCAGCTGTTGCAGTCGCTCCGAGTCACTCGCTCGTCCGTCCTGCACATTTCCATTCCACTGCTCAGAGTGTTAAAGCATCGTACTCGCTTCCTGTGAGAAATGCGCTTCACCGCCCCTTATCCTTGCCACGCCTTCCTCGTCCGCCTCCCATCCCTGGGAATGTAGCTAATGTTGGTCTTGGCACTGTTCGTTCATTCCATTCCGCGCGCCCCATATTCCAGAATGTCGTGGATAACGTTCCTATTGCCACCCGCGCACTTTGGGAGGCTGAATGGGAACTCAAGGCGAAGAAGAAGGAGGAGCGCAGATTGCGCAAAGCTAAGGAAAATGTCGCACCCCCAAAGTCCAAGGAAATGCTCAAGCCAAGGCAGAAGCTCATTGTTGCTCAAGTCCCCACCGAAGTCGATATCTCTGAACTTGATCATTACATGCCACAACCTGCTTTGCCGGAAGTGACGACTTACCTTCTCGTTCCTATCGCGCCTACTCCCACCGCTCGTCTGCCCCTATCTGCACATTCCACCATGGGAACTAGCTCACTCCATCCGCTTCTTCCTGTACCTGAAATTGCTGCTGCGCATAGGATGCATCGTAACCATTCGCTTCGTGTGTCCACTCTTTTTGCCAGATTGGATGCTGCGAACGTGTGGGCTAATCCTGGCGTTGGTGTTGACGCCTACGCCTTTGGTCCCGGCTTAGGAGACAATCCGAGCGATAAACAATGCACGATACTCCGGGTCACATTTGCAGGTTGGACAGCTGCCCAAGTACGCAGTGTCACTCGAGAAAGCGGACAAGGATGGTGGACTCTCGATGAAGTTTACTCAGACGCTATGTCTACTTCCTCGCAGATGAGTGCCATCGATGACGAAGAGGTTTTATCATATCCCCAGTCCGTTGCTTCTAGTATCGAGCTCGATTCAGCATCCTTGTCAGAACTGGACCTTGGCAAAGATGCTGATGTCTGTTCAGACATCGAACTTGATTCGGATGGTTGGGACTATGGGCTCGGGTTATCGCCCTCTCCCGACTTGCAGGACAACTTCGTTCTGCCAACGCTAGACTTTTCGTCATCATTTGCGCAGGTTGCGTCTCCCACCCAATCATTGGCTTTACCGCCACAGATTATCCTTCGCACAGCGTCGGAGCTTGCCGAGGAGTTTGGTAGTGTATGGTCCCCCACTTCATCGTCTTCGCTCTCGCCGTCACTCTCGTGTGACTACCTGTCTGATCTGGAGGCAGACGCAATCCCACGTGCCGCAGAAAGCGAAATGGAGAGGTCGTGGCTGGGTGTCAGCATGGGGCTGAGCTCTTCGTTCGCTGAGAAACTTGAAGCGCTGCGATAATTGGAGATTGATCGGTGATTCATGAATCCGCGTTGCGTACGTTTCATTCTCTTTTCTTACTTCCATGCTTTCTGTGAGTCTAGCTCTCTTAAATATTCTGTACCATTTGGAAGCTTGTTCATCGATTCAATGATTGAGTATGTATACAAAGATTTTCACAAGAATCAAAGTTCAACGATCTTTTCATGGTGACCTGCACGGTCTCGTCAGATGACTAGTCCTCTTCCAGTGCTTCTCACTTGCGCTAGCATGGCCGCTATCGGCACGGCGGGAATTTTCCACGCACATAATTAAAAGCAGGATGACAAGGACCCAAGTCGACTCATAGTTGACGCCATCAGTTTGACTCTGAAAAAGCTGCGAAAGCATTCTTTCCGTCCATCTACCGTGCATACATGCTGCTCACCCTCATATGATAGTTCTCCGCAGCAACCATCGAGATTCCATTCTTACGTATAAACCTTCTCATATGACCCCTATTTGACTTTCGACAAGTATATGCTTCCTATTTGACAGGCTTGAAGATGTGAATTACAAGTGTGTGTGCCGCTCATTGTGTTGTTTCATTACCGCCCACTGATGAGTCATGCTATCTCGTTCACCAGTTTGCCTGCCGGTGAAATATCCATCATGTTGTAAATTTAGTGCAAAACTATGCAACCGCCACCTGTGGCGCGATGGGTCGAGAAGACTGTCGGCAGGCAAGGACTAGTTTAGGTCGAGAAACCCCCTGACACTGCAATAGTGTATGTGACCTGAGGCAAGTTCTCGCTCTGATGTACTCTGCAGCGGTCTAACTACCTCGCACAAAGCTCATTTAATCAAAGGGAGGCTTCGGACAATGTACACAAAGTCACAACTTAAACTTTACTTGAAAAGACTCACTGCCCTTATAAGACCCTCAGTATATGACCCTGCTGCGAGGCGCTATCTTGCAATGTAAAGTATTTATATTTCATTCTCCAACTATGTATTTTAAGCACGAAGTCATAGCTAGTCGAGCGCGGGGCGAAGGAACTCGACAGGATAGGGTATTTCGCGAAGCCCATCAAATTTATCAGAACGTTCTCATGCATACCTGCCTTTAGTTGGCCTAGTAGCTTTGAGCTTGCGAAACGAAGTGTCATTTTAATGTAACTCAAATGCACTAACAGTGTCATAAAAGAGCGTTGGTGGACTTATTTTTGTCGTTCCGCGTTGACCACCCGGATCTTTTTGTTCATTGTTTCAATCATGCTGTCATTCGCGTCCAGGCCTGGAAAATCGCGGGAAGTACAATGTATCAGTCCTGCTAGCAATGATGTCAAACATGGCCCTTCGGATTTTGTGAGGATCTCCGAACAACCCTTACAATAATACACTGCGAAAAGAACAAAAAGTGACCATGATAAAACAGAAAAAAAAATCGAGGATGCTTTTCACCAAGGCAGCGGTTATCTACTCTTACAGCATGATAGGCCTAACGAATTGCCGCCCGCAGAATTTCAGCATTTTTTTCACTAAAATCGACTGTTCGAACCTCGCAATTTTTGAGGTATTGTCGATTGCCCGTTAATTAGAGCATAGCCTTTATCAGAGAGACACACGTGTGCTTGCGTAACTTTAGTTCCTGCTGGCGGGCATATAGGCCAACTGAACGCTCTAAGAATGGATTGGGGGTGTAGTAAGATTATGCGCTAATATAATGATCCTGGAGATCAAATGATAAATAGAGTTAGAATGGAGGGTACGCACGATCTAGTGAGGGTTCATCATTCGCAGGTCCAGGTCAAAGGTATCGCGCCACATGTTGCAATGCATATACGGTAGCCTCTCAAGGTCAAATTGGTAATTGGAACCATGCGGCACAAGGTATTTGCAGACCGATGCACGTTCATTTGGAAGAGTGAGAAGTCCAACTATATCGATCTGTAAATAGCTTACCAGAGCAAGACGGAAATGCAGTCATGTGCGTTAAGTTCATTGAAGTGGGAGGCAACGAGAAAACGAAAGTTCCAGTACATATTACGCGAGCGCACTCACTATAGGCGCTGTTAACAACTAATACATACGGCGGGGGGTGATATTGCGAACAAAACGGCGTGTCGCTCCGTGCAATGCGTGAACGTATTCCATCACCAAATCCCAACACAATCTGGGACGGTTGGTTTCAAAGTGCGCGTTACACGGCGAGATCTAGCCAGGCAACGTCCATATTGTCTTCAAACAGATGGGCAAAGTTGGACTACAAGTAACCTATGACACTCATGAGCGATCACCAACACGATGCGGCGACAGCTTCCTACTATGATTGATGTTATGACTGGTCCATGTCTTCCTGTTCAGGCTCCTGCAAAACAATCTGCTCCGGTTGCTCTGGTAGTTGAATATTTCCATCGCTCTGGCCAGAATCTGTCGCTGATCCTTTCGCGGGATTACTTGTCACCTTGGGATCCCCTGAGCCTCCAACGTGAATGATGACATTCATCGTCGACTTGACCCTTGTTTTGAATTCCTCGTCATTTCCACCACTATCTTCATCCTCGCTTCCTTCAAGCATCTGGTCAAAAACCTCCACACTACCCGTCTGCACTTCAACGCTCAGCTCGCCCGGTACTATTCGAGGCAAAGAAATGGCCAAAAGCGAGAGATGTGGGATAGCAGCACCCATTGCGCTCAGCCGAATCTCTTTGAACCCATCTTCGAGGACCAGAGCCTTGCATCGGCGCAGGTAAGCGGCTAGCTTGGTACGTCGCGTGACACAGATGTTATTCTTGCCTTCAGTATGCAAGGAGCGTGGTGCCGTGGCAGGTGCGGACGGTGCAACTGTTGGGAATGGCCGTGGGGGCGCGAGTTTCCGGATTTTGGGACGGTTATTGGGAGCTACTGATTGCGATGTGGTTGCAGGGTTCTTGGCCGTCGACCCCGATTGTCCACTGTTGGTCTCCTTGTCCTTTTTGCTCTTTTTGGAGTTGGCCTTGGCAACGGCTCCGCTCTGTAGCTTGACTCTTTTCCTGTCATCGGCGGGAGGGACAATTGACTTGCGCTTTCCGGGTGTGCTGCTCATGGTCCGGTGAGAAAACGCCTTTGAGATGAATGGCGGTTCGCTTCCGAGTGGATCAGTTGCAGGATTATATAACTAGATAGCACCAGCAAACGTTACAAAGACTCGGTTGGTGACAGAATTGAGTCAGGGTACTGGAAGTGCAAGTACTCGGCGAAGTCATCACATTGGAAGGCAGCCTTGAGGCGGCCTACCCTAAATCCGCCACCGCCCGGTGAAAAAGTTTAAAGTCCTTCATAAGGCTTCAAATTGAACGTACGGGACATCCAAGGCGTCCCATTCACATTTTCGTCAACAGAACATCGATACCAAAACGTTCAGAAGAAAGATCTGCCCATCATGAGTCAAGATGTCGCAGAGCAGAACATTCAGATGTGGAAAGTAAAGAAACTCATCAAGAGCTTGGACTCCGCACGCGGGTATGTCTTCATATTTTCATTGAATCAACAGCGATGGATGCTGATCGTGTGCTGTATAGAGCGGGGACATCAATGATCAGCTTGATCATTCCTCCCAAGGTACGCCGATCTCAGCGCCCCTTTTGCCATCTTGCTCATTTCAGTCCACCTGCTACAGGATCAAATATCTCGTGCCTCAGCCATGTTGACGCAGGAATATGGTACTGCGAGCAACATCAAATCGCGGGTGAACAGATTGTCTGTTCTTGCAGCTATTACCAGTACCCAGCAGCGCCTTAAGTTGTACAACCGAGTTCCGCCAAACGGTCTTGTCCTTTTCGTGGGCACCATCCTTACCGACGAAGGTAAGGAAAAGAAGGTGTCATTCGACTTTGAACCTCACAAACCGATCAATACGTAAGTCTCTTATCGGATGCATGACCTCGATCTTATGCATGAAACAGGTCGCTTTACCTCTGTGATAACAAATTCCACACTGAAGCCCTATCCGAGCTTCTCGAGTCCGACTCTCGCTTTGGTTTCATCGTCATGGATGGTAACGGCACCCTCTTCGGCACCCTATCAGGCAACACTCGTGATATTGTTCACAAATTCACCGTCGATCTTCCTAAGAAGCATGGTCGTGGTGGTCAGTCTGCGCTACGTTTCTCCCGTCTGCGTGATGAAAAGCGCCACAACTACGTTCGAAAAGTCGCCGAGCATGCTGTGCAGCACTTCATCACAAACGACAAAGTCAATGTGACTGGACTCGTTCTTGCGGGAAGCGCCGACTTCAAGACAGAACTCAGTCAGAGTGACATGTTTGACCCACGCTTGGGCGCCAAGGTGATCAAGGTTGTAGATGTGAGTTATGGTGGTGAGAATGGTTTCAATCAGGTCGGTTCCAGTGTTTCTCTTGCTTTGGTGTGATGACTAAATTTGAGACGCAGGCTATCGAGCTTGCAGCAGACGCGCTGGCAAATGTAAAGTTCGTGCAGGAGAAGAGGCTCATCCAGAAGTATTTCGACGAAATCAGCCAAGACACGAACAAGTACTGCTTTGGTATTGATGACACGTTGAAGGCACTTGATCTAGGTGCGGTCGAGACTCTGATCGTGTGGGAAAACCTGGATATCACACGTTATGTATTCCGCAATGCTGCTGGAGGTAAGACGCTTGTTGTCATTGCAGATCGCTGGGTGACTCATGGATAACGTCAGAGGAGATTATCATCCACGCAAACAAAGAACAGGAGAAAGATCGCGAGAGATTTTTGGATAAATCCACTGGTCTAGAAATGGAACATGTCACTGAATCACAACCTCTCCTTGAATGGTTTGCCGAGAAGTACAAGGAGTTTGGAGCAAACCTAGAGTTTGTGACAAATCGGTCGCAGGAGGGCGCGCAATTCGTAAAGGGCTTCGGCGGAATAGGCGGCTTGCTTCGATACAAAGTCGACCTGACAAACCTTGCGGCCCTTGATGAAGATGAAGACGAATTTTACAGCGATGATGATGACATCTGACGTTATGGTTGGCTCTTCGGAGCCCCGTCCACTGATAGCACGTCGGGCGGGGCAGGAGCAGGGGGGGTAAGGGGGGAACGGCAGGACCGGGTTGCGCGAGTTTCTGCATTCGGTCATCGGTTCAATTGTTGCATGCCAGTACTTGGTTTAAAGGTTCGTTCCACTGCACATTACATAAAATTTTCCTGACAATAATTACTTCAGGTAAACGGTTCTTAGAGCGTATGAACTACTACATGCGAGTGGAGTCATCCTGTTGTTCGCCGATGAGTAGTTTCAACCTATGTAGTTGTATTCTATTGTTCGTTTGATCAATGCATTTATTGTGTGGTGCAGTCCCTCAGATCTCAGTACTCTCGGTGCTTCGTACAACATGCTCTTCGACTGTCAACCAAGTGTCAACGTTGATTGTCTGTGGCAACTAGGGCACCTGGTCAAAGCGCATTCAAAGGGACGTGACGACGCGCGTGACGTCACACGTCCACCTTGCGCCCACCTGTGGTATTTATTGACAACGATATAAACAGACGCGACGATTCGGGATCCACAATTTCAAGCGCATATTTCTTGACTTCTAACACCCATTTGACAACATCTCCCGTTCTATAAGTATGGCTGGTGAGTTCAACCTTGTTACATGCATCACAACAACTCCTATATAATGTGTCTGTAGGAAGAAAGCGAGCTGCAGAAGAATCTGCCACCGAGAAGCGCGAGACGCGCAGTGCCAAGGTACCCAGAACAGAGGGTCGAAAGAGCGCCAAGGGCGCCGGGAGGAAGGGCGCAGCTCGATTGAAGGTCTGTGTCCCCGTATACCTCAGCCCCTAATTCTCAATGTGTAGTATGACTAGACGGGGATGGGTGCCACTGCGTTCAAGTCGCGTGCGCAACCCTTGCATGTTAACATTTCACACACTATGCCTCCCACCGACGTTGAGTCGACGGATCCTGGGTTCGTGGAGGCTATAGAACTCGTTTCGTCAAGCTTTTCTACTGGAAGCTTCGGATGGAAAGGGAGCAAGCGTATCACTGTGAATTTGCCCAAGTTGGAGGGAGAGGAGGAAGATGAAAAGGTGCATGTCATGTTAACGTGAGTTCTATTAGCGAGTTTTTGGCGGTTCCCTTGGTAATCTCTCACTGGCCAGAATCAATGCCACTGTCATTGGCAGCAAAGGTGCCAAGGAGGATGTTGAGGAGGGTGAGAAATCCGGGGAAAGGGTGGGAGAGAAAGCTGAAGAGAAAGCTGAAGAGAAAGAATCCGAGGGGGTGGACGAAGCTGCACAAGAGGAACCTGCTCCTCCTGCAGAAGAAGCCGAGGGAACAGAACAAGAGGCTTCATAAGCTGTATTTTTATTTGTGCGTTGACAAAGTCCTAGTCCCTGATTTTTTTTTTGTTTTATCCGAGAGGTCCATGCTATCTACGCTACTGCTGTACTTGAATTCGAATAACGGGTGCTTTTTTTTTCCCATGTCAGCATATACTGCATGTGAGCATACCGCGTGCACAGACTGATGTTACTTCGGAAGCCCTTTGTAATTTAAGCGCCCATGTATAAACCCCACTAATTCCGTTCCAAGCTCGTTTGTTCAGCTCACTCAGACTTCGGTTCTGAGGAAGTGAAAATGGTGCTCCAGACCGCCTTGGAGAAAGCACCAGCAATTACGAAAGAGGTCCCGACATACTACACGACTCGCCATATTAACCATCAAACGAAATCCCGTCGGTTACAACTAGCAGCTGTGAAACTAGTTACATGTCTCTGTCTTGCATCATGGGTCTATCGCTTCGCTCTCCCCGGCCGCCCTGTAACTCCACCTCTCCATACAAAGTACTCTGGAGCCTTACTGGACGACCCCGCATCCGAGTTTGCAGACGACGACTTCCCTCTGCGTGCACATGAACCCTGGGACATCTCTGTGGACTTCCCCTATCCTCGTACACTGTCCTACGAGGTGACAGAAGGTACATGGTTGCGACTCGACGTGCACCCCGTGAGTGGGGATGTCGTATTTGACATGGCAGGGGATGTATATTGTCTGCCGGGTGAAGCGTATTTGGGAGCTGCTGGAATAGTAGGAGGGAGAACAGAAGCGGTGCCAGTCCTCATAGGTGTCCCATACGATGCGGATCCACGGTTTTCACCTGCAGGTGACAAGCTCGCATTCAAAAGCGACGCGGGGCTCGGCGCTGACAATCTGTGGGTAATGCCCTGGGCAGCGGACGGGTGCACGGCCATGGACGTCCGCGCGCATGTCAGCTCATCGCATGAGCTAGGGCTGAAGATCCATGACGAGGAGCAACTCGCACGAGGTATGAAGGAGACGGGTGAGAGGAAACTGAGGAGATTGACAAGGGAGGGAAGGGTAAACGGTGAGCCATATAAATTACTTACCCGTTAAGGCGGGATGCTCATGAAAGTATAGCGCAGCGCATCACGAATGAGACGTACAACTGGGTGTCTGACCCGCGCTGGCATCCTTCGGGGGATAAGGTCGTCGCAACAAAATGGTACTACTCTTCGCGCTCGCTTGGAGCTGGCGAAGGATGGGAGTTCCCTGTTCCCGCTGCCCACGCCCAGTCACAGGTTGAGGCAGGCGCCGGAAAGCGTTTGGTGTCAAAGAGCCTACCTATGGGGTGGACAAAGATGGACTACGTGGAGCAGCAGATCGGTCATGAACAGTTCATATGGGCGGGTGATGATGCGCTGATTTATGCTGGTAATGTGAGGGATGTTGATGGCAGTTACACGTATTCCAAAGGTGCGTTAGCATTCGCTGTTTCATCAATGCGCCATTTCCTCATGTGCATGCAGATGTCCATCGGGGTATCTACGCGATCTTCCAGCGCAACTTGACGACGGGCGTGGAAAAGACGCTCGTTGACGCCTTCCCTGGTGGTGCAAGCCGGCCTATACTCTCGCGTGATGGACGCACGCTTGCGTTTGTGCGCCGTGTGAGGGACAAGGAAGCACTTGTATTCAAGTGAGTAGTGATTTACTTCTGATGTTCTTGAGTTTGTGTAAATACTCCGGTGTTCCTAATCACCACAGCTCTTACATCTATATCCTTGTATTCGTGTCCTATAACTTGACTTAGCTGACATTCCTTCGATAACAGGGATCTTCACACGGGCACTCTGCATCATATCTGGCACGGGCTCACCTACGACCTCTCGACAATCTACGCGCCGATGGGTACATACCCATCCTTTGCATTCACACCCTCTTCGTCCTCGCCCGGCATCATCATCTGGGCTGCTGGGCAGATCTGGCATGTCCCATTGGCGCACAACGCAGAGGGGGAACTTGTCGCAGCGACCAGAGCCACCAACAACGCAGACCTTACGCCAAAGGTGATCCCGTTCACAGCGCAAATCTCTAAGAAGCTGGCGGAAACTCGGCATATGAAGACGGATGTGCGCAAGTTTGAATCAAGCCCACAGCGTGTGCGTGCCTTCACCCAGCTCGCGCTGGATGAGTCTGGCGAGCATGCAGTATTTGCAGGCGCGGGCCAGACATGGGTGCAGGTGCTTGGGGACTCCCTCATCAACCCGACTACCTTGGACCCCATCGATGACGCCAATTTCCTTCGGACTTCAAAGCCTGCCCAGCGTATTCCGCACCTGCACGCCTCCGCAGGATACTACTCACCTTCCTTCGTTCCCGCGTCTTCCTTCATTTTGCACGCACGCTGGGATAATACACATTTCTCGTACCTTGAGCTGGCAGATCTGGAGAGTGGACAAGTGTGGGAGGTCGCTGGACTCCCCAAGGGGCGGTGGTTTGGTGCTATCATAAGTGGATCCGTAGAAAACGACGTGCGGACAGCTGTGCTGGTGAAGACGGGTGAAGATGTGTTGACCGGTAACGTGGTGGCTACTGCACAAACTGGAGTCTGGGTCGGAGAGATCACGCTTCCATCCCATTCCTGCGCCGAAGGCACAGTCGAATTGACCAACCTGCGCTACGTCCGAAGTAGTATCGACCCTTCTGATGTCGTCAAGCTGTCGTTCGTGGATGGCAAGTCTAGTGAAGTCCTGGTTCAGCAATCTGACAGTGTACTTCGGGTCTCGTTGCGCGACGGTGCTGAGGAGGTGGTTGCTCGGGGGAAGGAAACTGACGAGCTCGTTTTTTCACCATCTGGATCTGTGCCCTCAATATTTTCAAGACTTGCTGGACATAACCAAGCAACAGGGGGCGCGGCGTTTGTCAGCTTATTTCACGTATATTATGCGCCACCTTCCTCAGTGGATTCTGATAAGGCGATGTGGGCCAAGCCTGGGAAGACACCGAAAAACTTGGCGCGTCTGAGTGGAGACGGTGGGCATGATGTTGTGTTTAGCAGTGATGGAAGTGTGATCGGATGGTTCCTTGGTGCGTTTGTTTCTCTCCTAAATTCTTCGTATTCCAGTGTGACCTAGCTAACCGCTACACGAATTAGGTCCATACCTCCATACTCTTCAGCTCTCCCTCCTTCCCTCATGCACGGGCGCAATCGAAGCTGACACGTCTAACTTCGGAATCGACTGTGTCCGGGGCTTGTTGGATGTTACAGCAGTGGATGTTACTTACACCCCTGATACACAGCGGTTGTCCAGCGAGGCGCGCAAGTCAATAGCGGATAGCCCACAGAGATCAATTGCAGCAGAGAGCAACGCTGATGTGGTCATCATCCACAACGCGACAGTCTTGAGTATGGAGAATGGCGTACTCGCGCAGGATTTAAGACTAGGCGCGAGCGTTGTCATTCGGAGTGGAGTTGTGGAGGCCGTTGGCGACCACGGTGTTGGCGAGGGATTGACAGGGGCATTTGAAATCAACGCTGAGGGCGGTCGGTAGTTGCATCTATAATCTGTGGAAAAAAGCTTACGTTGCGTGACGCGCAGGGTACCTCGTTCCAGGTTTCATTGACTCACACGCACACTGGGCTGGCACCGAAGACAAGTACCCAGCAACATCATGGGAGATGCAGACTTTCCTTGCGTTCGGAGTGACCACGCTACACAAGTGCGTGATTTTCTCACTGCACATTCATTGACCATTCATTTTACTCCTGAACCTACAGTCCGAGTCTACATAACTCCCTCGGCTACGTCGAGCGCGGACGCATCGAGTCCGGACTTATGGCTGGCCCGCGACTCTTCCATACCGGCACAGTCATCTATGGTGCATCCGAATACAGCATCCACCAGGACATTGCAAGCATGCGCGAGGCGCGTGAAGCACTTATAAGGATCAAGGCTGAGGGCGGGGATGCCAGTTGGAGCTATAAGAACTACAATTTGCCGACAAGGGCTGCAAGACAACGGTTATTAACAGCTGCGCGTCAAGTGGGGATGCTGTGTGTGCCTGAAGGTGTAAGTATCTACTTTCTCATTCGGTTGAGTGGGCCGCTAATCGCGGTCGTAGGGAATGAACTATGATTGGGATTTGACATATATTGTGGATGGTAAGTGGCCGACTCTAAGCCTTGAGTGGTTGTTGATTAGACTAGGGATGACAACGATCGAGCATAATATACCTGTGTCCGTGCTATACGATGATATCCTCACGCTCTATACGATGAGCGGGACTGGATCTACTCCAACGCATATCGTTGATTATGGAGGCATGTTCGGAGAGCAATATCTTTGGGCAACAGAGGATATTCCGAACGACCCGAAGTATGTCTCTGCTTTAGCCTTTAACTATGTACGCTCAATAACTTGCTATCAGACTCCGCACGCACACACGGCACGATATCCTCGAAGGGGTCTCAGAGAGCACAAGCCGGCCGTTCAATTGTATGCTTCACGTGTATTCATACCTAGTGACAAGTCGGTTAACTTTTCGTTCTAGCTATGGCACTATGGAATGTTTCTGCATCCGTTGCGAATATGGTGCATAGAGGGCTACGCGCTCATATCGGGGCGCATGGTGAGCCACCTCTTGGACTCATGTACCACCAGGAGATGTTCTACGCGAAAGCGGGCGGGCTGAGCAATTATGAGGTTCGTGTCCCCTATACCACACTTGTTTGTTGAGTCTGACCTCGTCGCAGGTGATTCGCGCAGCAACTGCTGATGCCGCAATCACTTTTGGTCTCTTTGACAGCCTCGGGTCCATCTCGGGTGGTAAACTTGCAGACCTCGTCATCTTCCCACCTGGCTTTGATCTGTTGCAGGATGATATCCGTCACACGCGGAATATCAGGTATGTCATCCGTGGTGGGCGGATATGGGATGCGGAGACCATGGAGGAGGCGTGGCCCATCAAGAGGAAGCAGGTGCTTCCGCCGTTCAATGCAGAGTAAGAACAGACTTCTAGCTTGTAGTGGAACTTGGAGAGACATGTCAACCTTTGTTTACCGCTTCAGGCGCTAAGTTCAGGGATTCTCTCTTCCGTTCCCGCACCGTTATGTCTCTCCAGCCATTCATCTCTCTGTATCGATATGCTGTTGAACCAATAGCACTATTTACCTGGTTCGGTACCAAGGTCTGCTCCTTCGATTTGGTAGCGCTTTGAGACAGATGAGGGAAGTTCCGCATGTCAAATACTGTCAGCGAACCGCTGGAGAGAATAGACTCGCACTTACAGAGGAGAGGTCCTTCGTGAGAGACGCATGTGCCATACTGACGATTGTATTTGGAGGAGAGGCTACCCTAGGTCCTACTAACTTTCTTGTGTAGGGAGATGTCAGGGCTGCGCATACTGACCGCTCCCTATGCACAGGCCCTCTACTTGGTATTATTTCATGTTCTCAGGTGTTTCTCCTGGATTATATATCACTGCACAAGCGATTGTAGAGTATATCCCTGTCCTACCGTCCATGTCACTCAGCACCGAGCTTCCTTTATCCGTTGTCGACGGATTTACACGCGCAATACTCCTCTGCAGCCTTATATATACCACCACCTGTCATCACCCATACATCCGTCATCGCATATTCCCCGTGGGCTCTCCTTCTCTCGTCTCTCGTATGTGATTGCTTCCCGTCATGATTTCCGTCTGACCACCCTTGCCTATCACAGATCATCACCAATGGCGGTTTCTTCATAACGAACATGTTCTCATTCATGGAGCCCACATCACTTACACTAACGACCCCCGATGAGCTCAAGCCCTATGGCTGGACAGCTACTGACATCTGGTCCGCCCCGCTTATCACAGGACCCCATGCGCTCCAGCCTGGACCCAGAGTCCGCCCGTGCGCTGTGCGCCTTAATTCTCGCAGTATTGTTCTCCACTGGATTGCGAAGAACTTTGGGCCTACCTGGAAGAAGAGTGAATTATATGAGTTATTTTGTATGTTGGAGTGGTACTGATAGTTCTTAAGGCGTTGTAGAGAGGAACAAGATACAATGAATACCCAGGGTGATATCAATTTATACCCCTTGCCGTAGACCTACATGACATTTATGAATGATATGTCCCTGCCACGAATATTGCGTCTGAGCAGTCCAGCGGTACGTTGAGAGCCTGTTGAAAGACTTTAAAAAGATGTGAAGCTCTACATGTAAGAACAATTGACACAAAATATGTCCAAGCTTAGTAGACTCAACTCACAGCAGTCAAAGGTGTTGCTCGAGAACTTCACATGCACAGGAAAACAATCTGATCTTTTAGAAAGACTATTTCAAAATCAGCGACACACATTCACAAATTTTTACCACTGTTTAATAAGGAGGTACAGGAGGAGGAGGCGGGACCATGGCTCCAGGCACATTTTGCACGGCGAAACCAGGTGGTGGCGGAGGCGGGAATGCTCCAGGAGGAAACATGGACATGTTGGGGGGTGGAGGCGGTATTCCCATCCCTCCCATCACTGGCATCCCTTGTGGAACAACCGCCTGCGGCGGGTTGAAACCGGGTGGAGGTGGCGGCTGAGCAAGCACGCCCGCAAACTGCCCTTGATATGGACCCTGGAACCCTGGCATAGGAGGACGAGCACCAAAAGCCATCTGCGCGGGAGGAGGGCGAGAGCCGACGGGAAGCGCGTTGTTCTTCCGCGCTTGTGCGGCGAGTAGACGTTCTGCTGAGGTGCCGTGACGCTCGCCTTTGCCGTCTTTCTTGAATGCATACTGTACAGTGATGGCTTTGTTCATGAGGAACTGGCCATTCATAGACTCTGTTGCGGCGTCGGAAGATTCGAAGTCGGTATATGAGACAAAGCCATAACCCTTCGAAAGCCCCGTGCCAGGGTCTCGTGCAATCTATCAAATTCTGTTAATGAAGACGGAAAGTTGTTTGCGCACTGGGTGCGTACCTTTGCTGTCGTAGCCATCATACCAAACGCGCTGAAAGTATCGTATAGCAGCCGCTCGTCCACGTTCTCGTCCAAGTTGCCGATGAAGAGGTTTGCTCCCACATCCAGTTGCTTTTTGTCGGATGATGCCTACGTGTGATATGTGATTAGTATAGATCTCCGAAACAACATTCAAAACAACTTACCTTGTTCACCCTAATGGGCTTACCCCATAATTTTATCTGGTTCATGATTTTGCATGCATACTCGGCATCCTCCTCTGTCAAGAACTCACAGAAACCGTACCCCTGATGAGCCATTGAAATACGATCCTTTGGAAGATGCACATTGACTATATACCGTCAGTTCGAATAAGTAGTGGAATGGACAACTTGCTTACCGACAGGTCCTGCTTGCAACATCAACTCCCAAATGAGTGCGTCAGTGCACCGTTCATCGAGATTACCCTATCATGGATGAATGAGTATGGAGGTTCATGACATGAAGCTGAACGGAGCACATACCAAATATACAGTAGCCTCCTGATTTCTATCGTCTTGAGGTCTTCCGGACATCGTCACTGAAGATGAACTCGTGCATCAGCCCAAATCTAAGGGTCGGCAAGGTCCGAATAATCTCCCACGGCCACATGATGGCTTCCGAGGCGAATGACTTCAATATTGTGATCACCAATTAGGCGACTTCTGCCATCGATATCGTTTCCTTCAGCCTCGTCCTGTATATATTATGCAGAGTAGTTAACCCTTCTTTCTCTATATTCAATTACAATGACCATTACTCAAGAGTCCTCCATACAATCCGTCAACGAGACCATTCTCCCTCGAAGATATCAAGAGGAGATTTTTCAACGCGCTCAAGAATGTAATGTCATTGCAGCACTCGACACCGGCAGTGGAAAGACTTTCATCAGCATTTTACTCATCAAATGGATCGTGTTACAAGAGAGCGCTCGCGGCAAAGTCATCGTTTTTCTGGTACCCAAGGTAGCTCTGGTTGAACAACAGGCCAACTTTATCGCCGCGCACACTCCTTTGCGAGTCAAGAAGTTCCATGGATCTCTCGACCTGGAGCTTACGGATCGGGCCAATTGGAGGACATCATTCGAGAAGTCTGACGTCGTTGTTATGACTGGTATGTATCTCCGTCATAGCTTCCCTTTGATGATAGATGTAACGTTATCAGCACAAATATTCTTGAACATAGTCACCCATTCGCACTGGAGCATCGACAAGGTATTCAACTAACCTCCCTTTGAAACTCCTTTCTTACGCGCAAGACAGGTTTCTCTTCTCGTCTTTGACGAGTGTCATCACACTAGGAAAAATCATGCTTATAATGGCATCATGCGGGAATACTTCCAAACTCCGTCGTTCCAGCGCCCCAAGGTGTTTGGCATGACTGCATCTCCAATTTGGAATCCAAAAGATGCTCAGGGATCTCTCATGACACTCGAGAGGAACCTCGACGCTATCGTCATTGCAGTTCGCGAGCATGTGTCAGAGCTACTTCATAACTCCCCCCGTCCCCTTGAGGTATTTAACTCCCTAGGTCTGCAACACAAGACTTGACGAACTTTTCCACAGATCATCAAGGAGTACTACCCCCCGCCTACCAATTACATCTACCTGCATCCTAATCTGTGGGACTGTGTATCATTATTTCCCTCCCCTGACGTTGCTATTCCGTGGGAGAAGCTTCAGATGAAGTATCATGTCACCCGAAACAGCCTGGGTCCTTATTGTGCCGACCTCTACCTATACCACGATATCAAAGCACGAATCTCGCAGATCATCAACGACCTAGAAGTGTCCATCAAGGACAAACCACGCATTAATTATGATGACGACGCATACCCTGACATGGACATGGACGAATCGTCAGAAATCGTTATTCCTCCTGACCTTGAGCAAATTGATTTTATCCTCTGTGAATTTCGACCTTTCTTCGAAGATGATTCCATGCCTCCTGCTGTACCAATAACTGTACCACTCGCATGGTGCTCACCCAAAGTCAAGGCACTTGCAGAAGTGTTACTCGAACATTGTTCTCCGACTTTCCAGGGAATTGTATTTGTGGAGCAACGGCAGGTAGCGGCCTGTTTGGCAAAAATCCTTTCGTGCATACCGGAGCTTCGGGGCAGTATTCGATGTGCGGAGCTTGTTGGCCATGGTGGTGGACATGGGCACCGTGGTAAACATGCAGCCACCGCCAATGTGAAGGGGATGGGTCTCGCACGTCAGCAGGATGTTGTGAAGTCCTTCCGTGATGGTACTTTGAACTTGCGTGCGTTAATATCTCCATATCTGTCAACTTACTGGTCTAAGGGCGCGCGTCACAGTCATAGCAACGTCAGTCGCTGAGGAAGGTCTTGACTTTCCAGTAAGGATCTTCATGTTGTTGTCATGCGCCAACTGATCTTCTCTCAGGCTTGTGATCTCGTTATTCGTTTCGATCCGCTACATCATATGGTCGGGTATGTACAATCGCGCGGTCGGGCACGCACCAAAACATCTACTTTCGTCATTATGGTACAGGAAGGTCACATGGCACACCTCAATCGTTATAAGATTTTTGTTGACAGCGAACCCGAGCTCAAGCGTGTTTATCAGAGCAGAGAAAATCCTACTCGGCCACCCTCACCGACGCCTTCCGACTCGGAAGAAGGTGAAGTAGAAGAGGAGAATCCAGTTGATTTGGCCGCACGCGAGCGTTATATAGTTCCTTCGACGGGCGCTGTGCTCACATACGGTTCCGCTATCAGCCTACTGAACTATCTCTGTTCCCTAATTCCCCATGACGCATTCACGCCTACCCCACTTCCAAAGTACAGCGGTGACTACGCCACTGTACTTGAGCTGCCATCCAGTCTTCCTCTTCCCATCGATAAATTGGTCTTCCGCGGTCCACCCCGATGTTCCAAGCGAGAGGCCCGGCGCGCAGTAGCATTCATGGCTGTCAAGGAGCTGCACAAACTCGGGGTATTCGACGACTACCTTCTTCCGTCAGCTAGCTCCAAGGGTAGGAACTTAGAGGATGCCGACGGAAGAAAGCTTTTGGATGTGACTGATGTGCCCGACATCATTGATGTCCCGGTGCGGGATCCTTGGGCTCTGGGGCCGCGGCTGAGGATGCACGTCATTTCCATCGACGGCGTTGACGTTGCAGGACTCGTCACTGGCACGGAGTTACCAACGCTAGAGATCATGAGCGAAGGCTGTCTTGTCACAATGCGGTGCACTGACGAACTTGTATTTGACGAGGACGAGGAATGGGAGAAGTTGGAGATGCTCAATGAGTATACCAAAATGGGCATCTGGTTCTGCATCACTGGCCGACCTATCACTCTCCCTATCACTTGTTTCCTCGTTCCACTGACTCCTCACAACTGTATCGACTTCGATGCAGTGGAGCGTGTTGTCCGCGATCCCCTAGGAACGTACGACTGGTCATCTGTAACTGAAGATGATTATCATCACACCCTGATCATGAACTCCAATCAGTTCGGACGAGCGTTGGTTCTGCGCAGGATACGACATGACTTGACAGCACTGTCTGTACCACCACCTGGCTCCCGTGAGTCTTCCTGCTCCACCTACGAAGAATTTTTCGTACAGAGATGGACCAGGAAGACTCGCGAAGCGGTCGTTCCGACCGACTGTCCCTTGGTTGAAGCCACTTACCTTCCGCGTCATCCTTCTGGTCTGTATCGACCAATGCACCGCTTACAGGACACCGACAAGTACAAGCGTCAAATGGCACGCCCAGGACTGCTTGTCCCTCAAAGAGCCTGTCGACGCACGTATTTCTCGGAAAACGTGTACCGTGCATTCCTCTTCCTTCCACGCATATGCCGTCGTGCTACGGACCTGTATCGTGCTCGAGAAGAACGGTTTGAGCTAGGGTTACCTGCCATTAAGAACGAGCTTCTCATTGAAGCATCGACCTTGCCCACGACAAGTGCAACGTGGAATAACCAGCGTTTGGAAACGCTGGGAGACTCTGTTCTCAAGCTTGCTGCGACTGTTCATGTCATGAACAAGTACCCCCACCGGCACGAGGGGCAGCTGTCTCAACTGCGCCAGAACAGTGTATCCAACCGGACTCTGTTGGCAAGGGCATTGGAGATTGGTCTTGAGAGGTACCTCACCTCGGAGGGTCAGAGTCTCCACGTGTGGCGCTATACCATCGCAGAAGATGATGATCGCATGGAACCTTTCACTTCTGCGAGACGTCATGCTCATCGAGCATACCCTCGTCGAAGCTTACAGGACTGTATGGAGGCAACGTTAGGCGCCGCCTTTCTGCATGGTGGGATAGATATGGCACTCCGTGCGGGAGATGCCCTAGGTATGACCGTGGGTGGCACTATTCCTTGGACGCTGCGATACTCTCGTCCGCCGGAACCATCGCCTGCGCCACCTCTTTTCGATGACCTTCAAGCCAATCTTGGATACGAGTTTCATCGAGGCGATCTTCTAATTGAAGCCGCAACCCATCCTTCCTTCGCAACTACTGCTGGATCATCTTATCAGCGATTGGAATTCCTGGGCGATGGTGAGCAAACTCGATGCGTCGCTTCTGAACCAGCGACTGATGATCTGCTAAGCTGTCATTGACCTCGTCGTCATGAGGTATTTGTTCAACAAGTTCCCTGAAGCCACCTCAGGTCAACTGTCAGCTGCTCGCTCACGAGCTGTGTGCGGGCCAACCCTAGCCTCTATCGCTGTGAGACGGCTGGGGCTTCACAAACATCTGCTTATCAACAATGTTGAACTAAGCACTGCGATCACAAGACACGTTCCCTTGCTCATGTCTCTCTCCCCTGAAGACACTATAAGTAAGGGATGGAAATACGACCCGCCGAAAGCGCTTAGCGACGTGTTGGAAAGCATTGTTGGAGCACTCTTAGTTGACACCCGTTTCGACTTTGAGAAAACGGCGGTCATAGTCGAAGCGGTGATCAGCGATGTGCTGGAAGCCCTCACGACGGATCTACCTCGGGACCCTGTTTCTGAGTTGATGGTCTGGGCAGCTGCAGCGGGATGCAGGCGGATATCCTTCCAGTGAGTTCCCTGGAGGAATACTTGTAGGACCCTCATGGCTCATTATTTTTCCAGGAAGACACAGAGTAACCCCGATCTCCGGCGAAACGATAGTGTTTCTGTGGTCGTGCATGACGTAGTGGTCGTTGGACCTATTACAGCCACCAACCTATCTTTGTCGAAAGGTCTTGCAGCGGAACGCGCACGCGCTGTCTTGGCTGACCCAGTATTTGACAAGTCTCTCGAAAAGTTGTGCGATTGTGTGCGAGACTTGGCCGCTGCTGCCCCAAAAGTGGCAGAATCTATCGTCGCTGATGACACCACTCCCTTGAAGTTCACTGATGAGACTGAAGAGGGCTTTGCTGCCATCGCCAAGCAAAAACTGCTCGACGGGGAGACTGAACCTGCTCATGACCACGATGAGTACGACGACGACGTGGTGGATATGGATGTGGAGGAATGATTAGCAAGGCATGCCGAACAAGTTTTGTTATTACTTTTTTAGGCGCGTACGGTCCCGAAGAGTATTCCCAGCCTGTGTGGAAGCATTGGAGTTTCCATCCAGGGTGGGCTGGTTCTGGGCATCCGTAAATGATCGTTGTACTGTACATATTTTGAGTAGACTTAGAACAGTTTTTTATGTATTTTCTTGCGTGTAGTGGCCACTATATTGCAAGCTGCACTCTAGACTGAGTCAGCCAAGGTGGTACATAAATAGTGCCAAATAAACAGTGTAACCTTGAGCGGCAAGCTGCGGCATTAGTACTTTTCCAACGTCCTTTTGACCTTTACTCTCATTTATTTGACAGACGTACAAATCCAATACCATGGGGGACGATTACCCCACGCTGTTCCGTGCGCGCTAGTTTGAACTGTAATAATTCCGTTTTACTGACGATGTTCACCAGGTTCGGAACAGATGAGCTTGATGCAGTTCCTTATCCCAACTGAAGTTGCCCATGACACAGTTGCAGAGCTCGGTGAGCTGGGAAATGTTCAATTTAAGGACGTGCGTGCGCTCTGTTTAGTCATTGTCATGCCGCTGAATGATACTATAGTTGAATCCTGCTGTCAATCCCTTTCAACGTTCCTTTGTCGGTGAGATACGGAGAACCGAAGAAATGGCACGACGTGTTCGGTTCTTTGACTCTCAGATTCAGAAGGAAAAGGATGTGGTTCCTATCCGTCCTTTATGTGATTCAGCGCCGTTAGTCACGGTTGGACCGAGTGCTGCGCATAATATTGATGAGCTTGATGTCACACTTGCCGAGCATGAGACGCGGCTTGTGCAGATGAATGATAGCTATAAGACGTTGAGTGAGCGTACAAGGGAGCTGGTGGAGGCCCGACATGTTCTTCGAGAAACTGCTGTGTTTTTTGAGAAGGCAAGTCTGTTTGCTTGACGGGTCCGCATACATGACGAACTGACTTGCGGCATGTAGGCTGAGACCCACCAGACTGACATCAGGACTTCTTTCGATGATAGCTCCGCACCTCTTCTGCAACATGATGACCGGGAACAACAATACTTATCCACTGTACAGTTTGACCTCGAGTACGTCCGTGGATGCCCTTACAATTATTGTACTGACACGAAGGTAGATTCGTTGCAGGCACCATCGACCGTACCCGTATATCGACGTTCGAGCGCGTCTTGTGGCGTGTCCTAAGGGGTAACCTTTACATGAATCACACGGATATCACAGAGCCCTTCGTCGATCCTGCTACTGGCACTGAGACGCGCAAGAATGTGTTCATAATTTTCGCGCATGGTGATGCCTTACTCGCGAAGATACGAAAAGTGGCAGAGTCGATGGGTGCGACACTCTATCCAATCGACGCTAATGCCGACAAACGATCAGACTCTCTGCGCGAGGTCACCGCACGCTTGGAAGACTTAGAGACCGTGTTGTATAACACTGGTGTCAACAGACGCAGTGAGCTGTTGAGAATCGGAGAGAATCTGGCTAAGTGGCAGGATGTCGTCCGCAAAGAGAAGGCGATTTATGAGACGATGAATCTTTTCAACTACGATGTCAGGAGGAAGACCCTTGTCGCCGAGGGTTGGGTCCCAACAAGGGACCTTACCATGATCCATATGGCACTCCGTCACGCCACGGTAAGACAGTCGCACATTCTAGATGAATTTCTCAGTCACGCAACCAATCTCAGGAGGAATCTGGAACGAGTGTTGTTCCTATCTTACAAGAGCTACACACGAGCAAAATGCCACCAACCTTCACGCGTACCAACAAGTTCACCGAAGGCTTCCAGACCATCATGGACGCTTACGGTATTGCAACCTACCAAGAAGTCAACCCAGGTCTATTTGCCATCGTTACGTTCCCTTTCTTATTCGCCGTGATGTTTGGTGATATTGGGCATGGATTGATTATTTTCTTTGCCGCATTGTACATGATTTTCCAAGAGAAGAAATGGGCAAGACAGGAACTTGATGAGGTGAGTCTTTTTGGGGTTGGTACACACGCAGCGCTTAACTTTAATTGTTATGTGTACCAGATCGTCGGCCAGTTCTTTTAGTAAGTTCGAACACGATTGAATCGATGCCCTCGCTAATATCGACACTAGTGGTCGATATATCATTCTTCTCATGGGCATGTTCTCCGTCTACACCGGCCTCATGTACAACGACATTTTCTCCAAGAGTCTCCACATCTGGCACTCGGGATGGGACTTCCCCGAGCCGGCGTCGAATGGAGCTTCATACGCCGTTTCTAATGGTCATATGTATCCCTTTGGGATAGACCCTGGCTGGCACGGTGCAGATAACGGGCTCGTATTTACAAATTCATACAAGATGAAGATGTCAATCGTGCTTGGAGTCATTCATGTGTGTTCTCATTTCCACCGTGGGGCAGCTCCATCATCACGCTCAAACGATCACATTTTTCCAGATGACATTTGCCCTTTGTCTACAGCTCCCCAATCACATCAAGTTCAAACGCCCGCTTGACATTTACGCCAATTTCATTCCCCAAATGATCTTCTTGCAATCAATTTTTGGCTATTTGGTCGTATGCATCCTTTACAAGTGGTCGATTGATTGGTCCACCCGAGACACGGAGCCTCCCTCGTTGTTGAACATGCTAATTGCGATGATCCTGTCACCAGGGAAGGTAGATGCGACTGCACAGCTATATCCCGGACAGGGTTTCATTCAGGTCGTGCTTCTTCTACTTGCGACTGTCTGCGTGCCCTGGATGTTGTGCATGAAACCGTACTTCCAATGGAAGGAGATGCAAATGATCCAGGGTCAAGGGTACGTTGGACTTGGTCACCGTAACGGTGGGCCTCGTGATAGTACAGATGAAGTTTTGGAGATTGAGGAAGAGGGTAATGGTCGTGTCATTGTGGAGGAAATGGAGGAAGAGCATGTACGTTATTATTGATTAGTAGATAGGGGTGCTGCCGTTACTGATCATTATCTACAGGAACACCACGACTTCAGCGAGGTGGTAATCCATCAGATAATCCACACCATCGAATTTTGTCTTGGCTGTATCTCACATACCGCATCTTACCTTCGGCTATGGGCCCTGTCATTGGCACATGCTCAGCTATCCGAGGTGCTGTGGTCAATGACAATCGAGAAGTTTTTAGGGCTGTCCGGTATCTTCGGGACGATTGCCCTCTTAATGGTGGTTGTTTTCTGGTTCTTAGCAACGGTGTTCATTCTGTGCATCATGGAGGTGCGTGTTACAAACGTGCCCATGGCGTGGATCAGATATACTCATGCTTCATCTTCTTCGTGACATGTTCCCATCTAAAACAGGGTCTCTCGGCATTTTTGCACGCGCTTCGTCTGCACTGGGTCGAAGCGAATAGCAAACATTACCAAGGAGAGGGATATGTACGTGACACTATTTCATCATTTCTATTTCTATGCGCGTGTAGTGCGCGTGCTGATGCATTTTTCTGAATCACAGGTGTTCACGCCGTTGAGCTTTGCTAAGCTAGACGAGAAAGAGTGACCCTACATGTTACCCATAATCTTTTCTAATGTCCTGTAGGTATGATATCGAGCAATAGGACGGTTAGATAATTCAAAGATGCGGGGTAAGGCAGTGAGAGTACTAGATTCCCCTAGCACAGCTCGAGCGGGGCGGTGATGTAAGATTAGCCGGTTCACCGCTTTTGTCGGCCGGCGCAAGGTGAGATGTGATTTAGATTATCTCGATTTTTCCAACTCCGCAAGAGGCTGTAGCCTTATATCGCAGGGAGCGTTTCCTCTCGATTTTCTTCACTTGTCTTCTCACTTCTTTTTCTTCCTCTTCTTCATATCTCAATAGAGGTTCGTCCTCGAGCTCCTCCTCTATATTTTCTGTGACTGACCTGGTTTCAGGCATTTAGCCACTCAGTAGACATAGAGCTTGCTCTTGTAGCTTTTGTTTGCTTAATCCCAACTTCATCATAGAAGAAAACTTACTTTCAACGTCTCCACTAAAGGTACGCTCATGATCTCGCGCTTTTGTCTTCTGTGCGCTCACAGCTACCTTAGATACTAGAAATGCCTGCTGTTACCTCTACCGCTCCTGCTATTCCTTCTCCTGCCTCTCTCAAAGGCCCTGTCGACGGTCAAGTCGACGTGGCCGCCCTATTTGTCGCTGACAAAGCTACCCGTGATGCAGCCGCAAGGGTTCTGGCTTCAGCCGTGCAAAATGATGGCCCTGCTGCCATTGCCGCTGTCGGTTTCGTTGAAGCCGCAGTGAAGGCTCTTACCGACAAAAAATCAGCTGCTGCCCGTGAGGGTGCAGCTGATGCTGTAGTCGCTCTTGCCAAGGCGGGCGCTACCAAGGCCCTTGAACCTACTTTCGTTGATTCTGGTCTCTACGCAGCCCTCATTGAGGGGTTTGCCGACAAAATGCCTGCCCCTCGTAATGCGGCTGTCGAAGCAGTTCGGGAGTTTGTAGCCTCCATGAACCCATGGGCTACCGGTCTTCTTCTTCCCGCACTTCTTCACGAAATTAAAACTGCCGGTAAATGGCAAGTGAAGACCGGCTCGCTTATTGTCCTGAACCAGCTCGTTGTGTCTGCGCCCCTTCAAACCGCTCGCCTGATGCCCGACATCGTCCCTATTCTTGCTGAGGCTATCTGGGATACCAAGGCAGACGTGAAGAAGGCTGCACGCGATTCTCTCACAAAGGCTACTGCGTTGGTTTCGAACAAGGACATTGAACGCTTCATTCCAGCTCTTATCAAGGCTCTCATAAACCCCGTCGAAGAGGTGCCGAATACCATTCAGCTCCTCTCGGCTACCACATTCGTTTCCGAAGTAGACTCTGCTACTCTTTCCCTGATGGTTCCCCTTTTGTCCCGTGGTCTCCTAGAGAAGCTCACTGCTACGAAGCGTAAGGTTGCAGTGTACGTATTGAGTTCTTCATTTTTCGGGCACAGATCTCATTTCGCATATAGTATCGTCGACAACATGGCCAAGCTTGTGGACTCTCCTGTCACTGTCCGTCCATTCTTGCCCAAGCTCCTCCCTGGCTTGATCAAGGTCGAGATTACCATTGGTGACCCTGAGGCTCGCGGTGTGGTTGGCAAAGCCATAGCCACTCTCCGCCAAGTCGGTGAAGTCCCCGCTGAAAGCGATGGTACAGACCTCCCTGCACTGAAAGTTGCCGAGGCATCACAACTTACCTCATCCCTCGCCGCTATCTACAAGAAAGCAGGCGCTGCCACTCTCTCCACCACTGACGCTTCTACCGTCTACGTCTCGCGCCTTGCTGCTAACCTTGTTAACGCCAAGAACTTCGATGTTCCCGAGTGGGACACACTCGCTTCTTACCTCGCATTCATCACCCCCACTCCTGACCCTGTTTCCATTGCAAGGGAATGGGTCGTTCGCTCTGCCAGCGAGGACACTGAGGATGATACTGTGCCTGACGATGAGGAGGAGGGTGAAGACCTGTGCAACTGCCAGTTCTCCCTTGCCTACGGTGCAAAGATTCTTTTGAACACCGCTACGCTCCGCCTCAAGCGTGGCCACCGCTACGGTCTCTGCGGTAAGAACGGTACAGGGAAGTCAACCCTTATGCGTGCTATCACCAACGGGCAGGTTGAGGGTTTCCCCTCCCCTGATGAGGTTCGCACCTTCTACGTCGAGCACGACATTGATGGCAGTGAGGCCGACACGTCGGTTCTTCAGTTCATCCTTTCTGATTCACGCATTCTTGCTGGTGAGACTGAAGTTGTCGAGACCCTCGCTTCCGTCGGCTTCAGTGATGAGCGTCAGAAGCACGCCATCGGCAGTTTGTCCGGTGGATGGAAGATGAAGCTTGCCCTCGCCAGAGCCATGCTTTTCAAAGCTGACATCCTCCTCCTTGATGAGCCTACCAACCACTTGGATGTTGTCAACGTTGCTTGGCTCGAGAACTACCTCGTCAGCCTGAAGACCTGTACCTCCATCATCGTCTCACACGACTCTAGCTTCCTCAACAATACGATCACCGATGTCCTCCACCTTAACCGCTTCAAGGTCAAGAGATACCGCGGTAACCTTGAAGCTTTCGTCAAGGCCGTCCCTGAGGCGAAGTCTTACTACACCCTTGAGGCTGCTGAGGACTACAAGTTCAAGCTCCCAGACCCACCTTTGCTCGAGGGTGTCAAGACCAAGGAGAAGAGTTTACTCAAGATGCGCAAGGTTGGCTTCCAGTACCCCACGCAACCCGTCCAGCAACTTTACGATATCAATCTCCAAGTCTCTCTTTCGTCTCGCGTTGCTGTTCTTGGTCCCAACGGTTCGGGCAAGTCGACACTAGTTAAGCTCCTCATAGGCGACATGGAGCCCAACAAGGGTGGTGAAATCTGGAAGCACCCCAACTTGGTCATCGGTTACGTTGCTCAGCACGCCTTCCACCATATTGACCACCACCTCGACAAGACTCCTCTTGAATACATGCTCTGGCGTTACCAGACTGGTGAGGATTTGGAAGAGATGCAGAAGGCCAACCGTCAAATTACCGAAGCCGAAGCACAAAAGATGAAGGACGGGTCACTATATGTTCACGAGGACGGTTCCAAGAGGTTCATCGAAGAGATCACCGCGCGCAAGAAATTGAAACAGTCCTACGAGTATGAGGTTTCTTTCAAGAACATGAGCTCTTCGGAGAACGTGTGGATGCCTCGTGATGAACTCATCAAGCGTGGCTTCGAAAAGGTTCGTATTATTCGGTTCTAGCGATTACCTAACGCTGACGGCCCATCTCTTTGCAGAAAGTTCTCGAGGTGGATACTCGCGAAGCCCAGCGTCTCGGTCTCTTGCGCCCTCTCGTCCGTCGGGAGATCGAGAAGCACTTTGCTGACTTCGGTCTCGAGCCTGAATTTGTGTCGCATAACACTATGAGGGGTCTTTCTGGCGGTCAGAAAGTCAAAATCGTTCTCGGTGCTGCTACATGGCGCCGGCCTCACGTCATCTGCTTGGACGAGCCGACTAGTATGTCCGCTTACCTTTTTCTCCTTTCTTGTACTGATGTCCCACGCAGACTACCTTGATCGTGAGTCGCTTGCTGCGCTCATCGAGGCTCTGAAGGTCTTCGAGGGTGGTGTGCTCGTTATCACCCACAACAGGGACTTCTCTGAGTCCCTCTGCCATGAGGTGTGGGCCATGCGCGATGGCCACCTCGAGGCTTCCGGCCACAACTGGGTCGAGGGCCAAGGTTCAGGTCCCCGCATTGATAAGAAGGATGGCGAGGAGGAGGTTCAATATGATGCCATGGGCAACAAGATCGACAACAAAAAGACAAAGAAGCTGACGTCAGCTGAACAGCGCAAGGTTAGTTCACCTCGTTGTTTCGCTGTAAATTGTGCTCACAATTCTTGTTTCCACAGCTCAAGAAGGAGCGCATGGCTCGTAAGAAACGAGGTGAAGAGATCACCGATGATGAGCTTTAATTTGCCTGCCGGTCATGGTATTGTTGATATGTTCTTGTATGCTCCTCATTATGTATTCGCATTCTGTCGTGTTGTTACCCTCGGGCTGTTGTTTATGTACCCTGTTCACTATTTTCGTATAATGGATTCATGCATTTCTGACTCTGAATCATGTCTTACTATAAGCGCGTGTGGCACGTGCTCCAGATCAGGTTATGTTTATTGCTGCGAGCGGGCAGCTTGGACTTTGTGCTTCTTGTCCGTTGTTCACGGTCCCGTTCTCTTTACGATTTGCGAAATGCCCTACCTTGATGATCAAGCCTTCAATTTGTACACTAGAGACGTCGGCACACAACTCACTCCGAACGCTACTCAGAGGACAACTTTAATCGTTGCAGGCTGCTATGTTATAATCATCGCTATTCTCTGGTGAGCGTCTACCAGCCTCTCTGCATTGACCACGGTTGAGCCTTTTGTTCGCAGGCATGTCCCAGTTTTGAGTTGGATTAGTGCGTACCTCTTCACGTCATACCCTCCTGCGGCGCCCTGATGGATCTACTACGCAGTATACCCTTTCAAGTACGTTTCTCTTAGGGATCCAAAAGGTTGTACGTTGATATCATTATAGACTGCTTACCGTGGGCTTCCACGAGGTAGGCTCACCTCACCGCTACTCAAGACTTGAGGCCCTGAGGCGTTAAGTCATTTCCTAGATGAGCCATGCAATTACTGGTATCTTGACTTGTGCTACTATCCATTCCGTCGAGCTCGATCGTTAGTTCAACGCATTTTATTCCACCATCGAGCCTCTGCTTACTCTGTCACCATTCGGACAGCCGATGAAGGCGGTGAGACCCGTATGTCGGGCGGTATACCATGGATTACCCTTCCTGCCGGATACCTCGGGTCCTCACTCATCGGCGCTTCTCTTATTGCATGCGGATTCGATACCAATGCGAGCAAAATAGCTTGTCTTGTCCTTGGTGCATTTTTCCTCTTCACGTTATGGTGGGCGCGCAGGAATTGGCTGTGAGTATTGACTGCTCAGCTGCGGAAGGACGAGCACTGAACGGATCACACAGGACATGGGTACTCATTCTTGGAATGTCCGGCTTGGTCGTGCTATTCTGGTTAGTGGCGGACAGTGTGGCATTGCGTTTCTTTGTGAGTTGTTCTGGACGTTTCTCGTATTCCAGGCTAAACCTCTCAATAAGGTCTTGTTCATTGGCGTAATGTCGGATTTGTATGTGCTGTGGGACGTGATAGGTATGTCTACACTCAAGTTTTGCATATGTTAGACTAATGGATTCCTTCAGACGATACCATCGCGCGGAAAGTCAATAGCTCTGATGCATCCGCATTCGCTCGGGTTTGTGGTTGTTTCCCATCTCAAGGTCAAACCCTCTACTTCTGGTAAACCTTTGCTAATGCCCTCATCAGTGTGGGGTGTCATTTGGCTTATAATAGCCTTCATGTACTTTGCCGCTGGCATCATCGTGGGGCTAGTTGTATTCAAGGTTATTTATTCCTCTTCCCTCGGCAAGACAGCGCTGACGGGTAAAATATCTTAGGAATCTTCGTCAGAACAGGCATCGGATGCTGCGCACTTCCTTCCCGCTCCAGGATCGAGTGGTGCTATGGCATCTGCACCATTACCGAGTGTCCTTGTGACGATTGTTGCAGCCCTCTCTTGGAAGCTGTTATCGTGGCTCTGAAAATCCCAGCCGGTGCTTGGAATTAGTGATTCCAGATATCAGAAACACTGTTGTAGCTTTTGCTGTTGGTTCTAGACGCAGAATGCAGAATGATGTTTTGTATTCCAGCGACCTGTTAATACTGTCTTGATCCGTTTTCTTGATCCGAATACTATTTTGATACCTTGCCCTTTCTGCTTTCCTGCACTGTATATACATCGCCACAGTTCCCGCTGACATAATGCAGAGATCTTGTATTATTTTGATTCACGTCGCCGAATTGGCGTGAATTCCATTTTGAAACACGGATTATGCTTGACCCGGTTAACCCAATTCCCTGACTCCCGTGGTAGACTGGTCACCAGTCTATGTTAGTGGAGGGTCTATGGCGAATAGATACGTCTAATTTCCTCTACTTTCTCTGGCAGGCTGCAACCTGTCCGGCGAATTGTGTTCAAAATTGTTGATCGATCACATTTCTTGCATCTTTGTGAAAACGGTTGCAAACAGTGAACACACTCCTTAAGGTGTCTTCATTGGACATGATTTGAGGTCTTGGTGAGCTGTGCAGGCGGTATAAAGGGTAAAATATCGTAGGAAGATATCGGCTGGCGCAGCGGGATACTTACCTCACTAACTTAGTATTATAGATCAACTTGAACGTGCGGCGATTCGAGGGAGGCCTTGCATGCAGTAATTTACTGATGCCACTGTCAGTACATTTCAAAAAAAAAAAAACTGTAAACAAGATGTACAGAGTAGTACTACCAAGCAAGCTAATGCTCATCACAAGAACGACGACATCACTCACATACTGTGAACCGACTTTCTTGGAAATACGGGTCCGCGATAGTAGCCCATGGAATCTGCTCGTCGGTCAATCCGCTCCCTGCCATGATCTGCTCCTTTCACTGGCGGTCTCTAGTTTCCTCGGGAACAACGAAAATTTTGAACGGGGTAGAATGGGGATCCTCTCTCTCCCTTCGCGCCATGACAACAACATGTTTCCCGATCCTGCCGGGATAGCCGGTGGGGACAGGTACTACATTATGTATCCCTCGCTCATCAAACCAATGTCTGAGTGCGGTGCAAAGAGATGTGTCCTCTAGATGCTCATGCTCAACTCCCGTTTTCTGGAACCAGACGCGCACGAGCTCAGGAGTAAACACGTATCCGCCATTTTGTACACCATAACAGCTGTAAGTAGTGGAAACTAGGTAAAAGAATAAGCTTTGAGGACATAACTGTGAACTTACTGATATGAAGTCGTGAATTACACGAGTTAGGATCTGGTTGCAAGCTGGCGCAATGATGCTGAAGTTAGGATGAAGGAAGACATTTTCTAACATCACCGTAACATGCCTTTAGCACTAAATAGGGGCAACTTCCACGTGAGGTTTCAGATTGTATACTAACCATTCGGTACTGGGGGTTCGCTTGCGAACTTCTGACCTTACTCCGACTCTATGCAGGCAATTGGGTGGTGCTTTGGTAGCCTCTCGCGTCTATCTATGGTTTATCATCAGGTGCATATACTCAAGGCAGCACTCACTAGGACGTCAGGGTGAGTGATCTTAGCATACGCGGGGCGTCGACATTGTGAAAGACAGAGGTACGCCAGGTAAGTACATCGTGCTTCTGGTGCTTGTGACATATATGACTGTGTTTTCACCCTGAATCAGTGCTCGCGAGAGAACTTCGACCTTCCCTTATTGCCTGCATAGTGTCCCACCGTGACAGCTTCATGCATTCGTCCTGGACAAATCCCTCGTGTCACTGCAAAACACCGGGTCCGGCAACCCTACCAATGATGTCACAGGGTGAATGGTCTTCAATATGGATGAAGCCAACAAGCTTGCCGGAACACTAGATGTAGATCGCATGATAGTTTGTTCTCCTGCAACCGACGGACACGTTGTTGACTCTTGTCTGTGCCATCTAGTTCTTCAACCGAATTGATCACTTCAATCTGTAGTGGACTACAACCCTTGTGACAGTATTGAAATAGATGACATCTGCATATACAGAGCACTTTGCTTTCACTATCATGCAAACAAACACCAGACAGCATGAGTACACGTAAGGACAACATAACCCACCTCCACCAGCGAATTATCTCCTGCCACCATGTTCTCTCTCCCTCTCATTAGACATCCTCCTGCGCCTATCACCTCCAGGAGATCGGTCATTCCGCTCTCTCTCACGATAATCATCCTTGCGCCGCCGTTCATATCCACCATCCCGTCCACCTCGATCCCGTCCATCCATATCCCGTTTGCGAGGCGGAGGGGACCGGTCATCTCTCCGGTGGCGAGGAGAGTCACGACGGGTATATCCTCGTCCATCTCTTTGTCGCGGTGGAGGTGACGGGGACGGCGTACGTGAAGAGTAACGTCCACCTCGGCGTGGAGGAGGCGAGCGAGAGTCATCTCGAGCACCACGACGTGGAGGTGGGGGTGGGGTGCGTGAGTCATCTCGGGCGCCACGGCGTGGGGGTGGGGGTGGAGTACGCGAGTTGTTCCGCCCATCACGGCGTGCAGGGGGACGAGGAGAGTCGCCTCGCACACTACGGCGTGGCAAAGAACGCGAGTCATCCCGCCCTCTGCGAGGGGGAGAAGGAGTTCGTCGACGTCGCCTAGAATCCACAGAAGATTCAGAATCCGATGGGGAAGTGTCCGAGTCAGAGTCGGACTCAGAATCAGAGTCAGAATCAGATGAATCAGAGTCACTGCTAGATGAACTCGATTCTTGCTCCAGCATGGCACGTCGTTGTTCCATAATGAGGCGTGGGGCGTTCTATTGCCAAAAAATGAGCTACTTCGATGCCTCGAGTGTGTAGACTTGACATACCTTAAGGTACTCTCTCATTTCCTCAGTGAGGACACCAAGTCCAATGCTCGTGAAGTAGTTGATGGAGAACCGTGTGTTTTTCGGATTGTCCATTGGGAACATGTCCTTGGTCGCGTGCTTGACTTGCTCATCCTTGAACCTCTCGGCGAGCGCTTTCAATCCCATACTCTCCATCATCTCTTGCATCATAATCTTGATGAAAATACGGCTTGAGCTCGTCGTATCCTCCTCGTTGATCTTGACACACTCGAGCACAATCCAGGAGATGGCATCTGTCGCGATCATGTGCCCGAAGAAACGAGAAATATTGCGCAGGCGATTGGTCTCATACCGATGGATTGTTGTATAGTAATTGACAAAGGCCTGCTCGAGAGCATCCGTCCAGACACGGTTGAGTTTGCTGAAGCGCTCGCCAACAAGACCATAGAAGGTGGAGTAAGAACGTTCTTGGGAGCAACATTCGATCACCATGTTGATGAGCTCAATCTAAAAGGGCAGTCAAGCATCTGTGAAACGTTGACTATACGACCACATACCTCATCGCCTTCTTTGATCTGTACTTTGAGGAGCTTATGTACAGCTTCCTCGTAATTGAGGGCGTTCATAATCGTCAAGTAGATTGTTCTACGCAGGTTCACGAGATTGGTCTCCGTGCGGTCTTCGATGCCTTCTTTGTCTGCGACCACTGCATGATATGAGCTCGCAACTCAAGATATGATGCAAAACGAAACAAACCTTCGTCTTCATCCTCACTAGACGACTCTTCAGAGCCAGATTCCTCGTCCTCTGAACCTTCACCTAGAATTTCAGCCTTGATAGATTTGTACTTTTCCTCGTTCTCCAGGTAATTAGGATCCAACTTGAAAACATCTACATGCAAAATTCAGGCAAAATTTCTTTTGTCAAAACACGCACGGGTACGCACTTAGTCCTTCCTGAACCTGGAGCTCTTCCTCAAGCTGGATTTGATGTGTAATCTGTTCTTCTTCTTCAACCAAGTCAAGACCTTCAGGAAGGATTGGGTTGTCCTTGTATTTATCCTTCCGAGTTTGCATCAGGACTTCAATCATATATTGAACCCTGTGGCTGATCGACCCTTCGTTCAAGACAGCACGGAATCGCTCAAAGACAGTTGCATTGGCCTTTGGTGAGTTTTCGGCGAGGAAGGCGCCTACTTCGCGCATGAAGCCGACAGCAATTTCAATTGAGTCATCGGTAGGCCGCTCGAGAAGAAGAACCAGGATTTGGAGAGCTATGATTTCATGAGCGACGGCTTGATTGACGAGATGAGCGATAAAAGTCGTTGTTGAGTGGCATACAATCTTGGAAGGAGAAGTGAGCAATCTTGAAATTCGACCGTAGCTTTCGGATTTGTTTACCTTGTCATTTCGCTTGAACGATCGTCTGAATTGACTAACCAAACGAGTGAGAACAAGTTCTCCCACTTGGGGGAGTTTTGTATTGATAACGGCCACCACGGCAGCAAACACAGGCGTGAATGGCAAACTTGATGACTGTGCCTTCATGATGCTCCGGGAAAAAAGGCCTCGACCGCGGATGAGATTTTCGGAGAAGAGTTCAGGGACGATTTGCTTTATATTCGCAATGTTGACTCGGTTAACAATACCAGTGAGAGATTTGCGGAGGGCGTCCCAAGACAATCGTTGGTATTCTGGACTGGTTTTATCATTGGCTGCGGCGGCTTGCAAGGCACGTAGACGTGCAGGGGGCATGTACACGCCACCCGAGCGTGAGCCTATAAGCTTGGCAAATTCAGCCTTCCTTTCTGCTTCGTCCTGTGCGCTGTCCTGCACTCTTGGATTTGACGCTTTTTCGAGGGTCATGGCTGCTATATTTGCAGCGAGTTGCCTCTCTCTTTCGGCCCGTCGAATTGGATCCACATCGTTTACACGAGGAAGGTCTATTTGAACGCGGGACGGTGACTGCGAACGACGACGAGTTGCCGGTGGAATGCCATCTGGTTCACCAGGTGAGCGAGAACGAGACCTGAAAACATTATAAGAGGTCAAATGTTTCAAAAAGACGATCTTAAAGTACCTCTTTCTACGAGAAGGTCCATCTGAAGCAATTTGAGAGGGGAGCATTGTTGTTGCCATCGTCGTCCGTGACGAACTGAACCCGTGGGAGTTCCCTCAAAGTATGTGCTTAGTCAGCAATATACGCGGTTGAGTTTCTCCTTGGAGTCCTCAACGACGAGGTTTCTGAGGTCTTTCCGTTACGTTTTTACGTTACACTGCTGGTACCTACTAGTTTTGGCCGTGGCCTGGCTGCCGAATGGTGGCGGAGTGCACCGGCGCACACTCGCGTGAGGTAGCTTGTTGTTGGGAGCTTTGGGGAGCCGAAGTACTTCGGAAGGACCTACGACCGTTCCACTGAAGCTAGCAAACAAATATTGTAACCTTATACAATCTCGTAGGGAATTTGCTGATGCATCCGGCTCCTCCTGCTAAACTTCCATCTCGTAATCCAACCCGCTCCTTCTGGATCGATTCCTCCCCGGACGCAAATCCACTCGCTGGCGAAGGCAGCCAGGATCCTCTGCCAAGCGAGGCAGACGTGTGCATCATCGGGTCTGGTATCACCGGCGTTGGCGTCGCGTACCACCTTATTGAACTCTTGAATAATGCCTCATTTTCTGTCAAACGCCCGCTCAGTATCGTGATACTCGAAGCGAGAGATTTCTGTCAGTCTCATGCAGATTGTGATTTTTTCGTACAGTACTGATGTGTTTCAGGCTCAGGAGCGACCGGTGCGTAGAGTATTGTGTGTTTCTTTAGTTCCTTGTGCAGACAATATTGTTTGTAGGAAGGAATGGTGGACATCTTACGCCAACCGCTTTCCCCAAGTTTGCTCAACGTCAAGCATTATTTAACACGCTTGAGGCAATTAAGTCCTATAAACTTGAGCAATACACCGTTTCTCTGCTCGTCAAAATCATAGAGGAGAATGGCTGGGCGAGCGACATCGACCTCGTAGAAGGTGGACACATAAATATCTTGTTCACGGAAAAGGAAGCAAAAAATAAGCGCAAGGACTTCGACATGGCACGTCAAGCACAGCTCAATCTAGATGGTGTAGAATGGCTCTCGAAGGAAGAAGTTGAGGAGGTGCTTGTTCTCGCTAGTCATCTCTCTAGTCTGATTCAACCCGCTCATTACCAGGAATATGGCGCCCCTTATCCAGGATTCCGCAAGCCAGGGTATAATGTCTGGCCGCTGAAACTCGTCACGAAGCTGTACCAGCATGCTCCAGCACACGCAGGGCAATACACCTCCCTCAGCTTGCACACTCGGACCCCGGTGACTGCCGTCAGGCATGAAGCGGCCAACGACTCTTCTACTTATACAGTCGTGACGAACCGGGGTAGTATACCGTGCTCCCGCGTCATCCATGCCACGAATGCATACGCCTCTCATCTCCTTCCCTTCCTTGCAGGTCCAGATGGAATTATACCCACTCGAGGACAAGTAATGGCCACTCGTGCTTCTGTAGGTGCAGATCAAATTAAGATACCGAGCTGGAGCGGAAACGAAGTAAGTCACTCCACCCAAGCCCATATTTTCGTGACCAATCTCTCTTATAGGGATTTGTATACTGGTTCCCCCGACCTGTAACACACGACACAGAAAAACCATTGATCATCATCGGTGGTAGCCGGGATGCTACGGCACCCAGTTACGAGTTATATGTGGACGATGATTCCGAAACGCACCCTCTTGTTGGGAAAGCGCTTCGTGAGTTCTTGCCGCCTGTATTCGAAGGTAAATATGACCCCAATTCAGAGCCTGAGATGGAATGGGTAGGTACTCCTTTTTCATGCGCGAGGATGTCCCTAATGAGGTTTTAGACTGGTATCATGGGCTACACGAAAATGGGGGATCCGTTTGTATGTGCACATAACTCTTACAACTACTGTCGTTAATGTGTTCCTCGTCAGGTTGGTCCCGTAGCAGACTCACTCGTAGCTAATCCAGATAGAGACCTGTACAAGAAACAGTACATTGCCGCAGGATATGCCAGTCATGGAATGACGCGCGCATTTGGATGGTCAGTCTTATATTGTGTGGCTGAACCATCTCGGGCTCAATCTATACATGACTTGGTTTCCAGTGCCGATGTCATCGCGCAAATGATTCTGGCTGACATTTCTAATATAGAGTGGAAGGAGCCTGATTGGCTTCCACAGCGTTATCTGACATGGAATAGACGAGTCGAGTAATATCTTACAGAGCACGACGTTGGGAAAGACTAGATATCATATGCTTGTGGTCAGTAGACCGTATCGAGATACCCGCTAACCAGGTCATGTCACATCTTCCTGATTTTCGATGGCTTGCATCAACAATCTTGACCTCAGCGTGTGACATCTTTCAACAGCATTTTCGCTCAATTTCCATGGCTCATCATTTGGTTTGGCCATTGTACCGCAGGCGGAGTTGTTCTGAAGCGAGTGTTCTCGATGTCATTGTAAGTGCCATCTTCCACAGAACCCAAGAAAAATTATGCTTCAATCACCTTCTAACGCAAAAACCGAAATCCAAGCTCAAACTCAAGGACTTCAGGCACCAATTATAATACAAAACACTGGTTTATGACACTTGGGATAGACAAGTTGGGTAGTATGCTGACGATGTTTACGTTCGTAACGAGCGCTGATCATGATGAAGTTCGGTAGTTGAACCAGAGGGTTTTGAGTAAGCTTCTGCCCTTAATTACTTTCACTCTACTCACTGGTTGCTTTCTTTTCAGGAAGACACCTGACTCCAAGCTACGGATGCGAGTGCGCTACATAATACCCAGATCAATTACTTCGCATACGTCATTATAACCCATTAGCATCAGGAAATCACTGAATCACGGTGACTGGCAACGGTTTACATGGTAGTCGGCTTATCGTGCTCTATCACAAGGCAAGAATATGCATTTCTCGGCGAAGCTTGAAGGCATGGTTTATTGGCGTGTACTTCGTATATGTATACTCATCTCCAGAAAGGTAGCTTCAGCCACGATTCGGAATTCCGATACTCGTCGATTTGAAGCACGTTTCTGTACAAGACAAGCATGATCAGGTGCATGAATCGAGATAGCGGAGCACTTACCCACAAAAAGTAACCTCTCCCACAAGTGAGAGCAACGACTCAATACGCTTCATACAAACTCCCTTCAATGGTGTTTCCGTCTGATAATCTAACACCGGTACCCGGAAAGATGCCACCGCTAGCATCGACAATCAACTTCTTGTTTTTTTTATTTCTCCAACCAAAGTCAATTTCCGGAGATTGGGAAGATGAAGGAAGGTGAACATGTCGGTGAACTCTCGCCAGGAGTGATGCGAGATGGAGGAGAGGGGGAGAGTCATTGATTTAAGTGTCGCTGAATAACTTCTAGCGCCAGGTTCATCGAGCACGATTTCATCAACCGTGATGGTCTCCAGACGAGGCAACTTGGCTATAATGGAGCATATATCATGCACGGAAACGTTCTCGAAGCGGAGATGATGTAGATCTTTGTGAAAGGGGATGTCCAATGTGATTGAGGAGAGCAGACACCAGTCACCGTCGATGTACAGGCGAGAAATATTTGGTGCATAGAATTTGCTGAGAGTAAAAATTAAATCTCAAGACTCTCAACTGAGGTGTGTCGAAGCTGAGAGAAAAGAGCAGTCATCGCAATTGGTGCAAATGCGATCGCGATATGGGGCATGGTCAACAATGCGAAGGGTGAGGGGCAAACTACCAGAGCGAGCAAGCCAAAGATGTGGAAGAAATGGTCTGAATGATGTAACTTCCCCGGGGAGTACGACCTGGATGCGCGACCAAACTCCTGCCGTTGAATGCGCAGCCGCTCGCCAAAGGTGGCACACCCTGGTCAAGACTAGGGGAGGGCTAGCAACGTTGACCGAAATGGTATCATTTCCGCATGATAATATACTCGGATAGTCTGGCGCACTGTTAACGATGAACAAGAAGATTTGTTGTAGAAGTTCCACTGGCAGCCGATGGATGTACAGTTCTCTTGGCGTCATGCTGACGGGACTCGGACTCGGAGCTCGAGAGACTCGGATTGAACGAAAGAAATATGATGCAAGGATTTCACAGAGCACTTTAATGATCTGCTTGCAAAATGTTTTAATCAATGTGGGCGTCATTAGGGGATCTGGTGGTGTACCACTGTGAAAGTCCAGGAACAGGGGCAAATGCCAAAGGGAGCGCAGTCCTGCCGCGGTCGTGACGTGCATGTGACGCGGTGTGCCGCGGCATTTGACTCTCACATCAAGTTGCAAGGGCTCATGATCATTATTCCTTCGTTGATTTTATTGAAATAGTCAGTTTTGGTTACCTCCTCCCACATTTCAAAACCTCCGTCCGGCCACGGACCCACAGATCATTTGCCAGAATCTGGTTATCAGCGGCAGATTTGGGACGTAGCCTGAGAGAGTCGGATGGTCGATCTAGACCACGGCGTTGATTTGCTCAGGCTGTAGAAGGACTAGCACTTCGGGTAGTACGCCAGCGTGGTGGCTATGTCTTGCTTCCACATTGGTTTATTCTCTCTAACACTCTTAGCGGTATGTCGATCTGTCACTGACCTCTACATGCAATCATGATTCATAGTTTTTATAGGACGTGTATTCCCTGGGCACAGTGCTATCAGTTCTGTGTGACAAGAGTCGTTGGAATATGCGGAACATCCATATTTTAGCTATAGTGTCATAGAGGCAAGCAAAGAGTCATGGAAGCTCACTTAGTAAAGCATGTGACGGCCAAGTGGTCTGCACAGAGGCCGGAAGATAAGCTATGAAATGACTGAATAGAGATGACTTACTACTATTTACTTGGTAATCAGCTATCGTGGGCTATCACAAGGCAAGAATGTGCATTGCTCAAACTCAATGCGAAACTTCAAGGCATTGTAGAATTCATCGGCACTCATCTCAAGAAACGTAGCTTTAGTTTCTCCGTTCGTCGAAAATTCCGATACTGGTCGATCTGCAGCGCGTTTCTAGACAAGTCAAGCATGACTAAGTGCATGAGTCGAGATAGCGGAGCGCTTACCCACGAAAAGTAACCTCTCCCACAAGTGAGAGCAACGACTCAACGCGGTTCATGCGAACTTTCCTCAACGGTGCGTCCGTCTGAAAATCTAACACCGGTATCCGGAAAGATGCCGCCGCTAGCATCGCCAAAAGATAATCATCTTCTCGTTTTTTTAGTGTTCCGACCAGAGTCAATTTCCGGAAAATGGGAAGATGAAGGAGGCTGAACATGTCGATGAACTCTTGCCAGCAGTGATGCGAGAAGGGGAGGGGGAGGGTCATCGACTCAAGTGTCGCTGAATAACTTCTAGCGCCAGGACCATGGAACAAGTATATTTCATCAACCGCGATGGTCTCCAGATGAGGGAAATGGGTTACAGTAGAGCATAAAGCACACACGGAAGCGTCCCGGAGGTGGAGATGACGTAGATCTTTGTAAAATGGGATGCGCACTCTGGATAAGGAGACCAGATAACAGTGGTTGTTGATGTATAGGCGAGAAATATTTGGTGCATAGAATTTGTTGAGATCAAGAAAATCACACTCCAAGGCTCCCAACCGAGGTGTGTCGATGTTAAGATTCCAATTACACGCGGGTGGCATAGCGACCGTTTCCCAACGCTTGCTCTCAGAAAGGAGGATATCGAGAAGTCGAGAGTTTGTCGCTGTCATCCAAGAGTAGTCAGGGTTACGGGAGCATCTGCGCTGGCAGCATGGGGTATTGTTAACAATGCGAAGGGTGAGGGGCAAATTACCAGAGCGAGCAAGCCAACACTGGAGAAGATGTGGAAGAAATGGTTTGAACGGTGTAACTTCCCCGGGGAGCGCGATCTGGATGCGCGACCAGACTCCTGCCGTTGAATGTGCAACGACTCGCCAGAGGTGGCACACCCTGGTCAAGACTAGGGGAGGGCTGGCAACGTTGACCGAAATGGTGTCACATCCGCATGAAAATATACTAGGATAGTCTGGCGCACTGTTAACGACGAACAAGAAAATTTGTTGTAGAAGTTCCACTGGCAGCCGATGGATGTACGGTTCTGTCGGCGTCACGCTGACACGAGAGACTGGATGAAAGGACGATGCAAGGATTTCGCAGAGCATTTTCATGCGTTCCTTGCTAAATGTTTTAATCGATGTGGGCGTCATTCCTGGTGGTGTGCGAAAGTGCAAGTTCCAGGTAGTACAGGGGCATAATTAGTCACATCTCTGCGAGTTGGCCCGTGCACGGTCATCATGGAGACACTCGAGGTCTTGGCATCCATTACTAGGGTGGGTTTAAATGTATGAGGTTCCGTGACTATCGTCTGACCTGCGAATGCCTGGATAGCTGAGCGATCGCGTAGTGAGAGTGTTGGGCCAGGTGAGTCACGTCATCCTGCAAGCGCGCGCTCCCAATGTCACTCTCTTCCACAGAACCCAGGAAAATTCACACTTCAAGGTAACTGCTAACCGCTTCCTTCCAAGTTCAAGCTCAAATCAAACGGCTCTGCAGGAACAAATACCTATCTTATTGGCGAGCGCAACCCCTACACGCTCATTGACACCGGCGAAGGCAAAGACGCCTACATCCCTCAGCTCGAATCCGCCCTCTCCAATACCTGCAAACTCACTAACCCAAATGAACCCCACATATCCAACATCATCATCTCTCACTGGCACCAGGACCACACAGGCGGGCTCAACTCCGTCCTTTCGCTCTTGCGGAGAATGTGGGATGAGCGGAACACACCGGCTCAGTTCAAGCCGCCCCGAATCCATAAATTCCCCCTTATGAACGTGTCGTCTGACTTTAACACAAGCATTGCGCTACCACCCCCGGGTACATACACCCCCGCCGCCAACGGTGCCTTCCTGCACGACCTCGCGCACGGTCAGCTTCTCCCCATAACCGGCTCACCCTCGCCCATGCGAGTCATTCACGCCCCAGGACACACTACCGACTCTATCTGCCTCCACGTCCCTGACGACCGTGCCCTCTACACAGCTGACACCGTCCTAGGCCAGGGAACGGCGGTATTCGAGGACCTAGGAACATATATCTCCTCCCTGCGCGTGCTCCTCGCATTTCAATCTGATTATACTGTGTTGTACCCTGGGCATGGCCCTGTCGTCGCTGAGGGCCCTAAGCTTATCGGTACATACATCGCGCATCGTATGGAGAGAGAGGCGCAGATTGTTAGCGTCATTGAGAAACCTAGTCCTGACGGGCAGCCTTGGTCTACGTGGGGAATTGTATCTACGATATATTCTGCGTACCCACAGAATCTGTGGGAGCCCGCCTCACGAAGCGTGAATCAGCATCTCGGGAAGCTTCAAGCCGAGGGTAAGGTGAAGAAGGTTGGGGGCGAGGGCAAGGATGTCAAGTGGGAGCTGCTAGCAAAGCTGTGAAAGAGGACGGCAAAGGGCCTGATCTCAGTCCACATTCTATCAGAGAAATAGGAAGGATGTAGCGTGAACTAGATTGTGCATTCAATGTAATATACAAGTGACATATAACGTGAAAATCTCGCGAGCACACGTACATCCCCCGCCCTTACAGCGCATCAAAATTGATATGATGCGATGCCCTCCTCCGCTCCAGCTCATCCTCCCTCTTCTCATTCAGGTGCAAAACGAAGACGATGCCTGCTAAAATGAAGATTGCAGCCACGACTGTAAGCGTTACCCATGGGACCCAAGCTCCTGGCCGGAGGAATAGCTCCCTTCGCCATGCTCCATCACCAAGAGCAGGGTGGATAACAACGCGCGAGTTCGGAATGACGCCTTCCATATTGATGAAATGTTTCTGCGTATGCTTTGTTGAGCCGACAAACAGGTTCTCGATGTAATTGTTGGTGCGCCCGAGCCCGAAGAATGAATATGGCGTCAGAAGGGAATGGTAAGAAGTTTGGGGAAGCTGCCCAACTTGAGCAGCGGTACGACGACCAGTGATATCAAGAACAGTGTATTTATACGATGCACCAGAGTAGCTCACACCGAAGGGCTGCATCAACTACATCAGTGCAGTCCCCCAGGAGATTAGGGAAACACTCACGGAGTACGTCGAGCCATTTGGCTCCGTACACAATCCATTATTACATGCACCATTTAGTACTGAGCGAGGTATGAGCGCATGGAAATCATGAAGATATAGATATATTCTTCCTCACCTATAGCATTCAAAAAGAACGCATCATAATAAAAGTTGTTCTGGACAAATAACACAGTGCCTTGATTCTGGTGCCCACTTCGCTGCACAATGATATCTAGCGTACCCTTGCATGCAGGTCAATTCAATTCCATATGTAGAATCGTGAAAATAAACACTCACATCCTCGTCCATATCCAAAAACGAGACTCCGCGTGCGTCCTTCACAGCTTCCAAAGGCTCAGCGCCCTTCGTGACGAGTTCGAAGCCCCTCCTGCCCTTCCCTTTTTCGTCGCATCCTCCCAGGCCCTTGGCACAAGGCTCGGAGAATAATAGCTTGGGTGTACGCGACTGATCGGAAGGGTTCGAGACAATGAAAAGGAGATCCGGGAAACCATCAAGATTTGCGTCTCCGAGCTTGATGGGCAGAGGGATAGACGGAGAATACGTGGTATCGAGGACTAGAAGAGAGCTCGCGGGAGAGGAGGGAAGAAGGTCTGAGAGCGGTATCTGTACGTATGCCTGGTGTATACTAAGTAAGGTTACGGAGTGCAGACAGTGGGTAGTGACGAACGTCGTTTTCGCTTCCTGTACTCAAATCGAACTTGAAGTTGGGGTCAGCAGTGCACAGCTCCTCTGGTCGCCGACACGTTCGATGTCCTTGCTTGTCTGTGGCTGGGGATGTTGAGGAAGTACACAGCGGCAATTGTTTGTTGTACACTATGTTGATAAAACAGCCAGAACCCACACCGGCTGAGGAAACGGACGAGCACGAGGGAAATACCATGTCGATGGTACCATCCCTGTCTGTCTATTGATTAGTATGGGTCGGAGAGGTGAAAGAGGGGGGACAAACCAACGTCAGCAAAAGATATTCCCTGTGTCCCAGAAGGCAGGTCGCCGCTCTGGTCTAACGAAAATCCAGAGTCCTTGTTATTAACCCAGATCTGGTATGACTTCTTCCCCGAACTATCCTGGCATACCAGAAAGATATCTCCAAACATAATTGCTAAGTTGACAAACGGCATAAATTGGTCCTACATACCTGCTAAACAATCACCATTGAGATCGATCACAGCATTGCTGTGAGGATTGGCGAGCGTGCACTGGTTTCCGGTAAACGGAGGGTCAACACTATCTCATAGTCAGTTGAAAGATGCCGCACGCAGCGTGAGACACTTACAGTTCGAACAGCTTTGGCGGGCTCTGTGACGCATTCCACGTGTTCCGCCAGGCTGTGAAGGGGCCGGTATAAGTTCCCTGCGAATACGCAGTGCCTAATAGGTCGATTTGCATGTCTCCATCGATATCAACTGGTATAGGTTCTGAGAGCGTTGAAGATGGGACTGAAATGTAGTCCGATGCTACAAATTACGATTATGGTGAAACGTTCGGCGCGAGGGAGATATAACCCACCAAATGTACCGTCGTGATTGCCCACGTAGAGCGTCATGTCTAGCCTGTCTGAGGAAGCGCGATTTGAGCTCATGACAAGCACGTCGAGCTTTCCGTCATGTGTAAAATCGCCTGGGATGACATTATAGATAGGCCTCGGGTGTCGTACTGATGATACCTTCTTAAATGAAAACGCGTCTATCGGGAGTGGAGTGATCAGAGGGAATATTTATGGGGTGCACAATTATCTTACCGTGTTGCCAGAGGTACACAGACAAAGTCTGCTGATCTGAGTCTACCGACAGGAGGTCCGAGCTATTGGAACAAAAGATTTAATATATCATCCATAGATAGACAACATATGTAACCCACAACTTGTCCCCATTAAAGTCTCCAAATGCGACTACCCGATCCCCGTCATTAATGCCCACTGAACCCGCATCTAGAAGCGAGTTCTTCGTGAACCGTTTCGGCGAGAACGGCCATATAGATGCGACGGGTGACGAGAGAAGCAATAGGGTGAATGTCAGGTATGCTGGAATGGATGGTAATGGCTGATGTCTTTGTGCGGTCCAAGACTTGAAGAATGAGCTGGCCATGGTAAATCCAGAGTCACACTAACCAGCTACTGAGTGTGGCAAAGTTATTCTGTTACTTCTGGAGCGAGGGTGTTGCGGCCACGGAAACCTTGAAAAACTTGACACGCGCTCTTTCGGAGGGGGTAATTGAGAGAACTACACAAGTTTGATGACAGAATGAGGCAACGCATATTATTCTCACGTGATCCGCACAGGCCGTGACCAATATGGCAATATCCCTCTCCATATAAAAGCACGTCTCGTATGTACCAGCAGTGAATTGACCTGATAGATCACTTCGAACTCGCTAAGTTCTCGGCTCCTCGATCTTGTCCAGCGCTTGCTCACTGTGAGTCTTGTTTGGTAGTAATTGCCGATACTCGGAACGTTAACAACTTGAACTACCAGACCGTGACAGGGCCAAAATGCAGCCGCTTGGTTTTGGCGTTTATTCTTGCACTGTGGGTACTTTATCATTCTCATGATACTCACCAAGGTACAGGCTCGCTAACCTTTTTTGTTGTGTAAATATTGCGATTGTAGTTGTACACATATCGTGCTGTACACTACATATTTGATAGCTGCACATAATGCATTATGGCCCCACCGTGACAGTTCCGCCAGCATTTTAGGGCCACTTCAAGTTGATCCTACCAGTATCTGCAACAGGAACGACTTGCTGTGGTACGACTTGAACCACTCGGGCTCTGCAATATCGATCAGTCCTTTCTGACCGTAGAGAATCTTTTTATGTTCCTTCAGCTTCTCAGTATACCGTGATGGACGTGAACGCACGCAAACTCCTCTAGGATGTGTTCCACGCGCACAACTGCATCTTTGGGTCATTCATTCTATCATATGCGCGCCCTTACAAACCAACATGAGCATGATGAGTGCCATCTAGTCAGCTTTCTAGCGTCGTTCACTGTGCAGAACCCGAACAGTCCTCTTTGTTGGGAATGAAATAGGCAACAAACTGAATTCATGTAGCTTGTTGTCGTCATTCGGGCCTGTAAGTACTCGGTTCCGTCAAACAAAGTCCCGGAGGACACCCTCACGGCATTCACAATTTAAAAGACCCCGATCGACTCTACTATACTCACGATAAGAGCGTGGTTGGCCGAGTACAGTTGAGTAATACTAGGCTATATAGAGTCAAACTAGTGTGCCGCTAATTTTTTGATCTTGTCGTGCAATGATCAGTGAAAGACTGTGCATTGTGCATTCGTCACACGTCACAAGGGCATGAGCACTGTCACGCGCAGATCTTATGTAGCGGCTGTTAAGGTTAAGGTCAACGTAAGGATGGCCGACACATTCATGATCGATGATCAATCCGATCCTCACCACATAACGTGGGAGAGGGCACCAATGGCACGCGGCGATGTCAAACGATGTCAGGTTGTTTGTGGAGTTGTTTGTCCATGTCCGTGGCAGTGGCTCGTTGCCAGCACTCTCAGCGCTACTCCGAGTCCATCGACGGTAGACCACACTGAAACAGATGCATCGGGCTCTACTCATTCCCGAAGTCTTCCTTGAAATATTCGCGCATGTTAATCAAATCCTGAACCCGTCGTCTACTGGTGAAAAAGCACTGGCTCGGAAATCCATTGCAGCGCTTGCAAGGACATGCAAAACCTTTCACGAGCCCGCGATGGATTTGCTGTGGTCTAAAGTAGATCAGTTGGAACCATTTCTAGGCTGCGTAACGAGGCTACATCCGCTGATATATCATAGGGGTTCAAGGGTCAGTGTTCAGCCGTTGCGCTCTATTTTTTTTTCAAATCGGCTAACCGAGCCCATCCGAAAAGTGGGACAACACTTGGTCAAAGGGCGTCGAACCGTTATCTGCCTATGAGGCCCGTCAATTTCTACGTCACTCCGCACGCGTTCACTCATTGAATGTACAATCCGATCACTTTTTTCACCTTCTCTCGGACATCCCCATCGAAAAGTGCGTCTTCCCGAGGCTGCGGTCGTTAACCTGGAAGCTTTCCACTGGCAAATATATGAACCTATTCCTGTCCCGCACGCTCAACCGCTGTTCCCTATTCACCATCAATCAAGACCTGAAGAATATTGTGACACGCTGCGCTGCATTGGAGGACCTATCCATCAAAAAATTAAATTTTGATGCCAACACAGCAGATGAACTGTCCCTGCTGTCTGACAGTGTCCGTCTATGCAAGCAGCTTGTGACTCTGTCTTGTCCACCGCTCGACTGGGCAGCATGGGAGCACCTCTCCAACCTCCCTAGCCTAGTCAGGGTAGGAGTTCGTGATGTGCAGATCCGCGGTGCCCCTCCTTGGTCGTTGGAACGCGATGTCGCCTGCCCTACACAGTTCCTCAACGTCACAACTCTCTCTTTGCAGGTTTACAGTGCTGGATACATTGTCGCCGTCATGCAACACTCACAATTCCCCTCGCTGACAGAGCTCAAGATAGAAACCGACCTTCTGTCTTCGGAAGAGGCGGATCAATTCTTTCGTGCATTGTCCAACTGCAAAGCATGCCAGACCTTGCAACAACTTGAAATCACCATCATTAGCTTCGGTCCCAGATCTGGACATCAAGGCGGCCCTTTGACAGCCATTCCACATCTCCTTTGCTTCACACAGCTCCAAATCCTGCGGCTTGTTTGCCGTTTTTCTTATATCTACCTCGACAATGATCTTCTCTTGGAAGCCACGTCAAATTGGACGCACCTCCGCACTCTGGAGATAGAAGGCTCGTGTCTTCATCCTTCTACCATTACATTCTGCGGATTATTCACAGCACTCCGTCTGTGTTCACACCTGCACACCCTGCGAGTGTTGATTGATCCCGCAAACACTAACATCGGTCCTAATAAAATACAACATACCTCCCTAAAAACAGTGGACTTCGACACCTTATCTCCCATAGCGAATACCGCAGATGTAGCTCGCATCATTTTCAACGCGCTCCCTTGCGTTGATCAAGTTAACCGGTTTACGATGCACACGAAGGAGTGGGATGAGGTCAATAGGCACCTCAAATATTTGAAAGCTGTTGCGCTGCATGTCGCAGGGCCCGCCTCGAGTTTATGATATACTCATGTTTGGTAAATATCTCGGAGTTCCCACATTCCGTCGTGTCCGTTATTGCATGCTTCGTTGTATGTTACTATGGTTGCAACCGTCTTCTCCCCTATGATCGCTACATTGCTGCGTTGTTTGTTTTCGTCGCTCTACCTCGTATTTGTCTTCTCACACAATTCTGTGGAGTATTTTGTATTTGTTTCCATTGCACAGAATCACATAGCAACCTAAAGAACCTGTTGAACAGTGACTCATCTTCCTTCCATTGGTCTGCTTATGGATGACTAGGGAGGGACTCACTATGAAGCGGAGCGGCTTGGTGCACTTACGGTTATTCCTTCGCAAGCATCCGTCGGTAGAACAAATATTTGGAGACGTGACTCTACCTGCAGATGACGAAGAAAACCAGCTCACACCCATTGCAATTCCGTCCAGAGACGTCTTATATCATGGTGGATGCTTTTCCGGTCCAGAGGTAGCAAGACTGCTTGAGCCGTTGACGAAGTCGCTCTCGGGCCCAGACTTGGGGGCTGAACATTCCATATCCGCAACGACTTGTCATACTATAATAATCAAGCGCTGATATATGTTGACCGTCATCACGAAGGTACGCAACACTTGCACTCGATGGAATTCTCATGTCCCCGTCACGGTAGTGTTTTATCAGGCTTAGAGCTGTCGACCATCACTGAAGCGTTTGATGTTCACAGCAAAGCAGGTAAGGTAATGGCTCATTGCCAACATGTGACTTTGGCTCACTACTGGCATTTAATCTGGGATTTGTTCACCGAAGTCCTGCCACAGGAAGTCCTTCTCGCTTGGAAAATTCGGGTGAGTGACTGAAGAGTCACAAATACTACTGGGATGAATGCGTTCATTGGGAGCTATGTGCTGGTGTCGAGGCGCTGGTGACAAGTGCATTTAACAGTGATATCTCTCGCTTTTTGTGTAGTTGTGTTGGAAAACACGCTACCGCAGTGCGACTCAAAGTGCGTCACTTTGAATGCACAAAATCCATTCTCACGACGTCGTGGGAATCACGAACGCCCTGCGGGCGCCACTGGAAGCTCCTCCGAGTCTGAGTCCATATGCCATGTCACGGTCAGTCTCAGGCTGCCCTGCCTTTCGTCTCAAATAGACATGTCACATGTCACATTGTTCGACTACATCATCGATTGTCTCCTATAAGTATTGTATTATCGTTGCCATCAGTACGACCATCCACAGCTGATGGCTGACTTCAGACGATTCGCGAAACCTAGCAGCGAATGGACTGACACTGACCTCGAAGCCTATCACATCACCATATCATCCCAGACCAGACGTAAATTCTTTGGTGTGCCTCACCTTCCCCTGCCTGCCCACCCTACACTTGTCGATTTTATGAACAACGAGGGTTCACAAAATGTGTCAGGTCACGCAAAGAAGCTATTGTACTACCTCAATATAGCGGTGTACTATCCATTTCTTGGAAATGAGTTAGCAGTTGCCAATTTTATGGCGAAGCTGTTGGAAACACTTGGATATGATGATCACCGTAGGATCATCTTCATCTGTCATCCACTTCCGCTCACTATCTGCGGGGAATTGTTGCCAGCAGAGATGGACATCTCTGTCATAGGTGACAATGAGGTTCTCATGCTGGTGCGGGTGAACAAGGAGTCAGGGGACGTGGCTGAGCCCGAAGTCATTGCAGGGGCTATTGCTGCATATGCAGCAAATAACAAGTTTCGGGTGGCATCTCAGGATATTAATCTCCCCCCCCTCGACGCCATGACTATTCCTGCTATAGCTATGAATGCGGCTACCAATCCCGTCTTCTACAAAATCCCAGTCACGGCTGAACTTAGCGAGGCCGTTGCACGGGGTACTTATCCTACAACTAAAACACGCGTTCTTCGATACACTCCGCAGCTTCCCGTACCTCCGATGTACGGGGTTCGTGTTCATGAGAACATACCTGAGCTCTTGGCTTGTCTGGAGGCATTTAAACAGTTTGTGCGGAATTGAAGAGGTGGGTTGTTGGTTCTCTCCATTGATCTGCCAGTTCTGAAGATCATAATTAAATACAGGAGTTGTTTACCGTATTCGGGGTGTGGTTGACTACCATCTCTAACTGGAACATGGTGAATCTGTAAGGAATTGTATTCCCTTGGTGATGAAACCGTACCGTTATCCCTTGATGGTGCCACTTCCCTTCTTACGTCTTCCATACATATGAAAGTACAACTTTATGTAGTAGTTCTACAGAGAATTGTCGCCCTCTCTCCGAGTCATACGGCGTTCGAACTCGCAGCCTTGTCACCACAACATGTAGCAGACTTACAAATCTGTGACCTTGTAACCACATAAATTCTACTTGCTTCGAAGTGTTGACAGGACAAGATATTTATGTAGAAGTGTACCTAGTAGAGCAGTCCCCAACTCTCACATTAGTGGGAGAAGGGTTTTGTCAAATGTAAATTATTCATATATCCGTAAAATCCTTGTCACTTAGACTCGGAGTCGCTGACCATACGACGCGGAGAGGGTGAGGTATCATATGAGTGCTGTATTCCGGATGTCTCGTCAACAACGAGACCGTGTAGAAACATGATGGTCAACAAAACGATGGACGTCAATACTTGCACCATGGATATGCACAATCTGTCAGGGCGCTGTGTGCTTGTGTGCGTTTATGCACGCCAAGAGGTGAAGCATATGCAGGCTTGGAGTGGTGTTCAGTTCATGATTTGACCACCTTGGTATGCACACTGTGTGACTACCCTCTTTCTTATATCAGACCCAACCATATCACCGTGCATCAAAGGAAATCCTTCTGTGGGACTTGGAAGAGGTCTGGCTTGCTCTAGAGCTGGCGTGTGATACTAGGTCCATGGATGGTGACTACCAAAAAGCTATGGCGAATCGTACAAGGCTCAGCATTGGAGACGCCTCCTTCGGGAAGCACACAACGCCCACGTGCATGTCAGAGGGGATCCATTTGTAATCGACAACGATGTCACGGCGGTGAACAATCTGAAGATCCTGCGAGAGAAAACTGCAGAAGGGAACATCTTTTCTTCGGATGAGAAGTATTCTTGGCCGAAGACAGAACGGTCAGACTGAAGTTTGAACACAATTTTTTTTGAAGGTGGCACCGCCCCCACAGATCATAGGAGACATACCAATGTATAGTACAAACTACTAGGGCTGGTCACCTTAACCGTATACAGTTACGGTCGTACAATGTACGGTAGTCATACGGTTACTGCCTGTATCGTACCGTATGTCCTTGATACCCTCGACAGTACGGTACGGGTCACTGTACGGTCATACGGGAGGTGAAAAAACTACAGTAGCTAGTGTGTAGTAAGTATAAGTATCAATCAATCCGAGTCACTGTTATGGCACGCACCGAAGGGAAGTAGTAGTAGTATCACGGCCACTGAGGCAGCGGACGCCAGATCACAGGATGAAACAGTTATTCTTTGCTAGCAGCATGCAAATAGTACAAGTGGAGCAATTCGGATTTCTGGACTGCAAAGAATGGAGCATTGTGAAGAGACTTGCTGCCAGTGCAATGGCTTGTTTTGTGTCTATGATGCAGTGAGTACCAGCAGGTCGCTGTGCAACTAGAATTCAACCACATGACTCACCTGCGTACCTCAGTATGGCCCGGAATTGGTTTTCATATACACTGGTAGCGAAAAACCAAAACCGCAGCTTGAATCTGTTCGTCTGACGTTGGCCTCGAAGGCTAGCTCATGGATCTCTCTTGATGTGTGTGATGGAGCCAAGGAGACGCCACTTCATTTCCGATTGTGATTCGTGACTGACGTGTTATATTTTGCTATGTAGTCAAAGCCCTCATACGGGAGCGCGCGTTATGATGAAAGTGAAAAAAGGGAGCGACCAACACTACTCGAATGATTCACTGTAGCCCAAGCAAGTGCGCAGATCATAGTCCTTCCTCAGCGGGGCTTTAGTGAACAGCAATGTTGTCTTCAGAGTGGACATAGTATAATTTGAGTTGGCGACGGGAGACGTGTTCTCGAATTGAGTTGTGTGCCATATCGATGTGTTTGACGTGGGCGTGAAAGGAAGAATCACTGGTAGGAGCAATATCGCCATTGTCGTCGCACATTAGTGGTAATGCCGAGAGCTGGGGGAACTCGATCCCACAAAGAAGCATGTGTAACCAGGCAAACTCTTTGCCTGCCTAAGACGCTGCAACATACTCTGGATAGTGCAACTGTCTTTTGCTGACATGCACTCCAGATCACGAACCCACCGCCAAGCGAACAGCAATAGGCAGTCACAGAACGGTGTAAGTCGACGCAGCTGCCCAAATCACTGTCAGTATATGCGATAAGCCGAGCAGCGTGTTCTCCGCCAAGGACGAGACAGAAGTCGCAGGTACCCTTGAGATATCGGACGACATGTTTGGCAGCTTCCCAATGAACATGACCATAGGAATCAAGGAACTTGCAGAGTTGTTGGACCGCATAAGAGATGTCTGGTCGGGAGCCGATGGCGAGGTACATAAAAGATTCGACCAATGACTGATATGGTGTGCGCACCACAAGCTCATGTTCGGCGGGGGAAATGATCTTGACGAGAAAGGTAAAGACCTGGCTCCATTTAGGGATCCGCACGGGTAAATCAGTTCAACCGGTACCTGTGGACACAGGTACCGGTTGGTGACTTGTATGGGTGCAGGTTACGCGGGTAATACTCGTGATGGGTATACACATGGGTATGCAAGCACTAGACCTGCTGCCCCCACCCGATTCCAACAGCCGCCAGTGTTTAGCGCACACGCCCAGCGCACGTCAGCAAATGCTGACATGGCTCGAACACATGCGAACAACACCGGAAGGCGCCAGAACAGAGAAGGAGGGAAGAGGGAAAGGGTGCAGTCGAGGGAGGCGGTGATGACTCGTAGGGAGTATTCTTGCTGGTAGGTTAGCGTAGTGAAACAGCATAAAAATACACAATACACGCACCTCTGTCCCTCGGCCACGCTCAACACCATCAACCTCCAGTAAATCTAGTTAACAATCCAACAGTGTGGGCCAGATAGCGAACAAGGGTGGTACTGACCGGACGCATGTATGCACTACAGAAGTGCTGGGAAGGTATACTGTCGAGAACGACGGGTATGGCAATAGGGTGCATTCTCGCCGTAACGGTTCTGGAGGCACGAAGACTTCGTGTCCTGGGCATTTATGGAAACCAAGCAAGTTGACGCAGTAAAACAGCATAAAACGCACAAAACACGCACGCACAATCCCTCCAAAGTCCACTTCAACCGTGCTTAGCACCATCAACCTCCAGTAAAATGTTGAAGCTCATTCCAATCACTACACTCCTGCGAAAGTGCAAAGGCCATGAAGCACTCATGGATGAAGTCGCAGTGTTGCATTGTTGATGAACACGAGGGTCACTGCTCTCATGGATTGATCACTCATGCTTCAGTACACACATTTTGTTCCCCGATAAACAACAGGCTTGGATGACAAGACACTTCGTTCGTGGGACTTGGAGACAGGTGCTGTATTGAAGAAGATGGAGGGGCATTGCAATAAGGTGGAGGGACTGGCAGTACCACAAGACGGTAAAACAGAACGAGGTCCATGCCAGCCAGAGGGTACGACAAATATTAGGAAAGCACGGGTATTGAGTCGTGGGAATTATGAACCTGCTCCTACTAGAGGCAGACGGTCCCTGACTTTGATGCACTATGGCTCACTTGACACGACCTACTAAACCCGCGAGTCAATGGACTCACCGTGACCTCATGTCATACAATATCAACATAGTTACCCAGTCAAAAAAACAATTTTTCCATACAGCACTCCTGCAGCAAAATATCAACCCCTCACTCAATGGTTTCATGTCCACTTGGCTTCGACAAAGTGCAGCGGATGATGAGACTGCAAAATTACTGCAATACCTGGAACTTGCAGAGAATGCAGGCAGTCACGAGACAGCAGTATACAACTTTGTAGCGAAGCTATTGGAGAAGCTTGAATATGATCGTGACAATAGTATCATTTTCTTCCATCGTGACCTTCCTTTTGATATTGGTACTTCGACTTCTTCAGCACAGGCCGGTGTCTGTGTTATGGATCGTTATGGGATGATGATCCTGCTGGTGCATGCCGATAGTTCGAAGGACCCAGAGCCTCAAGTCATTGCCGAGGCTATAGCTGCATATGAAGCAAACAACGAAATTCCAGGGACCTGCTTGCGTCGTCACCAAAATCGACTCCCTGCCATCACTTTTCCAGCCATCACTATGCATGGCACATATCCAATTTTCTACAAAATCACTGTTACAGCTCAACTATACAATGCTGTTTTAGCTGGATTGTATCCTTTGACCGAAACATGTGTTCTTCGATATGTTCCAGACCTTCCCCTACCCCACAACAAGGGGATGCACCTTCTCCAGAACAGAATCGAGATCTTGGCTTGCCTGCAGGCATTCAAACAGTTCTTGGAGAACTGATACAGGTGGGCTCTTTGCTTCGTTCAAGTTTGTCGATATACTCACCTAATGATGGTTTTGGAAGTCCATATGCAATGGTCCTCAGCAAGTATCCACATGAAGCGCATTGAGTCGTCGCTCTCAGTTGTGGGAGGGGTCACTTTTTGTGGGTAAGTGCCCCGCTATCTCGAACCATGCACCTGGTCATATAATTTGAACCTTGTCTTGTCTAGAAGCGTGCTTTAGATCGATGAGTATCGGAATTCGCGACGAACAGGGAAACTAAAGCTACGTTACTCGAGATAAGTATCCATATACAAAGTACACGCCGATGAATTCTATCATGTCTCAAAGTTAAGTTTCACATCGAGTTTGAGCAAATTTACCAGTTACATCCTTACTTTGGGTGATTTTACATTATTATTTGCCTTTTCAATATTCGCACCACTACCTTCCAACTGGTCAACAGCCCGAGCTCCTACAATCTCGAATCGTGTTTTCTTTTTTCCTGGCAGTTTTTAAACGCCTACGACATAGTTATCACTCAACCAATTCACGCGAGGTAGTCAATCTCATTAACGACGGCTTTCAACATATCATGCTGAAGAGCCTCCCTCGCAAGTCAAGGACATAGCTTCTGTTAAAGACATGATGGACGTCAGAACACTAGAGATATTGTAGTTGCATACCACATCGAAGCACGAATATCTCTGACAATGGAAAACTGCACAAGCTGAACTCCGTCGATCGAGTCCTCAGCCATGATGTAGATGTTGGTCTCTGCTGAACAGGGTGTCTAGTTAAAAACCCAGGAATCATTTGGCTAACGAACTCAGAGATACCCCAACACAAGTGCTTTTGTGCTCTTGAAAACACTGGAGCCCCCAAGAACCAGTACCCGAGTCATTAAGACACGCATCAGGAGGTCATAGCTATACACTCTGGCGGAGCTACCAGCTAGACTCCTAACCAAGAAAAAGATATCTCTCATTCATGGATTTCATGCACATTTTCTTCCGACGTTCATATATCACTCCGTATATTCACTGTTTCTTGATCTTCTCAGCAACACCTGCACATGCCATCAGTGCCGATCACCGATCAAGAACAAGATCAACTGATGGATCTCACCCCTTTTCCAAACAAGCCTATAGTTCTTCGTGGTCCGGGTGATAGACATTCCCACTAGAATTAGCGCGCATAGCGCACGGGCGGCCTCTGGGTCCATAGAAACGACTTTATCGCCCCTGTTTCCTAGGACGGTTGAGATGACGCTGTGGAGCTCGGCCCAGAATGGTTGGGCGTGTGTGAGGAGGGCATAGAGCCCCGTGATGAACGGCGCACACCAGAAGTCCGTGGCTGTCCAGCCGTAGGGCTTGATTGGGCGTTCGGCTGGTTGAGACATGTGAAGTGTGAGCGGGGTAGGCTTGAGGAAGGTGACCATGCCCATTATGAAGAAACCTCCATTGGCAATGACCTATTGTGGGCAAAGGTAGTTAGAGAGATCGAGACACGACTGGGAAGGGACGACGTACAAGAGAAGAGAGTAGGAGAGTCCATGGAGAACACGCAGTGACGGGAGACGCATGTGTGATAATGGGTTTGGGTATGAGACTGCAATGAAGCAACGCGCGTGTGAATCCGTCAACGATAGATAGCGGAAGCTCAGTGCTGAGTGACATAGGCGGTATAACAGGGATATACTCTACAATCGCCTGTGCCACAATGTACACACTTAGGGGAATACCTGAGTGTACGAAAGATAGAGGAATGCCGAGCAGAGGACCTGAACATGGAGAGCGGTCAGTATGCATAATGCAGATTCGACTTAGCAAAGTACCTATGATGGCCTCTCCTCCAAACTTGATCGTGAGCGAGGTACATACGTCTCTTAGGAAGGACCTCTCCTCTACAGATGCGGGTTTATCACCAGCACGGCGCAGATGCTTGACATTTAAATCTTCCCTGATCTGTCTCAGGATGGTGCAAAACCGCAAGGCGGCTATTAGCTCTATAGAGCAGACTTCGATACCAAACCAACTGAAAGGTGCTATGGGTTTGAGAGCATACCGATACAATGATATGAATGGCTGGAGAGACATGAACAAGGTCAAGGAATGGTTAACGTGGAGGCCAAGGTTACAGGAGACATGCAGGAGTCTTGAAACGTCCGATATTAGCTGGCAGTCGGATTTCGGAACAATCGTGTGCACAATTGGTGCACAAGTCACGTCAGTTAGACTCGTGACGAGCCCGTCTAGGGCTGGGAGTGCTGGCCAAGTCCGGAGAGTGGGGGCAAACCCCCAGATGAAAGCCTGCAGTTGTGTTGTTGTGTTTCGGGCGGCTGAGCAAGAAGAGTCTAGTCAAAACTCAGTAATCAAGGGCAGACGTACCCAGACCGAAACCATACACGATATCCCAACAAGTGTTCTTGAAACCACTGGAGCTCCATGAACCAGTACCTGAGTCATTAAGATACGTATCAGAAGGTCATAAGTATACCCTCTCCATTCATCGCGCGGCTTTACTGTGTTGCAATGTCCCACATCAATGGAACGCTGCTCGTGAGTGGAGATAATAGGAAAGTTTGGTTCTTGCCTATTAAGACCATACTCGAGCAATGCAAAGCACAGGAAAGAATAAGACTGGCTGAAGAAGCACGTCGGCTCCTTGCTCGCAGTGACACCTAGGTATGCACTTTCCATTATTGCCACTCATCCAGAATGTGCTGCGTGATGACACACAGCCGCTGTCACGACAACAATGACAAGCCAAGGTGCAGTGGTAGTGGCAGAGCAGGGATATCTCATTCATAAATTCGTGCACATCTACATCTTCGGCATTTATAAAACCAATATCACTTCGGGTATTCACTGTATCTTGACCTTCTCAGCAACACCTGCACATGCCATCAGTACCGATCACCGATCCAGAATAAGATCAATGGAACTCACCCTTCTTCCAAACAAGCCCATAGTTCTTCGCAGTCCGGGTGGAGAACATTCCCGTGAGAACCAGTGCACATATCGCACGGGCGGCCTCTGGGTCCATAGGACCAACTTTATCGCCCGTGTTTCCGAGGACGGTCGAGATGACACCGTGGAGCTCAGCCCAGAAGGGCTGGGCGTGCGTGAGGAGGGCATAGAGCCCCGTGATGAACGGCGCACACCAAAGGTCCGTGGCCGTCCAGCCGTAGGGCTTGATCGCGGCGGGGGTCGTAAGTGTGAGTGGGGTAGGCTCCAGGAAGGAGAACATGCTGGTTATGAAGAAGCCTCCATTTGCGATGACCTGTTGTGGGTAAAGGTTGTTAGAGAAATAGAGACACAATTTGGAAAGGACAACGTACGAGAGAGGATAGCAAAAGAGTCCATGGAGAAGACGCAATAACGGGGGACGCATGGGTGATAACGGGTTTGGGTATCAGGCTGCAGAGAAGCAACGCGCGCGTGAATCCGTCGACGATAGACAGCGGAAGCTCAGTGCTGAGTGACATGGACGGTATAACAGGGATATACTCTACAATCGCCTGTGCAGCGATGTACACACCAGGGGAAACACCTGAGAGCATGAAAGATGGGGGAACACCGAGTAGAGAGCCTGATCAAACGCGGAGAGCGGTCAGTATGCATGACGTAGACCCGAGTCAGTAAAGTACCTATGATGGCCTCCCCTCCAAACTTGATCGTGAGCGAGGTAGATGCGTCTCTTAGGAAGGACCTTTCCTCCACAGATGCGGGTTTCTCGCCAGCACGGCGCTGATGCTTGGCATACAAATCTTCCCTGACCTGTCTCAGGACGGTGCAAAGCCGCAAGGCGGCTACCAGTTCGATAGAGCAGACTTTGATGCCAAACCAGCTGAAAGGTGCTATGGGTTCGAGAGCATACCGATACAATGTTATGAATGGCTGAAGAGACATGACGGACTCAAGGAATGGTTAACGTTGAGGTCAAGGTTGCAGGAGGTAAACAGAAGAAGTCCTGAGACATCTCCTTCGGCTCAGCGCTTGAGCCTCTGACACGCCTTGAACGGTAAGCCGGCAATATTAGCTGGCAGTCGGATTTCGGAACAATCGCACAAGCCACGCCAGACAATTCACTTAGGGATTTTATCATTTTGCCTATAAGCAAACCCTCCAGAGTTCAGACTTCCAGCCATCAACAGCATACAAGTACAGCAAAAAAGCGTTCATGGAAATGAGCATCAACAACAACAATTTTATTCATATCATACAAAGCTCCGGTCAACAGGATTTGAAGCAACAAATAAAGATGCGCAATAATAATGGTCAAATCACGACCATTAGCAACGTTTACCAGAATTGTGACGGCTGTGAAAAGGCATTACAGAGAATCACTCGGCCAGTCCAACAATGATCCTAGTTCCTCATCCTCGCACTGGCCAGCATCAAGACTGTCGTCGACCGTCCCAAACTTGAGATCGTCCAGGACACCGAGCAGATTCATATCCCAATTCTGGAAATGCAGATTGACAGCTGGAAAGTTCGGACACTTCAAAAAAGTAGGAGTGCCACCGAATAGCTGAGGTGCGCGCTTGTATATGTCCATCTTCCGGTCCTCGGAAAGTTCAGTCCAACATGCCGGGTCCATAGGGTGATCAATAACGTTAAGTATAAATGCACCTTTATACGCTGCTGCAGGTTCCTTCAGCCCAGACTCCGGGAACCTCGAAACTTCCATGAATACGTTGACAGCGAAGTTGAAATATGTTAGTTCCCCGGCGGAGTAACTCATATTACCGAATCGAACCGGAGACGTGGCCACACTCGGTTGGCCTCCAGAATATGGCCTGTATGAAACTGAAACGCCGCGCTTAAGAGTCATGGACCATAGAGTGTCTTCAAGATTCTCGGAGTTTGGATGTTCCGTGGGGGGAACGTGCACGATTACGCCATACATATACCAGCTTGGCGGATTCATACAGATGACCTCGCTGTTCCGAATTATGACCATAGGAAGTGGCTCCGGGAACGCGACCTTGTATCTTTCAAGGTGTTTGTGAAGCCGTTTCAAGAGCTCAATAGGATAGATCCTCGGGTGTTGCAGGTCATCGGGAAAGCATGGATTTCGAGGGACTTTAGAGTAGTAACTGCATGTGATAGCGTCCTTGTGCTGGCAGAAGTTGCTGATGAATTGAGCATACAGTCGAGTATCAGGCATGTTAAAAAAAGGCGGCGGATACATTGGCATGCCGTGGAGATCGACGAGCTTTTGGTGGATCATGTTCGGTATGATACTTTCCACCTCGACATATTCTCTCGGTATGTAGAAGGTAAATGGCGCAGGGAGAGCGGCTCGCAGGGCTGTCTCCTCCGATCCGGTTGAAGTTGGGTTATCAACGAAAGTCAGTCGGACTTTCCAAGGGATCGGAGTGGCACAGTCATTGCGTCCAAGTATGCTATTGAAGTTAGCGGGCATGGGCCGTGGTGCGAATAGCAGATCGTGAGGCACATAATGCATGTTGCCATTAATGTCCGAGTCGTTGGTGTCGTCTTCCAAAGCGGGGCTAGGGTGAGCGAAGTGGAAGCCAAGGACCTGCACTGTGTGTTCGGCTTGTATGCTAGGTAGAAAGAACGATTCTCGTACCTGTTTGTGAAGATCAAAGGCGTTGGGGATGCTAGCACACAGTGCGTCAGTACTTGGTAAGCCGGGTAAATAATGCGCAAGCGCGATCGTGGTGGACTGAATGTCAGGTAGGACGGGATGCGCGAACTCTTTCAGAGGAGAGTTTTTAGTCTGCATAATGTGATAATGAGCAAGAGGTGATGACGACGCAGAGGAAATGCCTACTGTTTATATACCATGGCTACATGCAAAGGTGGATGTGGATGTGGACGAGAAGGACATTCACTTAGGTGATAAAAATTGACATGTGGATACTTTGATTGAATGGTAACCAAGCATGGTACAATGGCGAAGCGGCTGTAATGGCCCTAAACCGGGAATGCGAGATAGTTCTTTCCAGCGATCCAACCCATGAGTGCGCTGGTTCAAGACTGTCCCCTCCAGAAAACTTGGTGTCCACATGTCCCTTGCGCCGAAAGGAGCAATCGGACTTGGAATAATCGGTCCTTGATTGGCCAGGGAAGCAATTCCGCAACCTGCAGGATCTGCCGAGTTAGTCGTAGGAGATCAGGGCATGTCATCAGACGCGCTGTGGGTCGTGCTGCTCGCAAACCTTTTTGCATTTTTCGTGAAGAAATCTCCAAGGTAATAACAACTAGCAACTGTCGTCACTTGGTTCATCACGACAGTAAAGGGTACACAAAGCAGAGTCCTATTAAGAGGAAGAAAAAATGTAACTATACACGCTCAACTACAGACACACACACCCGATTGCTACAGCAAAGGCTACAGTGACAGTAGCTCCATCTAACAACATTTGCTACCTGTTGCAGGTGTAGATGAGTCAATCGCTACAGGAATAGTATCACTGGTGGGTCCCTTGATGGGGTCAGCAGACTGCTCAAGCGACTTGCTTGACACGATCCGGTAGATGTCTGTGGACACGTCAGTAAAGGGCCATTCGATGCAAAGACCAAAAAGTACCCGTAAGGATGGTTTGGAAAGCTGACTCGACATTTGATGCGTCCAGCGCCGAAGTCTCGATAAACGAAAGTTCATTCTCCGCTGTCAGAAAATCAGTACCTGAGCGATTCAGTCACAGTCGGTTCATATAAGACGTACTTGCAAAGGACTTTGCCTCCTCAGTGGGAACTGCCCTCAAGTGTTTCAAGTCACTCTTGTTTCCAACAAGCATGATAACAATGTTCGAGTCAGCGTGATCCCGGAGCTCCTTCAACCACCGCGTTACGTTGACATACGTTGCATGTTTAGCAATGTCGTACACCAACAGAGCACCAACAGCACCACGGTAGTACCTATAGAAATATTAGAACAGTAAACTTTGACTGCGGAAAGCGATCACGTACGCAGAAGTGATCGCACGGTAACGTTCTTGACCTGCAGTATCCCATATTTGTGCCTTCACCGTCTTGGCGTCGACAGTGATCGAGCGGGTCGCGAACTCGACACCAATTGTTGATTTCGACTCCAGGTTGAACTCATTACGAGTGAACCGCGAGAGAACTGGGAGATGCATATGAGCGGCCGCGCGTCTCCTGATAAATACACCATTCCTTACGATTTCTGTAGGCTACTGTAAGCTAGGAAACGATAAATGGAATCCGAAACATGCTTACGATTTGCCGACTCCAGAGTCACCAATTAGAACAACCTATGGAGCGGGAACTGGTAAGTGCCGTGAAAACTATTGTATAAGTCGACTACGTACCTTGAAGAGGTAATCATATTCGGTCATGTCGAGTTGTTGGGAACTTTGAGTGGTTTAGTAAAGAGCTCTATGTATGAAGGAGTCTTGGTCGTTGAAAAGTACAAGCAGTGGTCGGAGTTCGAAAGTGACAGCAAGAGACTTGGAACTTGTTCCCGCCGTGCTCTTAAAGTGATACTTGACTTGATGATGTGACTTCTGTTATACAGTGTCTGATTGGAGACTGATAAGTATTTATTTTAGGTCGTTCCAGTGTTACGAGGCTGTTGTCTACTGACAGATGTGCCATTTCCATACCCGTATCGAGGGAGATCATACTAGATGTACCGCCAGTCTATGTATAATTGCCAGTCTTGCCGCCTCTCTCTTTCATCTCCCACAAAACTAGGGCACCGATACTTTAGCTACGGCACCGGGCCGAGCCCGTAATCACGATCCTTCAGTCTGATTGATTGCCGGCTGGCAGGTCTTGACGCCTTGTTACAAGGTTTGTTAGTGGTTCCCCCATGTCTACTCCACATACCAAGCGTATCTGCCAGATAATCAAGGTGCGTACGGGTTCTCGCTTTCTGTAACAAATGTCAAAACCCCATGACCGTCTCACAGCTCAAACCAGAATGCGCGGACGAGTACAAAGAGGTCCACAAGAACGTCTGGCCTGGCGTCCTCAACGCCCTTAGACGGTACCACATCGTGGACTACTCGATCAACCATTACCCGCCGTTGAATTTACTCATCGCAAACTTCAAGTACACGGGTAGTGACTTTGAGAAAGACATGAAAGCCGTTGGGGACGACGAGGAGACGCAGAGGTGGTGGAGGCTCACAGATGGCATGCAGGAGAGCTTTAATGACGGTGCGTCTGGGAGTGGAAAGGAAATCCCTTGGTGGACGGTGAGTCTTCTTTGTAGATCGGGGATTCTCGTTTCCTTGAATAATTTGGCATATAGGACGTAGAAGAAATCTTCCGTTTCGAGGGAGGCTCTTCAGCATGATTTTTTGTACAGCCGTCGTTAATGAGATTGACTACCCCTTCGGACTGTCGACCAGTTGAAAGGTAGTGGTACGAATATTGAAAATGTAAAGAATAAGGTAAATTCGCCCAAGGCAAGGATGTGACTGGTTACATTGCTCAAAATCGATGCGAAACTTAACTTCAAGACATGGCAGAATTCATCGGCGTGTACTTCGTATATGTATGCTTATCTCGAGTAACGTAGCTTCAGTTTCCCCTTTTGTCGCGAATTCCGACACTCATCGATCTGAAGCGCGTTTCTAGACAAGACAAATGTGACCAAGTGCATGAGTCGAGATAGCGGAGCACTTGCCCACAAAAAGTAACCTCTCCTACAACTGAGAGCAACGACTTAACATGGTTCATACAAACTTTCCTCAACGGTGCGTCCGTCTGAAAATCCACCACCTGCACCCGCAAAGATGCCACCGCCAGCATCGACAAAAGACAATCAACTTGTCGTTTGTTTGGTGTTCCAACCAGAGTTAACTTGCGGAAAATGGGAAGATCAAGGAGGCTGAACATGTCGACGAACCCTTGTCGCCAGCGACGCGAGGAGGGGAGGGGGAGAGTCATTGACTCAAGTGTCGCTGAATAACTTGAACTTCTAGCGCCAGGAACATGATTGAGCGAGTATATTTCATCAACCGCGATGGTCTCCAAACGAGGGAAATTGGTTATAGTGGAGCATAAAGCATGCGCGTAAGCGTCCCGGAGGTGGAGATGTCGTAGAGTTTTGTAAAAGGGGATGCGCCGCCTGGTTGGGGAGGTCAGATACCCGGGCCAGCGAGTGCTGATGTATAGGCGAGAAATATTTGGTGCATAGAATTTCTTGAGATCACAAGGACCACATTCCAAGGCCCTCAACTGAGGTGTGTCCAAGTTCAGATCCCAGTTACATGCGAGTGGCATAACGACCGTTTCCCAACGCTTGCTTTCAGAAAGGAGGATATCGAGAAGTCGAGAGTTTGCCGCTGTTATTATCCAGTTGAGGCATGGGGCACGGTTAACAATGTGAAGGGTTAGGGGAAAACTACCAGAACGAACAAGCCAACACTGGAGAAGATGTGGAAGAAATGGTCCGAATGATCTAACTTCCCCAGGGAGCACAACCTGGATGCGCGACCAGACTCCTGCTGTTGAATGTGCAACAACTCGCCAATGGTGGCACACCCTGGTCAAGACTAGGGGAGGGCTGGCAACGTTGGCCGAAATGGTAAAAAATCCGCATGAAAAGATACTCGGATAGTCTGGCGCACTGTTAACGATGAACAAGAAGATTTGTTGTAGAAGTTCCACTGGCAACCGATGGATGTAGGATTCTGTCGGCGTCATGCTGACAGGAGAGATTAAACAACAGAAGGACAATGCATGGATGTCACGGAGCACTTTCATGATCTTGCTTTCTTTGAGTGTCATTAGGAGACAGCACCTATATAAGGGCTCACGATTCACGAATAATTTTCGCCAATAAAAAATAACCCTTTATTTTGCGAAAACCCTCAAATGTCGACGTCTGTCATAAACGGTAATTTTAGTCCTGTGTATTCGATGAACCCTCCAAGTTACTGAGTGTTTCTTCAGAGATTCATCGCATCAAGACGTCTGGGATTGTAATTTAGTGATGTCGTTCTGATTTTGTACTGGCGCTGGCCACGCCAGTCCTCGACACCCTCTGTGCACTGACCGACGGGCGATTGATCAGTCTGACCATGGCCAGTATCTAGTTGTACCTTCATACACAGTCAGGTAAAAATGGGACGGACGGCATCAAAATATCGTGTTCAGCATCTAACATTTGACGCACACAGATAAACTGTGCAGTCACGTCAAACATCTTCCCATGCAATACATACTGCCTTCAGCCATGTCGAGTTGTTGGGCGTGTATAGCAGCATTTCCTACAGAGGGATGTCTGTGTCGACTATGTATGCACCAGCCTGGGGAACACGCTCG
>MU177905.1:136186-173730 GCA_016695465.1 Suillus americanus
TTCCGTTTCGAGGGAGGCTCTTCAGCATGATTTTTTGTACAGCCGTCGTTAATGAGATTGACTACCCCTTCGGACTGTCGACCAGTTGAAAGGTAGTGGTACGAATATTGAAAATGTAAAGAATAAGGTAAATTCGCCCAAGGCAAGGATGTGACTGGTTACATTGCTCAAAATCGATGCGAAACTTAACTTCAAGACATGGCAGAATTCATCGGCGTGTACTTCGTATATGTATGCTTATCTCGAGTAACGTAGCTTCAGTTTCCCCTTTTGTCGCGAATTCCGACACTCATCGATCTGAAGCGCGTTTCTAGACAAGACAAATGTGACCAAGTGCATGAGTCGAGATAGCGGAGCACTTGCCCACAAAAAGTAACCTCTCCTACAACTGAGAGCAACGACTTAACATGGTTCATACAAACTTTCCTCAACGGTGCGTCCGTCTGAAAATCCACCACCTGCACCCGCAAAGATGCCACCGCCAGCATCGACAAAAGACAATCAACTTGTCGTTTGTTTGGTGTTCCAACCAGAGTTAACTTGCGGAAAATGGGAAGATCAAGGAGGCTGAACATGTCGACGAACCCTTGTCGCCAGCGACGCGAGGAGGGGAGGGGGAGAGTCATTGACTCAAGTGTCGCTGAATAACTTGAACTTCTAGCGCCAGGAACATGATTGAGCGAGTATATTTCATCAACCGCGATGGTCTCCAAACGAGGGAAATTGGTTATAGTGGAGCATAAAGCATGCGCGTAAGCGTCCCGGAGGTGGAGATGTCGTAGAGTTTTGTAAAAGGGGATGCGCCGCCTGGTTGGGGAGGTCAGATACCCGGGCCAGCGAGTGCTGATGTATAGGCGAGAAATATTTGGTGCATAGAATTTCTTGAGATCACAAGGACCACATTCCAAGGCCCTCAACTGAGGTGTGTCCAAGTTCAGATCCCAGTTACATGCGAGTGGCATAACGACCGTTTCCCAACGCTTGCTTTCAGAAAGGAGGATATCGAGAAGTCGAGAGTTTGCCGCTGTTATTATCCAGTTGAGGCATGGGGCACGGTTAACAATGTGAAGGGTTAGGGGCAAACTACCAGAACGAACAAGCCAACACTGGAGAAGATGTGGAAGAAATGGTCCGAATGATCTAACTTCCCCAGGGAGCACAACCTGGATGCGCGACCAGACTCCTGCTGTTGAATGTGCAACAACTCGCCAATGGTGGCACACCCTGGTCAAGACTAGGGGAGGGCTGGCAACGTTGGCCGAAATGGTAAAAAATCCGCATGAAAAGATACTCGGATAGTCTGGCGCACTGTTAACGATGAACAAGAAGATTTGTTGTAGAAGTTCCACTGGCAACCGATGGATGTAGGATTCTGTCGGCGTCATGCTGACAGGAGAGATTAAACAACAGAAGGACAATGCATGGATGTCACGGAGCACTTTCATGATCTTGCTTTCTTTGAGTGTCATTAGGAGACAGCACCTATATAAGGGCTCACGATTCACGAATAATTTTCGCCAATAAAAAATAACCCTTTATTCTGCGAAAACCCTCAAATGTCGACGTCTGTCATAAACGGTAATTTTAGTCCTGTGTATTCGATGAACCCTCCAAGTTACTGAGTGTTTCTTCAGAGATTCATCGCATCAAGACGTCTGGGATTGTAATTTAGTGATGTCGTTCTGATTTTGTACTGGCGCTGGCCACGCCAGTCCTCGACACCCTCTGTGCACTGACCGACGGGCGATTGATCAGTCTGACCATGGCCAGTATCTAGTTGTACCTTCATACACAGTCAGGTAAAAATGGGACGGACGGCATCAAAATATCGTGTTCAGCATCTAACATTTGACGCACACAGATAAACTGTGCAGTCACGTCAAACATCTTCCCATGCAATACATACTGCCTTCAGCCATGTCGAGTTGTTGGGCGTGTATAGCAGCATTTCCTACAGAGGGATGTCTGTGTCGACTATGTATGCACCAGCCTGGGGAACACGCTCGGTCATATGTATATGACAGCCCTCGGGCCTCAGTACTCAGTGTCTGTAGGGCTTCATATCTTGTAAAGTTTGTCAACAGGCTCTCAACGCACCGCTTAACCGTTCGGGCATAATATTCGTGGCAAGGACATATCATTCATAAATGTCATGTAAATCTATAGCAAGTGGTATAAATCGGTATCACGCTGGGTACTTATTGTGTCTTGATCTTCTCTGCAACACCTTAAGAGCCATCAGTACCACTCCAGTATAAAAAAACAACCCATAGAACTCACTCTTCTTCCAGATAAGCCCAAAGTTCTTCGCAGCCCGGGTGGAGAATAATACTGCGAGAATTAGCGCACACAGTGCACGGGCAGATTCTGGGTCCATAGGATCAACTTTACCGCCTCCAAAGGCAGTCGAAATTACACCGTGGAACTCGGCCCAGAACGGCTGGGCGTGTGTGAGGAGCGCATAGAGTCCCGTGATAAGCGGGGCGGACCAGATGTCAGTGGCTGTCCAGCCATAGGGCTTGAGCTCATCGGGGGTTGTCAGTGTAAGCGGTGTGGGCTCCATGAATGAGAACATATTCGTTATGAAGAAGCCGCCATTGGTAATGACCTGTGGTAGGAAAGGGTGGTTAGACGGAAATCACGACGGGAAGCGATCACATACGAGAGACGAGAGAAGTAGAGCCCATGGGGAAGATGCGATGACAGGGGATGTGTGGGTGACGACGGGTGGTGGTATAAGGCTGCAGAGAAGCATTGCGCGCGTAAATCCGTCGACAATGGATAAAGGAAGCTCGGTGCTGAGTGACATGGACGGCAGGACAGGGATATACTCTACAATCGCTTGTGCGGCGATGTACAGTCCGGGAGAAACACTCGAGAACATGAAAGATGGCATAATACCAAGTAGAGGGCCTGCGCATAGGGAGCAGTCAGTATGCGCAGTCCCGACATCTCCCTACACAAAAAAGTTAGTGGCACCTATAATAGCCTCTCCTCCGAATACAATCGTCAGCATGGTACATGCGTCTCTCACGAAGGACCTCTCCTCTACAAGTGCGAGTCTATTCTCTCTAGCGGTTCGCTGACAGTGTTTGGCATGCAGAATTTCCCTGAACTGTCTCAAAGCAATGCAAAGCCTGAACACGGCTACCAAGTCAAGGGAGCAGACCTTGGTACCGAACCAGGTAAATGGTGCTATTGGTTCAATAGCATATCGATACAGAGAGATGAATGGCTGGAGAGACATAACGGCGCGGGAACGAAAACGATGAACTTAGCGCCTGAAGCACCAAAAGGGATTTTCAAAGGCTGAGCCTATCTGAAGTCTCAAGTTGACAGTCCGCTCAGCGCTGGCAGCCGCCAGCACACTACTTACTACTCACTGTGGTGTTTACGGCCCGGCTCCTCTAGCTCAACGACAGCGCGTTGCAACTACATTTCGACTACATTTGCAAAATTCAAGCAGAATCTGAATGTCGGATTCGCCAGACGTAGTGCCATATCCTCCTCCGAGCTCCAGTACATCGTCGAACTCATTGGCCAACGGTTGCTCCCTCTCCCCAAAATCATGACGGATGATCTCGCATCTGTTTCCAAGCATCTAACTCTTGAGGGACAGAGCCCATGCATGGTTCAAGTTTGACATTTATTCATTATTCATTCAAAACTGGACCCAGCTCAAAACCTGATCGTGTTGTTAATGACAACACTCGCGAGACAGTCAATAATATATCAACATTGGAACCCTGGGTGGTGGCAATGTTCACCCACAAGCTGCTGGACGGAGACTGTTTCTGCTGGAGCCGCCCGCATACTACGACAACAACTGCAAAACAACGAGTACGGAGCTTAAAAGTTTTGAGAGGCATATAGCCTTTCTGCGGCGCTTAATGACAGTTCCTTCAACTTGTGATAATCTGTCCAAAGCTGAATTCGAGGAGATGTGGGAGCTGCAGATTTGGGACTGGCAACACTCAGCGACATCCATTAATGTGAGCTTTGGTCAAACAGTAGAAAAACTGGACGGTTGACTCTCAATTCAGAGCATCCTCATCGAGAAAAGTCACCAGGGATCTGGAATATATTTTTGTTTTCTCGGAAACAATAAATTGCTGCAGGCTGTTGATTTCAAACCGAATATCTCAATCGAGGAGAAATTTCAGACGCCTAGCATGCTTTTTGTCACCCGTCTCATTCCCGGGGAAACAGTACCTCCTTCCGATGATGATATTGAGCATAGCTCACGGCCGCAGATGCAAGAAGCCCAACATATGATGTACGCCTCGGACCCTAAACATCAGATATTCTGCCTTATCACGAACTCTCATCATTTCCACAAGGGTTTTTTTTTCTTCGATGTTGACAGAACGGCAGCAGCAAGCCCAATTGTACGATGGGAACGCTGGGGCTCTTCAAATACAGAGTTGTATTTTCCAACGTCCATACAAATGCAAATTCACGTTAGCGGAAATCGAGTTTTGCAGGCATTCGCACCTGTCATTTCAAGGGAGTTCATATTACATATGATGGACTAATTGTGATGAATAGTCGAGGTCGTATCGGAGTCCCAGGAGATTTGATGTTCAAGAGTAACTTAGGAGAGTCATGGCTCGACAAGGATAGTATTTATTTGCTACATTTGAACTTCGGAGTAGCGCCGGCCCATCACCAGGCTTGAAGTCGTTGACGTCTAGAGCAGAGTCTGTTATTAGCTAGCTACTTCAATGTTTAGATGGATCCTGACGATATCTAAGAGCTCGTATAAGTGACAAAGCTTTATCCTTGATAACTGCCAGTGCCATACACCCGAAGGCCAAACTAAGTATTGTGAACTTAATTGCCTAATTGGAATTTAATGGACGTTCGGTCACTTTGGTGGGACGTAGTACTTACTCTCTGTCCGACACTTGAACGGTGCTTTCAAAGATGGCAAGCTGCTTCAACCTAGAATATGCATCTCTAGATCACAGCAAATGGAGAAACCTTCCTCCTCCCCCAGGATTTTCGAGCTCTGCTCCCAGCGTCAGTCTTAATGCCCATTTCTAATCGTCAAAGCTAACGCTATGCTTTCAACAGTCCAGAGTACCAGCCAAGGCTCCAACAACAACAACGTCGTCATCGTCGTATGCATCGCTGAAAGACAAACGCGCTTGGGATCTCGCCATCTCGCCGGCCAAGTCTCTCCCTATGCAGGCATTCATGTTGTACATGTCTGGGGGAGGTGTACAGATTTTCAGCATGGGTATCGTGTTCATGCTTCTCCTCTCGCCTTTTAAAAATATTGCTGGTATGAATGCAGGTGCGTGTTTGTTCATTTAATGTATTTGTCCCGTCTCTTATTGTCGAGGCAGCATTCGCACCATTCGCGCCTACACCTGCAAGTGTCAAGTCACCCAAGGTCCTTCCTCTCCAGAAGATAGCATACATCGCGTGCAACCTGTTAACACTTGCAGTTGGCCTCTGGAAGTGTCGTTCCATGGGTCTTCTACCAACTGGAACAGGAGATTGGCTTGCATTCGAGAGTCGAGCGATGGTGAGTTATCACACAGCGCCCCTGGACGCCTCTCACACATCCTTACAAGGCACCTGAACTATCGCTACTATAATCAAGAAATGACCTGTGTATGTGATGGGATGGGAATAGTGTCTGAAGCCCTAGTCAGATCTGTGTTTCCAGAGGCTCGCCGACACAGTTCTACCCTACTTCAAAGCTATCTCTAATCTGTAATGAATAGACATGAGAAGTTCCCGTCATGGGTATTAAATTCCTATCAAACCCAACAGTTTCCAACAATACGAACTATTCATCAATTGTGGTGTGAGAAAGACAGACAAGATCAGCTTCTCTAAGAGCATGAGCATAGCCTCAAGGTCCACTCAGCTCGCGCGGAAGAGAACAGATGCTACAGGACTAGGGAAAATCATGATGCCTTGGCGCAACGAGAGAAACGACATAAAAAAGATGAGAAGGATATATGAGGCAGAACAAGGCGTAAAGGAGTCATAAGAAGATAGAACAAGCTGTACCGTCGTGATGGATCATTCATTAAACGACGACGCATTTATGTGTCTTCTTAACCACAGGTGGCTCCAGCGCAGCAACAATAGCCTTGTGAGTTATCAGCCAATCATTCAGATGGGATTTGTCAAAGATTTCACGAACCTCGTCGAAGACGTTCTTCAACCCTTTCTGCGTCAGGGCTGAGCACTCCACGTACTTGACAGCACCGAGCTCTCTTGAAAGCCTCTCGCCGTGCTCGGTCGGGACCGGTCGTTGCTTCTGCCTGGAGAGCTTCTCGATCACCTGAGCGTCGTCCCGCAAATCGATTTGCGTCCCAACGATAAGACATGGGACGCCCGGACAATGATGGTGCACCTCTGGGATCCATTTCTCCCTCACGTTCTCGAAGGATGGAGGGGATGTTACACTAAAGCAAACAAGGAAGACATCGGTTTGGGGGTACGACAGTGGCCGGAGACGATCATAATCCTCTTGCCCTTTGATGTGGAAGTGATGTGTGAGCGATTGTATGAAGCGTAACTACGATGGAGACTACAAAAAGACACGAACCGGCGGTGTCGAAAAGACCTAGCGTGTAAGGATCTTCACCAATCATTACGGTGACTGCATAGTTATCGAAGACCTGCGCTTATTTAGCATAGTGTTTGGCAGTCTTGCGGAATGAACTTACAGTCGGGACATAGTCACTCGGAAATTTGTTCGTAGTGTATGAGATCAACAGACAAGTCTGACGATATCGGGCACACACGTCAAAGTCCAGGTCATGCAAATACAACACGTCACGCACCTTGCCTACAGCACCGTCCCCCACCACTACAACCTTGATAGTCTGCATGTCGTTGAGATAGTTCTACGTGACGAACTTGGCTATCAAGGTGAAAAAAGCAGTCAGCACACGCGTCAACCACGCATTCAAGGGCCGCTTTTAGAACGCCTGCAGCATGCAGGGGACCGCATGACAACCACGCAACCATGGAGGGTGAAAACCTCGGCTGTTGGGTAATATAATGGGGCAAATGAAGAAGAATCTTACCTATTGTTCCGGAAAATTCGAGGAGAGTTGAAGCGGGGAAATGCTATTAACCCAATCACGGCTGACTCTAATTTACGAACAGAACCTAAGTCAGTTGAATCGGTTAAGCAGCGAATAGGGGCGGCGAAAGCGAAGGAGGCGGTTGAACGTACGTCGGCAGAAGAAATGAGAAAGTACGGTGTCGATGTTGGCGACGACGACGAGCAACGAAGGAGTTCAACTACGACTTCTGATCATGCAGTGCGCTTGACCCGACGAACCGGCCCTAATCAGCCAAATAATGCCAAATACCAGAACTACCCTAGTTCTTTGAGGGTGTCTGTTAAACTTAGAAAATTTATCCGTTCTCGTTGTCCAGGTTCCAAATCAATTATCCTCAAATCACCACAACGAATAGTAGTTGCATACTGTCCATACAAAAATTATAGAATGCTCATATCATAATTTAGGCAGGTTGCACATGCAAAGTACTGGTACATCGCATCCTTCCAGAGAGAATTTAGGAATGATTAGCATGTTTCACCCAATCAATCAAGAAGGTTGCTTGACACGGAGACAACGTTCCTGATGAGCAAGTGCGCTAAAAGATGTATTGTGAGTTCTTACCTAAAGTCACTGATCGGGAGGGGAGTTCCACCACGACAAAAGGCCTTGTGCAGTTCCCGTGACGATGTATGAATGGGATGCACGGTCAAAGCCCTATGACGCAACTCAATAACGCAAATCGTAAAAGGAAACCAATAATGCTGACTGCGACGGCCTGGGTTTGCTCATCTACATCAGAAGCCATGAAGTCAGCGAGAAGCCAAGCAATAATCACAATTGACTCACTATCTCCATGATCCAGACCACTCAAGACCTCGCCTTTCATTTTGTTCCAGACCAAACAAGAAGACTCTCTGCTATGGAACACCACAGAACGACCACCGTTGACGAACACCGCAGGGGTGGATTGTTTCGCGTCACTTGTCGAATCTCCGTTCATCGCATATACCTGCTCGATTTTGCCTTTGCGATCCATCCCTTGAATGCCTACAAGATGAGCACGAGCGCCCACTTGAGACACAAGTGCCTGAGTTCCATTCGGACTGACGTCCAGGTGTCGTCTGCCGCATAGATCATGTCAGTCGCGAAATTAGGCAATCAGAAATAGGACCATACATTTTAGCTTTGAGAAATGCGTAGGCTCGGAGGGTCCCATTGGGCACTTGACAATACCATCTGTTGCGATCTGTATCAGGGGTTGCCAGTGCAACACTTTAAGATGCACTTACAATACGCCGTCGCTAGTGCCTCCAAGTAATGCCTCACCATCCTCGACGAACTTGATACACGTCACATTCTGTCGAAGAATAGACCGCTGTGGTTGCCATGTGCCTGTGACAGATCTAATAATGCTTTCTGAAAACCGAGAGAAGCACAGACCTTTGATCCATACCCACACCCTCACACCGAAGCGAGGAAATGCAACAGCAAGGCGATCCCTGTTGTAGGTGAAGCTGATGCATTCCTCCTTCCCCGCATCGAGGAGCTTCGCCCATTGCCAATGATTCTGGTTCTGGCCCAAATGGTCAGCCAAAATCAACCTCGCGACCAAGAACATCAACACTTGCGTTTCGCGTCCATTTACTGATCATACCATCTTGTCCCAGCGTGATGATACCATTGTCATCTGTCATCCAAGCAACAGATGATATCGGCGAGTTTTGCGCAAGACGGGCAGTTTCGACTCGATTCGATACACTCCATATTCGAATCGTTCGGTCATGACCTATATTCAAGAGATTGGCACGAAGTAGGAGAATGAAAAGGAATGGCAGAGACGAACATACGACAGCCATTCGTTCACCGTCTGAGCTGAAAACGATCTCTCTGACGCCAGCATCGCTATCACTCTTGATCCGTGTGGAATACATACTCTCTTGTGTGGGCCAGGGATGTGCACGCTTCCGCGGACGCGTACTTTCCACATCAGACGCTGTAGACATCGCCCGTTTCTTGCCTTTGCTGTCGGACGGCGGTGTTGCACTGTTGGAATGACTAGAAAATCGGAGAATACTGGGAGACGTGGCGGAAGCCGGCAACACAGGCCTTGGTGACTGTATCGAGATTTTCTGTTTCACAGTTGTCGTAGGCGTGGGTGGTAATGGAACGTCCATAAATTCTGAAAAGACATGAGCGAAGTACGAAGATCCTAACAGAGGCGCATTCTTACCGTGTTTGATGTTGGGATCGCCGGAACTGGATGGAGAGTCTGTTGGTGGCTTGTCCTTTAGGGACCTATGCAAAAAACCAGGAGGAGATGGGGAGGTATATGCGACAAAATTTGAAAGACCCGGTGGTGTTGTTGACGAGCGAGTGCTCTCTGGTGTGAGGGGTCGATGAGCACCTGTAGGTGGTGGTAAAGCCTTGGATGTCACAGGGGATATAGACGTAGAGCCATGTCCGTTAGCCTGCCGTGTGTGCGGCCAGCCATTACCAATCGTCAACGGTTTCTTCGGCGCATGCTGAGACTGAATTGGAGTGGCTTTGAGTGGGGCAAATCGTGAAGGACGAATGCTCAAAGGATTAGATATTGTTCCGGTAGCATTATAGGATATTCTCGCATCGCTGGCTGACGTTAAAGGTGAATAACCGGGCTTGTAAGGCACCTTATTAGAGTAAGCGATCACAGTTTCCGACGGACGAGGGGGGAGAGAACTGGGGTATGCTTGAGTTCGTGGCGGCTGAGGCACAGATGGAAGGGTTGCGGGTAAGGGAGCTGCGGTAAGACGTTGCTCTTGAGTAGATGGTCTTGCAGGCACTGCTGGAGGTGGGGAGGAAGGCCTTGTTGAAAACTGAGATGAAGGTGCGCAAGGGGACAGAGAAGTGGTTACAGTGCAAGAAGCAGGAACGAATGTAGGTGCTTGAAGTGGAGGATTGGGACGTGGGGGTGCAGGTGTTGAGATGGGCGTAGGAGTTGACTGGGTGATTGATATATGTGAGTCGAATGGTCCATCATCAGAACTGTAATACTTGCCTGTGCCTCCGATATGTTCGGTGAGCCGGTGCGAGACTTCGGTGGTAGCGATTTTTGGGCAGTAAGCGATGCAGGCGAACCAACAAACTCTGTCATAAATCCACCAGAAACGAATGGATTGACGATCGCCGGTTTCTTTGGAACACTTATTGTCAGTCTTGGAGGCAGAGTCACAAGCTTATTGACGGCAGGAGGCACTGCAGAAAGTGGAGACTTTTTTGGAGAAGCAGGTATTCGCTCAGAAACGGAAGGTTGCACAGAGGGTTGCACAGAGGGAAGAGAAGGAAGAACTGTTTTCGGGGGTGAACCTGGTCCCTGTTCCAGCCCAGGTCCCACGGGTCGATGAGGTGGCGCAGGTGCACGCCATGATAAACCAGTTACAAGACCAGGTATATCAGACGACGAGGAAGAGGCAGAACTAGGAGAGGACTGGAGATCCATGTCAGTCTCAGAAGTGGGAGTGCTAGGTTCTGCGGGTAAACTGCTAGTATCCCCTGGGTGGCGAAGATCATCTTCAATCTGCTTCTCATCTTGTGAGTCGCTTGAGAGGTCCATACCGCTGTCTTGAGAGCTCCTTGGAGGTTCTGTTACAGGGCTTTGAACTCTGAAAACATTCGGTATGCGCTCGACAATGGGAGATTGAGGAGGAGTGCTAGACGGAGAGCCCAGACTCATTGGTGACAAGCTACGTTCATGATCTTCGTCCATTATCTACTGCCTCTCAGGATTACGACTGTAAGTAAGTGAAAGTGCACTCACAGCATCATTAAGAGCCGGAGATAAAGACAGTTTTCGAGGAGCTGAATATAGTCCTACTACCTCCGGCGGGCTTGTATCGAGGCTCAAATCTTCTTTGTTCTCGGGAAGTGATAGCCGTTGTCCGATTCGAACAGGAGACGTTATTGGAATTGCTTGGACTGAACTCACTGCCCATGATGGCTGAGCCTGGATACCAACTGATACACGCTCAGGTGGCGGTGGCGGGCGGTGGGCGCTATCTACATGGTAAATAGCACATTGAAAAGTACCCCTCGTGGTCAAGCATGTATCACTCACCTGGCACTACGCTCACCTGTTCATATGCCTTGTTCCAGGTTCTCCTCATTTTTGGAGGGACGAATGGAACCTCAACATGTTCGACATTATCTTGCGTTTCTTGTTTGGCTTCAGTTTGTGTATCTGAACCAAAAAGATCTCCTTCGAAAATGACGGCTTGGTCAGTGAAAGATCCATCCTCGGAAGCTACGGCTAGTAAAATCTCCTTGCCAGGCTTGACCTCGATTCTTTTCTGTGCGAAAAGGCTAAAGTATGCAACAGGCCTTTTATCGGTATCAGTTACGGACTCTTCTGACAGTTCTACGCGTCGTAGGACGACGTGTGCCTTCTGACTTGCACCATGCCGGCGAAAACGAAGGGACCCCTTTATGCCGAGGACTGAGGAGACAGTAGGAGAAGAAACGGGGCCTGGAGAATCACTGGTGGAGTCAACCATATAGTGCCAGCAAGTCGTGAGGTCCTGCGAAATAGGTATGCACAGACCACGATATAGAGAGACGCTTTAGCAGAAGTGTGTAACAACTGCACGAAATATAACTTTGTCAACGTGACGTGAAAATTCACACGCATAGTCTATACGCCAGGCTACACTTTTTTCTTTATCCATGCATATGGCCTGAACAATGGCTTAGGCCATAGGATCCCGTCTACCGCTCCAAGTAGTCTTTAAATGACTCGTGTTCCGCCCCGAAGTTCCATGTCACACAGTAGTGTCCTGAAAAGTCGTCGTAAAGTTGCCAAATGACTATGTTGGGATGTCGTCCAACGAGTTCTAACCGCAGGAGTACCAAGATACTGTCAAAGATATGGTCTACACACCCTTCATTCTTCGGACGGTGTGGTCTTTCTGACAAGTGATGAGGTTGATTGAGCTTCGTATCAGTTTGCCAGGTCCGAACACGTCTCAAGTTCAAGTCTTGAGTTTGATTCGTGGAACTGATCTCTCCTCTGTTGCGTCTACTCGCGCAATGGATAACTGTGAATGCACATTGGCGAAGCTTCGACTTCTGCAGCAGATCTATCAACCATCAGTAACCGAAGTTAACCATCGTACTGTAAATGTCCATTATTCTTGATGACTCGCACCTAATTTCCTGCAACAGCAATAGTGACTTGCATTACTGACAATGCCACACGCTGTCTTCGCTATCTCCCGGATTCTATTTTATGCGCTCTCAGTGCCGCTATTTTCGGCGAGTGATCTGTTTGTAAAGGAAGAATACTGCTACCCGAAACCAGAGCATACTTGCTGTCGACGAGCCAATTGTAGTCCACTACAGGATAACGAGTATTCAGGTGACTGCTTATTGTTCTCGCTAACCTCTCATTTATCTTTTCAAGACATTCCGGAGAAAATATAAACTGATACATACTGGCGCTTCACCAGATCAACAGGCCGTTTGTACAGCATTAAAAATCTTGAAACGCCTGTGCTTGATACCGTAGTATTATACTCGCACAGCTCAATCCACGATCCAGGATGAAGCAGAACGGTGGGTTCACCTAAGATGACATAGAAGTGTGGAAGATTGTGATTTTGGTATTCCAACGACCAAGCATGTCTGAAGTGAGCCCCATGGCCATGGCCCTTCAAGGTACTGTGCTCCGGAAGGATCAACTGCCAAATATGGAGCAATCAAGGACTAGGAGACACGTAAGTAATCAAGGTATTTGGTAAACGCAAGAGAACCAAGTATGTCCACCTTCTGGATCTGGATACGGCCCATGGGTTTGAGAGCCAATGTCGTGAATCCACGGAAGGAGATGGTTACTTGTATGCGGCGGTCCGCATCTCAGCAAGGATAAGGACTAAGGATGGCTTATGCTCTCCTATCAAATTTAAATCTTGTTTGGCAGATTGCACTCAAAATACTTAGTTGTATCCAAAATCATACACTTCCTTGGTTTTTGCCGCTATCACAAGGCTTAGATCGCGCGCGCGAGGTGAGCCTTATCATGATGGCTAGACGAGACCAAAGATAGAACTGATCGTTGCCGCTCGAAGGAGGGAAGCTCAGGTCAGAAAAGACTTCGCCAGTGACGATAGAGCGGTGGAAAAACTCTTGATTACCATATTCCTGGATCATGGGGCCAGGCTCACTATCGCAGTCCTATAGACTATGATATATCTAGCAGGCGGATAGCGCCGCTGGGGAGACGAGTGGTGTCTTCATTTGCCTTCCATTCCAACCTGATAGCTTGGCACAGCGCTTGATACTGAGTAATTGTTAGGAAAGGGAAAGGTGCACAGTATCATGACCCCGTGTCATGATATCACATCCGCATTGGTGGTTATCTTCTGATTTGACTTCTATTGGATGTTGGTCCGTGATCAAAAACCCAGCTCATATTTAAGTGCCAATGCAACCGTCTGTCTCGCTGGTGCTAATTGACAGTCACACGATGTGAGTGGTCCTTTCACGATCCAAACGTACACTTGACATTGACCTCGATAGATGGAAATTTCCTTGCACAACATCGCCCTGGCAGCTACTACAGATGACTTGACAATCGCGCTCGCCGAGATACTTCACAAGCCCCCTTTTCAAACCAGTCCTCTCCTGAATTTTGAAATCCACCTCTCGGACGAGTCACACCCTATTGGACAGCAAGGCACCCTCACTCTGCCAACTGAGGATGCTGGGGTCACTTTCTTGCGTGCTCATGGTGGCGCAGGGATTGTCGTCAAAGGTCGACCAGTCCTCATCAGCAGGAGCACGCAGGCGATCCACGAGTCCCGTATTGAGAGGTTGAATAATGTTCCATGGCGCGACCCAATACAGTTGCGAGCAGAGCAGGAAAGGCTTCTCAGGAGAAGCCACTGGTCTTTCCAGCTTCTCCGCTACTCATTCGGCCGCTTCCTCCGGGACGGATCTTTTTCTTCGCAAGTCTCCCCTCCTGGCACAGCTCGTGTCATTTGTGATTCAGAGCCGAGGCAGATACGCTTCACTTTCGAGCCTCGACAAAACACATATAACGACCTCTTTGGAGAGATTTTTGGACGCCTAACCCAAGTTGTCACCGCATCTTATGCGCCTCACAATATCGCAACACTGGTAGGTAACCGGAATGAAGATACCACTACTGTGTTCGTTCGTGCCGATGAGCCCCCTGTGTACACCTTGGTTAATAACACATCGGACGACACTAGCCGTGTGGTGGGCTTGGGGCGTAATGATCACATGCCTCCGGGATGCCATAGTCTGATGCTGGCATTTAACAACCAGTCAGACGCAGATAGGTTCACTTATGCATGCCACAACCGTCTCCATTTGCGTTACTCCACACAACACCATATCCGAATTCGTGATCACACCTTGAACACTACATCTGTTGAGAAGCTTCACGAGACACTCTCTCAGATCCCATACAAGCTTGGGTTCGAAATAGAAAAGACCGTCACAGATTCTCTTTTGAGTGCGATGGACATTCTTTCGCTGAAGGAGGCCACCCTATCGTTGCAAGCTGAACATGGCGACGATGCACCAGAAATATTTCGGTCCTTTGCCTCGGAGCTCGCAGGACGCAGTGCCAACCGTACAAAACGTCGCAAACCCCGGACACAGCAGCAATCCAGCCAAGAGACTTTGCCTTCACTTCTTCGCCGAGTTACCCAAGAATTTATCAAAGAGCATCAAAAGACCCGCCCTCTTCTAGCTCCGCCACCACAAAGCGGGGTATACCTATCCTACCATCTCATCGTAACGCCGACACGGTATATCCTAGAGGGACCTGTCCCAGACCAGTCCAATAGTGTCTTACGCCGCTATGGACATCCAGAGTGCTTCCTGCGTGTCTGTTTCCAGGACGAGAATGGATCAAAGCTTCATCGGGAAGCCGATTGTTCCATTATAGACCTTTTGGGGGTGCGATATCGCTCTATCCTCCTCAATGGCTGTCGCGTCGCTGGACGCCAATTCCAGTTCTTAGGATATTCTATGAGCGGTCTGAAAGAACATTCAGTGTGGTTTGTGACGCCATTCAAGGATGAGGATGGGAAATTGTTGAATGCACAATCGATCCGGGACAACCTGGTGAGTTGTTGCCATTGACCCTCATTGATCTTTTGAACTGAATGCAACTATTAGGGCAATTTCTCCAAACTTCACAACCAACCAGCTCGTTTGGCTGCAAGGTGGTCTCAAGCCTTTTCTGGCACTGATCCATCTATTACACTTCTTCCCGAAGAAGTAGACTTTCGTTGCCTCGACAGATACTCACCTTCTGGCGGGCTTATGACAGACGGGTGCAGTTCCATATCAGTTGAGCTTGCCAGGGAGATATGGAGGTCTATGCAGAAGGGGAAAAAGCGATCTGCAAAGCTACGACATGTTCCATCGGCCTTCCAATTTCGACTTGGCGGGGCCAAAGGCATGGTCGTTCAAGACCCCACCATTCAAGGAAAGCTCGTCCGCCTTCGTCCGTCGCAGATCAAGTTTGATGCCCCCGAGAATCTCACTTTTGACGTCCAATCGACGTCAGCGGAGCCCATACCGGTGTTCCTTAATCGCCCACTCATCTCTCTTATGGAATTCTTGGGTGTAGAGACTCAAAGAATTTTTGAACTACAGGACGATGACATCCATAAAGCTCAATCCGTCCGGTCGTCGTGTACCGATGCCTCGAAAGTTATTCAGCAACACGGACTTGGGGCATCCTTCCACCTACCGTCTCTCTTCACAAACCTATCATCCATTTTGCAACTCGAAATTGGAGACACCGAAGATGACCCATCTCTGTGGACCAGCAAGCTCATTGAAAGCTCCCTGCAGTGCGTCGAGACGTACATCCTGCGGGAACTAAAGTACCGTGCGCACATAGCAGTGCCGGGTTCGTATACCTTGCTTGGTGTTTCCGATGAATGGGGCTGCCTGAGAGAGGGAGAAGTATATGCAACCGTGTTTAATGAAAGAACGGGATTTGTTCAGAGCATCACGGGCAAGGTTGCCATAACGCGCAGCCCACAAATTCACCCAGGCGATCTGCAAGTTGTGAGGGCCGTACAACGGCCAGAGTTGGGACACCTGAAGAATGTCGTCGTTTTTTCCTGCAAGTAAGTCCTGTTAATGATTCGGTACAAAGACACGCTGAATTATATCGTCAACAGGGGTGAACGAGCGCTCGCATCATGTCTAGGTGGAGGTGATCTTGATGGCGATATTTTCAATCTAATTCTTGATGTAAGCTCAAATTTCGAAACATCCATTCATGCCTGAACTTTCCGCAGCCGAGACTGCTACCAACGAAACAATTCGAACCTGGGGAATATCCAGCAGTGGCCATCAGATCGATACCGAATGCGTGTGGCATCTCCGATGTCGCAGATTTCGTAATTGACTATGTGAGTCCCATCCTGACTTCAAGTTGAAATGGCTGCAAGATGAACTGTGAAATATAGATTCAGGCCGACCTCATTGGTCCCATCGCCATAAGTCATCTCAGGTTTTCTGACTTGAAGACTCCAAATTGCACAGAATGCATTCAGCTCGCGAACTTTGCCTCCCAGGCACTCGATTTTCCGAAGAGCGGCACTCCTGTCAACTTCAAATCCTTACCTTGGCTTCGAAGGACCCAAGCTAGGCCAGATTTTCTTGCTAAAGAAGGCGCTAATATCACCAGCGGGCAGTACTACAACAGCCCAAAGCTGCTCGGTCAACTCTTCCGTCGGGTGCCAATGAAGAGAGGGATACCTACTAAGTGGAACGGGAATTCCTCTCCATCTGACGGAGCCACTGTGGAGGCCGCGCTCTCTTACGTAGACCTCCATCATCTTGGCCTTCCAGGATTGACCGATCCGAGTGAAGAGTTGATGGAGGAGATGACATATCTACTCAACGCATATTGCGAACAGCTACTGATCGTCGGGCAAGCGCACACAATATCGAAAAACAAGAATATTCACGTCTCCGAGGCCGAACTGGTGAGCGGGACCATCATGGCAAATTGGTCCGACCATCAACGTCGGCGGAATGCAGTCTCCGCGATGAACTTGCAGGTCAGTGTAACATCCAGTTTGCGTCACAGGTTCTTTAAAGATATTTTCAGACGCAAGAGCTTGTTCGTAGGGTCAGGGAAGAACTCCAGGGGGAGGACCCGGGGACACCAGTGACAGAAACGTACGAGGAGGAGGACCAGCAGACGCTGGAGACAGAAACGTATGAGGAGGACCCGGGGACACCAGAGACGGAAACGTATGAGGATGAGGATGAAGTCCCGGGTACCCCGGAGACAGAAACGGTCGAAGAAGAGGAAGTACCGGGTACACCGGAGACAGAGACGGACGAGGAAGAAGATTACGAAGAGTCAGAACAGCGAGTGATGGCAGAAACGTTCAAGCGCTGTTGGGCAGCATGGTGTGTAGCAGAAGATAACCTGAAAGAAGATCCGAGCATGTTTGGAGCTCAGAGTTTTGGTTTAATTGCTCTGGGCATGATGCTCGACATTGTGAAGACGTCTCGTCTCATAATGTAAAAGATCAGATCGATGGCCAGAATTGGCTGGTACGTAGTCCCTTTTTTTAAAATCCAATTTATTGTCTGCTGAGGGCAACGCCCGATGTAGACAGTACATACTATGTACTACTATGTGCTGGAGTAGGGAACCCCAGGGGTAGGAGCGTAGTAGCAGCCGGGTAGCACCGTAGCTTAGTCAGCCACTCAGTGTCCTTCGGGCTTTGTGGTAGCGCAGTGCTCTTCACCACTTTGCCTTGCTCGCGACACGCAGGCACACAGTCGCGGATACACCGCTCCAGTGCTAGTGAGATTAATGACATTGGTGTAATTATAGACCATTGGCTCGCGCCCTGTACTGAGGTTTGGGGCGTTGGAGCATCGGAACCGGGAAGCCAACCTAAGGCTAACGGGGATGGGGGTGTGTGCGCGAGTACACGAGGTTTTCGTCTGTTTGGGGTCTTGGGGATGTGCATGTGCGGTGCGGGGCTAGTAATGCGCAGGGAACGAGTTGGCTCAGATCCTTTTAGTTGTCAGCAGCGATGTTGCCGAATGTACGTTCTAGTCGTCTGGTTGCTGCGATATACTTGAATAGGTCTGAGATGCATTCGTCTTTGCTAAGCAGGCGTCGGATATGGAAGGCTCGATTGGGGATTGATCTTTGCAGGGCGTCTCGTTGTGTGCGATGGAGTGGGGACCTCGGGGGTAGGAGCCGAGTGGCAGCCGAGTCATCACAAAAATTACTCAACCCAGACATGACTATGTATGGTCATGTCTACGGTATCGGTACTGTCGGGTATATCGGCTGCTGGTCCAGGTATGTCTTGTCATCCTAGGGAACGCTAAGTTCAATCAATATTAGTGTCTACTTATATTTATATATATACTACCACCCTGGCCTTTGCTTTCGTTCTCTAACGGGGTGTGATGGTGTAGTTGCATCATCCGCCTCGAATTGGGATTTTACACCTGACGTTGGGGGTTCGACTCCGCTCCTTAGAGGCACGTCTTTTTGACTATTATGTTCACGGGCGTCAGTTTGACGAGAATAGTTCATAACTCATGACTAGCTACCAATCGGCGTGTTGCTTCACTGATGTTTGTCCGATCGTAAGGGGAATCCCATTGCTGAGCCTAGTTACGTGTTGCTCTTGCCGATCTAGAGCTCAGTCCCTTGGAAGCAAGTTCTGCTACAGCAAAAGTCAGCAGGATCAACCTGCATCGATCTATCGAGGACATAACAGTGACGATGAGTACAGGTGGGTAATATACATGTACATCCCACCACCAAGATAAGGCTGCATACTGCAACGAGCTCACCAAAGAAGTGAGTGTCAAAATATAGAGTCAGATAAAGGCGTTTCCTCTGTCGTCCTAAATTCCTCTTCAGCTATTTCGTCACGCTCCGATGAGCTTTCACGCAAACGTTTGATCTCCTTCCGGATGAAATAATAGATTAGCCTGTACATGATGAGTAGAGCTCCGTTAGGAATAGCAGTGACGTAGACACGAACGAGCTTGCTAAAACAGTTGACAGAATACCAACGATAATTAAAAAGCCGTTGAAAATCTTTGTTCCTACGCGCCATGAATCAATGAGAACAGAATGGGATGATATAGGTTCTTACGAGCATACATACGATCTCTCTGTTTGCTGTCTGAGAATTTGGCAATTCGAGATCCGATGAATACGTTTACCCAGACCTTTGGGAGGACAAACAAAGTCGCCATGAAGAACTGGAACAACGATACCGGCGCTATGCTCTGACATGAAGGCGTTAGATCTAAATCATCAAACAATTGAAAGCTTACTGCGAATAGCGAGTTTGACCAAGCCCACGGCACAAGTGAAGACATGCGGATGAGGATGATCAAGGGCATGCCTCTTGATCGCTGTAGGCGTCTTCTACTAAGCAAATATGCCGATGCTAATTAAACACACTGACTATGACAGCTTCCAGAGCCTGCCATTTCTGGTTAGTGGAAGTCCGCAAACGCAGCCTCTTGCCAAACATCATCCGAAGGGTAACAAAAACTATAGCGGAGGCTGCCAGTGTTCCAACTGCTGCAGGGATGAAGCCCCGCATACCGTATGTGAAACCGAACATGTGAAGGAGTGGGCTATATCCAATGAAAGGGGGGAATGATGTGACAACTGAGGGCAAACATGTTTGGACATCGGATGAAAGCAACAAGATATGCTCACTCATGGCAACGATAATAAGCATGTACCCATATGGAAGAGATCGGAGGTCTTGAGAGATGTCATACATGAATTGAGTAATGCGAATTGGAGTGACCGCGATGATGAATGCGGTTAAGCAGACATAGAATAATACAATGATCCATGTCAAAGGCTGGAGCAGCATCGTCAGTTGACACGAGAACACTATAATTCAATACCAATGTCACCTTCCTGACTATATATCTCAAGCTAGATGATCTCACGAGACGCTTGAGAAAACGAGCCGCCTTCACGGGCGTAGGCAACATCTTTGAGATTTCTCGACGAAAGAAAGTTTTTGTGATTGTAAGGGTTGATGTTAACGTTGATGTTAAAACTAAAGTGGATCCACCCTATTTTCAGCGACAATCTCCAGTTCCAGACGTCCTCCAGCAAGCCGTGTCAAATAAGGTAAAGCCAGCGGGCTGTGGATATTTACAGCTTTCAACCTCGTCACCAAAATTGTCCACGTACAATTTGCAATTGTAGCTGAATGAAGAAATTTTCGTCATCGATCCACCTGTCCAGCTCACATTTTGTCCCATAGGATCCTGGATGGGGCATTCAGGCTGGTGCTTGCACAATCAAGATCTATTACACAGTGACTCACTTCTATGTAACTCAGCCTTTCCGCACATGAACGTGGCTTCTCCACCTTCTGATCTCCATCAAGACGAATTGATGCTGCGATACGGGCTGTCGTGCTTATATCAATCCATATTTTATACGATCAGCTTCCTCTGTGGTTGCAAAAATTGACACTTACATTTTAGCTGAACAAAACAGCAGCCTTTTCAGCCATTACAAGATGGAATTGTGTGCCCAGGCAGAGACTGAGGACTGACTCAATCAGCGATAACAAAACAATGCAACAGAACCGTCAGGCAAGTCCTGGGCGATTGATACTCGCTGCGCCCGACAACATGACAGGTCCAACGATGGGCTCTTCATAATGTATAGCAACACAATGGAGAACCCATCGCTACACCTGACCATGATAATGTCAATCATATGACTGATAGCGCAGCGTGATCGATTAGTAGGAGGCTGCGATGTTTGCTGAAAAGATTACCATCAGAATCGTGACACAGATCGTCATAGATGTCAGTTTATATACTCACTGGGTCGTCGAGTTTAATGTCCCGGCACTGTACGAATCGTGGTCAAGAACAAGCACCAAACATCACTATCAGTACACAGCCACGCTCAAACACGACGTCCAAAAATAGAACATCAAAGTTACCGACGTGGAAGGTTGCACGCAACCGAAACCTCGACACACTATTGAGTTGGTATTAACGCTGGTCTCATCAACGGTACAACGGCCATTTTTAAAGTGATGCGGCTTCTCAGCTCTGCGCTCATAACTCTCCTTGCACTTACAAAACTCAGCTTTGCAAGTTCGAGTTCTGTTCTTGTGGTTCTCGACCCTTCATTAGACAGGGAGGACTATTCGATTTTCTTTGGTGGACTTGAAGGTTTGTGTTTAGTTCCAATGGTTTTTTGGTATTGACTGATTTATTGGTAGAACGAGGCTATAATTTGACGTTCCGTGCTCCCAAAGACGCTAGTCCTGCGATCACCGACTATGGCGTGCCAAACTATGACCACGTCATCCTGTTCGCGCCCGACACAAAATGTGCGTGCAAAGTACAAAGTATAAGTCTGCTAACCTCAATCCAATCATAGCATACGCACAAGACATAACTCCACAGTCACTCGTAGGCCTCCTCTCAGAGAACACCAACCTCCTCATCGCTCTCTCTCCAAAACAAACGCTCCTCACAAGCCTCGCGGCAGAGTTCTCCCTCATCCTCCCGCCTCCAGAAACACCACTCATTTCTCATCACCCCGCTCGCTCAGAGCCCCCTACCACAATCCCTGTCTCCGTCTCATCAAGTCCAATTCTTACCTCAGGAATACCCCCAATTTGGTTCACGGGCGCATCCCATGCACTAGGCTCTACCCCAATGCTGGTCCCCATCCTCCGCGCCCCCGCAGAAAGCTTCGCAGCTGACCCCACCAGCGACGCTGACAGCGACGCCCTCGTAACCGCTTCCGAAAAAGGTGGTGAAGGCCTTTGGGCAGGAAGCCAAATGGGCTTGGTCACTGGATTCCAAACGAACGTGAACTCGCGCGTGGTGTTTGCAGGTGGCGTGAAAATGTTCAGTGATGAATATGCAAGGAAGGAGCTTCCTTCTGGAGGGCCTTCCGGGAACGCTTTGTTCGTGACGGATGTGGCTGCGTGGGTTTTCCAGGAGAAGATGAAGTTGAGGATTGATGCGGTTGACCATCACCGAGTTGGTGAGAGTGGGGCGCCGGAGATGTATACTACTAATGATGAGATTGTAAGTTTTGCTTCCTGGTTTTGAGTGGGAGTTGGTTGACGTGCTGTCTTGTGAAAGGTTTATACGGCGCATATCTCTGCGTACGACAGCCAGACCTCCACATGGAAGCCTTACAGTGGCATCGACGACTTGCAATTAGAATTCACGATGCTTGATCCTCACATTCGTACCTCTCTACCACCTGTTCCTGGCTCTCCTGGTACATACCAAGTCCAGTTCCGCGCTCCTGACAGACATGGCGTTTTCAAGTTTGTCCTGAACTGGAAGAGGAAGGGGTTAGTGCATTGCTTCATCTTTGTGTCGACTTCCCAACTGATCGTTTTGTGATCAGTTATTCATACCTCGAATCAAGCACAACCGTCCCTGTCGTGCCGCCGAGACATGACCAATACCCGCGTTTCTTGAGCGCCGCATGGCCGTATTATACAGGAGCTATCAGCACCAGTGTTGGATTTTTCCTTTTCTCAGCTTTGTGGCTTGCAGGGGACGTCAAAGGCGAGCGGAAGAAGGGATCCAAAGCAGAGTAATTGCTTAGCCATGCTCAGTTATGGAAGTAAAAGATCCCACCAACATGCGTCGATAATCGTTTCACCTGTATATCTCGCAAGTTTGGTACTCTATGTACATGCTCTGTTCGACAAGAATTCTCTGTTTGCACACATGTGTAGATGGAAAGTACTGTGTACGACAGTATGCATATGCACGAAAGAGAAGGATCTATATATGGTCAAGCCCAAAAGCATGCGATATATTACGACTTTGCCGGTGGAGCCCGGAACACTTGTCGAAGGTTGTCCCAAACGACACTAGGACTTTGAGCGGCGTCGATACCATGCCACAAGCCCTTTGTTTTGTAGTACCCTGCGACAGGACCAGTCTGCTTGTGGAACGTGTCAAGACGTTTGCGCAGCGTTTCTACATTGTCATCGGAGCGCTGGATGAGCGGTTCGCCTGTGACATCGTCCGTCATAGGTTTTTTAGGCGGACTAGTACGAGAGTGTATTAGTGTTATTGAGCGCACAGCGTTAGTGTGAGACATACTGGAACTCTCTGTGATACGTCCGTCCTGAAGCCGAGTGGATGAGACGGCCGGTGATTCGGGAGATGAGGAGTTGATCAGGGATGAGCAGCTCGACGACGCTGTCGAGTTTTTCACCGCGGGAGTCAAGCATGGAATCAAGTTTCTCAGCTTGAGGAACGGTCCTCGGGAACCCATCCAACACGAATCTGAGCCCCGTATCAGAACTGACGCGAATAAATCGAAAGAGATGGATAAAACGCACCCGTTCTTGCACTCCTGGTTATTCTCAAGCTGATCCTTGATCATGTTAACCATGATATCATCCGTGACCAGTTCACCGGCATCCATAACTTTCTTAGCCATCCTTCCCAACTCGGTTTTCTTGGCTATTTGCTCGCGGAGCATGTCGCCCGTTGCGAGGTGGCAGACGCAGAACTTGTCGCGTATCTGGGGGGCTTGCGTTCCCTTCCCTGTGAACAGTCATCAATGTCAATATATTCATCTCACAGGAGGATAATTCTCCGTGTGTATAGATAAGAAAGACTTACCAGCACCAGGAGGACCCATAAGAATAGTCCTAAGCTGTTGAGCAGGGGTCTTGCTCGGAGGAACGACAGCCTTGGCTTTCGCCTCTAACGCGTGAATTTTATCGTTGAGCTGCGCTACGAGGTGCTTGAGGTACTCGAGTTCGTCTGAGGGTGCCATTCTTGAGTATGGGTGACCGACGAATACTTGAGACTCGAAGTTGGGAAGGAAGACGTGGAATTTCAAATGGGCGCTCCCTGTCTTTAATGTACGTATCTATTCGGGATACAAGTGTGGTAAATTTTAGACGGAGTTTGAGCGCGCCGCCGGCGTATAAGGTGGACCCACGACTATCGTAACGGTGTTTCTCATCTTCAAGTCTCAGCCTTGGCAACATTGATACAGATACCTCAGTGTTGCATAAGGACTTTGGCTCGTGCAGATTTATGAGTGCGTGTATCTAATTTTCCGCCTCGATGCTGGCACGTCAGACCTTGATCCTTGTGGACAAAGATGGGTTTCGTCTTCGAGTTTTGGATTTACTCCAACCTATTATGAGTCATAGATGCGGATTGCCCTTGGTCCATTTCGATTCGCACGTAAGTATGGCCGTGAAAATACGTATGTGATTTTCGATCGTCGCTTGTACTAATCCAAGTCTTCGAATTTGCGATATCTCAGTCTAAGGCAATCACAAACCTGCATATACATTTGCACTATCAGTGGACTGCAAAACAACCCACAGCGTTGGAGCAGGGCCAGCGGCCTAAGCCTGAAGCAAGGCAGACAAGCTGCGATGATGATAGATGCTAGCTACGAACATAGCGAAACCTAGTCTACGCGCTGACTAAGCTGTGGAAAGGGCCGATAGGCCCTTCGGTGCATAGCTCCTGCCCTTGGGACCCCTGGTCCAGCGTCGGGTGAAACACTCAACGAGGTCCATATATTGTGTATTATCACTTCATGCAGTCAGACTAACATGCTCAACGAGCACAGATGCATCTCACTGACAACCTCAAATGTTCCATGAAGATATTGCTTCTGCAATGTTTCATGCTACATACGAGGTTACCAGGACTTGGGCTGAAGAATTTGCAGCAGCGTCTAAAGGTGCATTGATACGTAGCGTTTTGATGGTCGTGGACCCGCCAATTGGATCAGAAACATGCATGTACAAGTGCACACCTCAGATGAAATACATCTTCGTCTACGACGACCAAGGAGAGTCGCCTGTTATGCTGAGTGTAACAATCGACCAAGGTCTGATCGCGAAACATGCCCGCATCGACAACGTCGAAGGATGGGAAAGTTACCCGCAATGGCATGATGGCACATGCTCGACTTGGTTATGCTCGCCGATGGAGTAAAAGCGTGAATCTGCACGAGGGAAATTTCTTGCAGAATGCAGTGAACAGGGGCACTGAGCGATGATGGAAGAAGCAAAATGACATCCACGCCGTAGCAACGTGGTATGGAGCCAGCTATAAGCGCCTACATGAGTTGGGATATGGGTAGAAATACAACTCTACTCACGACACATAAGATTGACGACATAACCATAAAGTAAGTTCCCCGTTGACTTAAAACGCTACTGACCGTCTATCTTCTTGTCTAGTCACAAACCAAGGGATGTCAGGGTTATTTGATGTAGCAAAAAAAGCGTATCATATTGTGAGAGGGCGCCCGCTGCAGGTGCCAAACTGGACCATGCAAGTGCACACGAATAAAGTGACGGCAGTTGCGTTCTTCAAAGACGGTCGACGTGTTGTCACTGGTTCAGACGATAGAACCCTGCGAATTTGGGACGTGGAGAAAGGAACATTGGTAAGAGGGCCATTCGAGGGACACCGGAACGATGGGTCATCGGTCGGTATATCTCCAGACAACAGGCGGATTGCAAGCAGTGAAGTAAATTATACCGTCATCATCTGGGACGTCGAGAGCAAGCAGATGGTATTTGATCCGCTCGTGAAGCACAAAGCCACGGTGTGGTCTGTTTGCTTCTCCCCGGATGGCAAGAGACTCGCAAGCGGATCAGGTGATGAAACAATTGTTATATGGGATGCGGAGACCGGCACTGTTTTCTCAACACTCCAAGACCCCAATGGTTCGTCAATACATTGTGTCGCATTTAGCCCAGATGGGCTGAAATTAGCATCCGGATCACGTGACAAGATCATTCGGGTTTGGCACGCCGATAACGCCGAACTCCCCCCGAAGATCAACGCTCACAAAGAATATGTTCGAAGAGTTGTGTGGTCGCCTGACGGCCAGCAACTTGTCTCCGCATCAGCTGACACAACAGTGAAGTTTTGGGACTCTTTAAATGGGACCCAGAGCGGTCAAACTTGCACTGGTCACACTGGCTACATTGCCTCGCTCGACATCTCTTCTGATGGCTCCCTCATTGCCACTGCCTCGAACGACATGACTGTGCGGTTGTGGAGCACAAAGTCACACCAGCAGATAGGACATGAACTCGAACACACCTCATGTGTTCGCTCCGTCGCCGTTTCTCCTAATGGAACGTTGCTTGTGACCGGGGACAATGTTGGGCAGGTTCGGCTCTGGTCTATCGAAAATGCACTGTCGGCAGCCGTACAGCTGTGTTCTTCGTCTGACTCATATTTTGCGTACCGCAGTAAGGTGAAGTTAGGCCAAAAGTTCTATCCGGAGGCCCTTTCCGATGCGGACAAGGTGTGAACAACATCTGTTATTGTTTTAACAATTGTAATGGTATTAATAGGTTATCGAACTCAACCCTTTGTCTCCTCTTGGATACGAATTGAAGCACGCAGCACTTCGTGGAGCACAACGCTATGATGATGCATTCGTGGCCTTCAAAATCTTGCTCTCCAGGTTAGATAATGCTCCTGACGCACAGGTGCAAGGTAAGCCCAAACCAATTCATGCGTTGACGTGAAGATCATTGATTCATTCTTCAGAGATACGTCAGAAATATATCAATCCATCTAAAGTACTGGAAGCCGCTGCTCGACCAATCATTCACGCTCAACTGGAAAACGCCCCACTTCGTCTAATCAACACCTTCACTGGACGTTTATGCAATCGAGACGCCCAGATAAACGCCTTCATAGAAAGCACGGAGTACAAGCAGCTTTTATATTCATCGGTGGTGCATGGGCCCCTCCAAATGGAGCCCATCACAGTCACAATCGCAAAGTACTTTAGTTGGGTTATGTTATCCCATAGGTGGGAAAGGAAGGAGCCACTATTGCACGACATTCAGGACAAGGTCATCTACGACCTGGATCCGGTCGGAACGATCGCGAAGTTGCAGCAGTTCTGCAAAGTCGCTCGTGATGCGGGGCTTCGCTGGGCGTGGAGCGATACATGCTGCATTGACCAGAACAACAACGTCGAGCTACAAGAATCAGTTAACTCCATGTTCGTCTGGTATCACTGCTCAGCACTCACAATCGTCTACCTGTCTGACGTTCCGCCTTCGTCAAAGTCCGGCGCACTCGCAAACAGCATTTGGAACACCCGAGGATGGACCATTCAGGAGTTCCTCGCTCCTTGCATTGTTCTCTTCTACCAAACAGACTGGACCCTATATCTTAACGACTGCTCATCCAACCACAAAGAATCTCTCCCTATCATGCGGGAGATGGAATATTCAACTGGAATGAATGCGCAGGCGCTGGCTGCATTCCGCCCGGGGATGACAGGTGCCCGAGAGAAACTTCAATGGGCGTCAACGCGTGTCACTACGTTGCAGGAAGACATCGCGTACTCATTGTTTGGCATCTTTGGCGTCCACCTTCCTGTAATCTACGGAGAGAAGAGACAAAATGCGCTCGGACGACTTTTGCAGGAGATCATAGCCCATTCGGGTGATATTTCTGCCCTTGACTGGGTTGGAAAATCATCCGAATTCAACAGCTGTCTCCCAGCGGATATTACCTCATACAAGGCTTTGCCATGCACACTGCCATCTTTATCCGAAGACGAGATCCAGGCATCGGTCTCCACATTGCGAAATACTGTGGCCATGGAGTCAGCTTCGAAATTGTATACTGTCCTTGACAACCTCAGTGCTCCTCGCTTCGCCAACTGTAGACTGCAACTGCCTTGCATCGCATTTCCAGTCACACAAGTCAGACGGAGGGTTGGTACACGTTGTACCTATGATTTGAAGGCAGATGGACTCCAAGACATGGAAATCACAACGGCGGACACATTCACTCAATTCTCGCCTAAAAGGCCCACTCCGCAGACATTCTTGCTGATCCGTCCGTGGAATCGTCATGATCTCGGGCTGCCTGACCTTTCAGACGAGACGCAAAGCACAGGCGATTTGCTCGAGCCTGGGCTGACATCGGATAATCCGCTTGGCCTGTCTCTTGCAGACAACGAGCCGACTGATTCGCAGTCTCATGCGCGAGAGTCAAGCTTGCTCGTTCGCCTTGGACAGCGTTTTGGCGCACTTTGGCTGGGGCAGCAGCGTGACGATGAGCCGGTTGATTCGCAGTCTCACACGCGAGAGTTGAGATTGATCGTTCGCCTTGGACAGCCGTTTGGAACACTTTTGTTGGCGCGGCAGCGTGGTGGGGAGTACAAGAAGATAGCGTCGGATCAGAACATCATCGCACGAGTCAGGGACATGACTTCTGTTGATCACATGGTGGATGTTAGGACGTTGGAGATATTGTAACTGCCAAGAACAGCCATACCCTGATATTGGAGTCTAGACAGCTATTCTATCATGATACTGTCGGCGCAGTCCGAGTCGGCGTGCAAGTTCGCCCGTCGAAAGGAGTGAACCTTCAAGGCACGGTAGAATGAAGAAAATTAATCTTCCTTTTACCATCTCTTGAAGATTCAAATATTCACTCATGGACAGTTCCTCGAGTCAGCGGGTTTTTTTTACTTCGTCCTGGCCAAAGTGGTTACCACAACAGAATCAAAATCTGTTTCTCTTGGACTGCGCAGGTTCGAAAGCTGCCGACGACAAGGTTTTTTCTATCGGAACACACCTTGACATTGACTCATGGATGGTCTCCTCTAGGGCAGAGCACGGGTACGGGTAAGATCGCTGACGGGTGTGGCGGGTATGGGTAGGTATGGGTGCGGTGTAAATTATGGAGACCCGCACGTACACCGTGCTTATCCGTGGCAGTTTGCGGTGTTGGACGGGTGTAGAACCCTCAGCTTGTCCGAGGATGCAAGGGTCAAAAATTTTAGAACCTCCCGAGTCGGACTTGGTCCCTTGGAGCTGTTGCCGTCACTCATTCCCAAAACATCAAATCTACTTCCGCCCATGCTTTCGAAGCTTCGACCGCAGGTTCGTTGAGTGGCAATGTCGATTCGGAGAGACAATCGACTGCGCTGGTTATGCTGATGTTCCAGTGGATTATGCACCGCTTAAAGAAGGCTGACAAGTCTTCCATCCAATCATACTTATCAAAATCGTCTTCGATATCACCGTCATCGTCGCCCGAGCGACAAAGTCTGACAACGAAGAGGACCTGGGTCCTGGATGCGGAACTTCGTAAGACTTCTGCTGATACTACTATACTATGTCAGTGCCTTACCAATTCAATGCAGAAAAACTCAATAAAAATTAGTGTTTACCTGTCTGCATTTTTTGACACCAATCATGTTGCTGTTCAGAACGTGTTTGCCACTTCTTCCCCTGCGCAGCACGAAAATGTAGATGAGAATCAGAGGTGTTTGCCGTCTCCAGGACTCGAAAATACTATATGACCCGCGGGTCTGTGAAAAAGCCACGGTACACCGCAAACACCGCTCATACCCGTAGAATTGGCGGGTTGGTGTACACCCGTACCGTAGTGGGTGCGGTGTGGGTACGGTGTGGCTCCAGTGACCCGCGGGTCCACCTGTGCTCAACTCTACGACTCTCCTCAGAGGTTCATCTAACTGGTCTTAGCCAAGTTGTTACCACAACAGAGTCGAATTCTGTTTCTCTTGGAGTTGGTTCGAAACCTGCTGACAACATTTTTGCGTTCTAAGATCCTCGGAGGTCCATCTTAACCAGATCCAGTCATTGCGCCGAAACTCATTTTTATGTGATAGTCTGTCCATGAAAAGGAATTCACGTTTACGCCTCACGAGGGTCGTCTCAGAAATGTAAAATATATCCCCGAGGTGTGTACGGCCCAACATATATTCTCGACAGACTGACCAAAACCAGTGTCGGGATTCACCACTAAATGAAAGATATCAATAGGGCCAGAGGATAGAAGAATGGCAAGCTAAGGGTAGAGTGAGTCTGACAGTCAGGACAATGACATAACCTCCCCACCTTTAGCCGTCAAGTCATCCTCGGACCTCAGTCGCATGTAGTTTGCGTGCGCTCCTGTTTTATGTCGATGCCGAGACAGAACAAAAAATAAGTCGCGTAGGGCCACATCCGTGGCAGCGCCCGCTACCATGACCATCATAGTGCACTGCGTACAGCAGCTGCGGTACAGGGGGAGTATAGGTTCCTTCAACAACTTCGCGCTTTGCGCCTTGTTCCTATGAACTTTATTGCCTACATCTCTTCCGCCGATCGTGGTACCATCCCCAGCGGACCTGTTCACATGTAAGTAGTCCTCCAACAAGGCTAGGCATGAGAATATGCAGTTTCCTTAAGGGCCGTGGTATCCACGCGGGCTTTCACATCATAATTCCAGATCGTTGTGAGGGCACTAAGCCGCTCGTACACAATAATTCGAGCGCTCCGACACTCTCCCTCCGCGGGGGGTTCTGCTGTCCGCGCGTCGATTGGGCGGCGCCCCGATCGAATGGTTTTTCCGGTGCCGATGCTGACGTGCCTGTCATGGACTGGGAGCAGATTGATGGGTGGGCTGTTTTGAAGATAAGGGCGACGGAGGAGGCAATGATAATATCCGGCGTTCCTGGCTAAAGATATACTACTTGGCTTGAAGCCAAGGGAGCCATCAGTACATGGTTGAGAACGTTTAAGCCCGATGTCGCTGTGCGTCAGATCAATGATCGTGTTCTTCCTCAGTGCTGATGGATTTAAAGGCGACAGGTGGTTTTCACCCGCCCATCTTTGTCTTCGGGAAATACATAGATGCCTATGACACTGCCGCAGCTCTTGTGAGCCGCTCGGTACTGATGTTATACATATCATTGCCTTTCCTGAGAAAATGGATGCATAGGCAAGTACATCAACTCGGTCCTTCTTAGTGCAATTGATAAAATAGTGTCTGAGGGCGAGCACATCATTCTGCGCCATAGACTCCACACTCCTCCGTGATGAAGGAAGAAATGCTACCTGTATGTTTTGAGAATTACATGGTTCACTTTGATGATACCTATTTTAAGTTATTCTTTCATGACGTCGGCGTCTCTTTAGATTCCACGATGGCGCTAAGACAACTGGCGAAGACAGGAACACATCCGGGCTCCGCAAGGATCGGCTGTCTTCCTTCTTCAAGGTCCGACTACGGGAGACTACAAGGCGCAATGGACAATTGCGACTCGTGCAGATACACCTCAGCGATAATGCATTGATCTTAGTAGGCTGTACAGTTTCCTTTGCGGATTCTGCAGTTTCCCTGGAGATAGCCATGCGTGGTTTTGCGTCGAGTGACAATCTCCGCATGGCACAAGATCCTAGTCAACTCTTGGTAATCTGCTATCCTCGTTCGAATCGAGACGTCATTCGAATGCTTGATTGTCTCACCAACCCGGACATCTTCATGGCACTTACCAAATACCAGATTCGAGTTGTCTGATGGTGAAGACGGCGGATAAGTCGAGCTTCGCGACTGGGAAGCGTAAGTGAACTGCGACGTTATGTAACGCTCAACATACACTGATGCGGTTTGTGCGGATCATGAATCAAATAATTCATTGTCAAATGTATTTCAGGACGGACCCATCATCGGAATTATCGCACGTCATAACGTTCACGACCGGCCACCGACGGATTCCGTAAAGTCTTGCTCTGAACTGGTCTTTTGCTTACGTGCATTTCCATTCCTCGCATGTTTCAAGCTTTATTCAAAGAGCACATACCTTACACTCTTCAAATTTACAGAAATCTGCTCCGTTCGATGCCGATACGCAAGTTCAGGTTTCTTGGTATTTCGACTTTGTGTGCACACCTTAAGACACGCAAACTCAAATTAGTGCTCATCGACGTCATGTAGATGATTGGGGAACAGACTTACCTCTTCTCCCCTGTTACCCTACAAACCAGGGACCCATAAGCATAGACGGCTCTCACAAATCAATCAAGTTGAATGAAGACTCAGACTATGCATTTAGGCTGTTCCTGCCACAGCTAGTGATCTCATCTAGTTGAGAAGTTGTCATTGGACTTCGGTGGGTGACCTGGTGTTCAAGAAATGTACAGATGAATGTGGCCCGAGTTCTGGTCGGTTTCGCTAGTTTCTCCCTGGCAAAATATTAACAGACCGTCATATTCGGTCATTGTTTGAGTCGTAAAGTTCACCATTTACATCGCGAAGCTTGCACGTTTCAAATTAAGGCGTGTCTTGATGAAAGGCACGGAATCGTAATTTGGCCTCAAGGACAGATCTTCCATGCGAGGCGAATTCCGCATGTGCTCATAGATAGTCTTCAAGAGTTCGACGAAAGCCATAGAATTGCGATAAAAGTTAACCGCCGAGTTCGAGGACCTCGCAAATCTGAGCCTTATATTGATGAGACCCTAGATCATAACGTCTCCAAAGATCACGAACTCACGGCATGATGAGACATTGATATGCTAGAATGATATTCAGGGTCGGTGAAATCACCAATCATGAACTTCAAGACTGGAAGTTCACGGGCGAATCACTTGTCGGGCGACCATCCCGAGTGTCAGGCAATAGGATACTCCGAAGATGATCCATGGCGGGTCCCTTGATTGGTTGGCACCGCGAGTGTGGATGACCCTTGACGTCGGTATGATTTCATCGACCTTGATTTTGCACCCGATTCCATGACCTTCGGGACTTCTGCGCCCGTAGGCGGGATGAGAATCTGATGGGAAAGAAGCTTGACCCAGCGCTGACAGAATACTTTCAACAGCATGCTCGTTGCTTTGTGAGCGTGGCTAAGAATATCATATAGAAAAAGGAAAGCACAAACCTCTTTCTGATGACTCCACAGAGGGGCAGGGCATCGAGGGCATTGACGTGTTGCTCCAACTGCGGGCTATCATAGCTAGAGAAGTGGTTTACGCATGATAGAAGCTTCCAGCTGACAAGCCAAGTGGAGCAGCCCCATATTTGAATGCAGCAAAGCGGCTGCAAGACAAGGAAAATCGGTACGAAACTGATTTAACGTTGTGTGCCAGGAAGCCTATTCCCCGCAAATCTACACCATAGGCGAGGCTTGAGAATCGTCCACAGCGCTGGGTTAGTTACCGCATGAATTACAAGAAAGTCCGCGATGATTTAACATTGTCCTGACTTGCGGTTCAAAGTAATTCCCAAACTCCCATATCTGCTGTGGGGCCCTTTTCGAAACGTCGCCTCTGCACCGTGTGGAGCTTCGAAGGTACAGTTCCGGGAAATCGACAGACGCGATATGGAAATTTTGCTGTCCGCCGGTTGAAGATGCGAGACTTTTACTGAAGTTGCAAGCGAGCCAGATACATACCAGAGACACGTAGAACCCTTTGAAATCGAGGGGAATTGGTATAACTTTCGAGTTTGCTTATCTCGGCAGATAAGTATGTTGAGTGAAAAATGTTCCTTCTTGCTCCGTTTACTAGAGCGGAGCGCACTTATTATTGGAGTTGGAGCCGGGATTGTGGCGGAAAGGCGCCGTATGCATAATGATTGGGCGTTACATTCGAAACTGACAGAGAACATTACGGTATCAGTGAACAACGAAAACCTTGATAAGTCTTTCCGTGGAAGGTTGATAGATCTAGAGGAACAGTAACTAAAGTTGCTATCTATCAGATTTTCAATCCATTCCAGACCGCGCGATTTATTAGTATATAAAATTGATTGACTTGCACACTGTAGATGTTGTAAATGACAACCTGGCAATAATCAGCGTTACTGCTTAGAACTTTCCTCAGACATGCGGCTACTCACCTTCCGGTCACCTTGGTATAACAGGTCACCAGAATGCGATTTTAGATAGCCGGTGACGTGTCCGTGGTCGCTATAACCATCAAGGAAGGATTTCAAATCACCAGGATGCTGTCCTCTCTATGCAAGCGAGAATTTCTATTCAGCACTTCGAGCTTATCTCTTGACATAATTACATGTTTGGTAAAGAATCTGGATGCGTGACTCACTGGAGATACTGCTTCGGAGTGAACGTTTGAACCTCTAACGATAATCAAGATTGGCGGTCCCAACTTGTGAAACACTTGGAATCGGCAGAGTGCCACATCTGCAATGACTCTATGAATCAACTTGATAAACGTCTGAGGTCCTGATCCACGGAAGGAAGTCAATCATTCACTGTGAAGATAGAAGATAGTATTCATTCGGTGGAAACCACGGTCCATTGGACCATTGATGGCGTTGCGTAAAGTGACCAGACCGATAACGGTGGAAACAGAAACGGCTTATCTTTCGCACGTGTGTTTCAGAATCTCGTAAGGTTCGAGGCTGAAGTAGTCAATCTTCAATTTTAATTTTCAACACATATATATAATAACCGTATCACCATGACAGAGAATGTGAAGAATTCGCCCTTCTCTCCTCAGCCTGCTACCAGATAGTTCTGGTTAACCTTACGTTCATTAACGTCCGTAGAGTCCACTAGGACTTTTGTCACATAGTCAGTTCTGAACATTTGACTCAAATATTGTGATCGGACTCACCTGTCGAATGGAACTTCATCCAGTCTCACCTATAAATCGGTCGACGGCTTTTCTGTTGTGTCCACAGTGCACCAGTTTCACCTATATTTACACCGAGATCACTACTGCCAGTGACGTCAGTTTCTGTGGGGGCAAACTTTGACTTCATTTTATTCCGGCCCTCTCATGTCTCAGTCTATCTAAATCTTTGAACAGCATATTTTATTCAAACAAAGGCATGTTTTCATGTCGATATCACTGCATCATAGTCTAACTTTTCGAGACAGGTCCTTGATTATCGCATCTAAACACCTGTTGCTGGGTTTCCTCTATCACTCGTTATATGGCTTGCAAAATGTCTCAGCCACGGATTTTATTTCCTACCGACCCACAAATTCTGCAGAATGGCAGTGATACGGGGCGTCTTTCACCTCAGACCCTGCAACGCATGTCACTTTTAGGTCACGGCTCGTGGTCTGAGTCCGCCATGACGGACTTGCTCGATGCAAGTGATCTTGACCACGACAAGAGCCTCGTCGATCCAACCATGGATCAGTCATCCATACGCTTCCCTTCCACTGATATTTATCAGTACGACTCGTCCAGTTCCACCTCTTCCGCACCTTCTGACGAGTCACACATCGTTATACCGCGCCCTCGACGAGTCCGTGGGCAAAATTCCAATTCATCATCTCCCATACTATTGTCTGTCAAGGCCAGGCACCATTCTAGTCCTCGCACATACCAAGCGGACAAAAAGGGTGTTCAACCACCGGAGCTCAGTGATGCATCTGATGTTGACACGGTGCGGTTGATGCAGGCACCATTTGACAATGCTGGGAGCGTAAAGCCCACCCCGTTTAGGGCACAGGGTCGTCAATTTTCTTCGGAAATGCGCTCCAGCTCTCTTCCCCAATTTAACTCACACGTCAAGTCTCAGCCCGGCACTCTGAACCTATCCCCGCAGATGCGATCCATTCGAAATAAGTCTGGCCAGCCTATCAAGCCATCGCTCAAGCACCCGAAGCTTCCCAGCCTGTCGATTCCCACGGGCGGTGGGGTCGTGCAGAGTGAACCCACGACGCCTACCCATTCGAAGGCGGTACACTTCGACGCCAAACTTGAGCATGTCAAATTGTTTCTCTCGAAGCAAAAGCCTCTTGCAGTGTCGCGAGATCGCGACCCGGCCACTGATACCAGTGGTACTGAGAGTGATTTCCCCTCATTTATCCGCGGCTCACCGGACGACTCCACAGAGAAACAGATCGAGCTTCAGATTCGCAATATGCCGTTTATCCCGCCAAAAAATGCGGACGTGATCATACAAGGACTCACTTTATCCCAAAGCGATAAGTCCATCACCGGACGAGTCCGAGTCCGCAATATTGCGTACGAGAAATGGGTTGCTGCCCGGTTCACCTTGGACTTGTGGCAGACGACGAGCGAAGTTACCGCCCACTATGTGGAATCTGTGGACGATGGCATGTTTGACATCTTCATATTCACGATAAGGTTGCATGACATGTGGTCACGTATCGAGGAGAAGACGATGTTTATTGCCTTGCGGTATACTACCGCAGGTAGGCAGTTTTGGGACAACAACAACGGTGCCAACTACATGCTTAAATTTGTCGGGAAGCTCGTGACGCGGAAGGCACCCGCTACCGCGGGGTTTCTCATGGGGGGTTCGGGTCCCGAAGTCGAGTCGGCAAGAGTGGATAGGGATCCTTCTCAGGCGTCTCCTTCGCCGCGCTCTTCCGCGGCATTGACGCCAGAAACGCCTCTGTCAGCGAGGTATAATTTAAGCTCTGCGCTTAACGTAGCTCAAGATGGGGGGCTTCCTCCCCTATCTTCCCCAGCTGTACGGACCCCTACATACCCTACAGAACTCTCCAGTACTTTGTCGAAGCATACTCCTTATCGCGTCGATAAGATACCGCAACGCCATACTCGATCCGTTACTATAGGGTCATCCAGGGATCTGGAGAAGCACGAGCAGGCGCAAATTGCGCAGTCGGATTCTCTAAACCTCGATCCCCCTTCTTCAACAGCCCAGTCACGCGCAGCACGCGAACGCAACCATCGCCGCGGCTATTTCGACAGGTCAATGGGTGGCACACCGCGTAAAACCCCTCCAGGTCCTGCTCTTCTGAGTCCGTTCGAGGATCGGACCCCTACTCACAGCAGTGATCCCGCGCAAGGACAGCCATCCCTCTTTAGCAGGTTTACTGCTCAAAATATGGCTCGGGTGAATAGCGCAAGCTCCACTGCTTCTGCGTCTGACTCGAGTTCCCTAACTACTCCGCTTATGTCTTCGGGGCCCAGCACACCCACTTCTTCCGACGGCAAACCCTCTCTTAATGATAGCTATAGCCAATTTCTTAACCGGTAAGTTCCAGTCCCGGATCAATTGAAAACGTAAGACTGACGCCCTATCACAGATTCTGCTTCTTTACTGGCTCTGGCTCACTGACCGATCATTCCTCTGGTTTGATCGCCCGTTCGCATTCCGCATCTGATGTAGAAGCGTTGTTGTGCTCTTCTCCTCACGATTTCTCTTCTTCCTTGCGCGATTCTGCTTTCAATGGCCCCCGCTCTTGTAGCTTGAATAGCGTCTCTACTTGTCAAAGTGGCTCGACTACTCCACGCGGGCATCCAATGCTCGATTGTCCCACGCCAGTGGTCCACTGTGAGTGTCTGCTCCGAGACTCCGACTGGCATCACACTCACTCCTTCACAGAACTTATAATCTACCTATAGACTAACGGCACTGGTTTTCACGCTGCAGTTCATGACATGCTTGCCATCCACGACCCGACATATGATGAAACGGACTTGAGTTATCTTGTGGCGGTCATATCACAACTTGTACATTATGGCACTTCTTCATATTTCCTTGCATATGGCTTCCTCGTATCGTACAGGCATTTTCCTTGTTTATCTTTCCAGCTATCTCATGTTATCGTTATGAACCTTCTAGAATGCATTTCTGGCGTTGTAGTGCCTCTGACATATATTTATTGACCAAGTAATCACCGTACCATAGAACGCCTTGAGACAGCTCTTATTTCTC
>MU177905.1:174227-298742 GCA_016695465.1 Suillus americanus
GGGCGCTCGCGCGACCAGAAACGCGTGGTGTGGTCGTTCGATGCGGTCACGAAGAGATGGCCCATGGGGTGGAACGCCATCGACCAGATGTTGGAATCGTGCGCTTGCGATAGCGTGGCGCGGGGCTGTGTGACGGGTTGCAAGGTTGTGGGTTCTGGGCCACCGAGGTCCCAGTGGAGCACGGCGCCCTCGGAACCGCCAGACACAAGTATCGGGTGCACAGGGTGCCATGTCACGGCTATGGTTTGTCAGCGTCCGGTCGAGTGAAAGCAGGCAACGCTTACAGCAGACTTCCTTCTTGTGGCCTCTGAGAACGCGGAATTCCTTCATGGCGCGGATGTCGAAGACACGGACCGTCTGATCACGGGAGGCGCTTGCTACAAGGTTGCCGTTTGGAGACCATGACAGGCCTTGTATTGTGTTTTTGTGCTGATGCCTAAGTCACTCGTTAGTGATGGCAATAAAATGCTTTGGTGTACTTACAGCGTTGAAAGAACCGCTCCAGTTCGCGGGTCCCAGAATTTAATTTGGTTATCCTTACTTCCAGATACTAGAAGACCTTTGCTAGGATGCCACTCAACGCACTTGACATCCCACCCATGTCCTAGCAATAAAATCAACGGACCAAACCGCGAAACGATGAACAAAATCTTATACCTGTAAGAACACTTTCTTCCCGACTCTCTTCGAACGACCATATTCGGATAGTTGAATCATCGCTTGCCGTCGCAAAGCGGCGATCATCAGGGCTGAAACTCAAACCTCGAATAGCCTCACGGTGACCGGCCCAAGCGGTTAAATTATTCATATTCGGTTGGAAATACTTGATTATTCCGTTCTGGTCTGCAGAAGCTAAGAATGAGCCCGAGTGTGTGAACTGGAAGGCGCGGACAGCGGAATCGTGGGCTTGGAGAATAGTCTCGAAATTAAATGTGAGACCGTTCCAGAGGGTAAATTCTCCGCTCGTTGACCCCGTCAATACTCGTCTTCCTTCTGGAGTCCACTAAACTAGTGTTTGAGAGATTTGAAAGAAATGTGAACGGTGGTACGGACTGTGACGACATTGACTGGACAACGAATCTTGTTGGTTGAGGTATGAATAAATTTGGTGCACAAGGATGTCGAAGAGTTTCCAGGATATGCAATTGGTGGGAGTAGCTATACACAACAAACATTTCTTCAGCAGTTACGGGCCACGAAAAGAAAAACTCGCACGTCAATAATGAAGGGAGGAGCAGGTCTCATGGAGGGGACATATGTCGCATTAGGTCGGTGTTTGCGTAACTTCGCTCAATTAGACGCATAATTGTGTAGTGATCAAGTTGTTACATACAAGATTCCACCTGCCCATACCCGCGTTAAAATCAACAGTCCGCCGAGGTCTTGTCTTCTTTACGGCTTTCCCGTCTTGCAACTGTCTGGCAGCAGCCATTTCTTGCTCAAGAACCCTGGCATCATCCATAGGAGGTGGCTGAGGATCAGAAAGATATCGTTTGGGTGTCCATTCTAGATGAGGATGTAAAGGTGGACGCGGAATTGAGCTCGAAGGTAAGAGCATTGGTATTGATGTATCCGTGCTCAGCATTGGCAGCGCCATTAAATCCTGGTGCAATGTTTCGCGTTTCGAAAAAATGGGAGACCTAGGTTAGTAGCACGATCAGTAGCTGAAGCTATGAATCGTATACTTGACTTTGCGTTAATGAAATGAAACTTGCATGCGCGCTTATTTACATCTGTTTGTTAGGCATGACGACGGTTCCGTTATTGACTCCGCCCCTGCCATGAGACTATCATGGTGAAGTTGCGCACTGACCACAGGCACTGCAAAGCAGAGTCAGAAATGCCAGCAAAAAAAATCTGCCAGTTGGCTTAAGGAGAGAGGATGTGTTGGTATATTTTCCTCCTCTCTCTTTCCTCCCAACCACCATCATCTCAGTGATCTTCAAGCTCGAATCTCAAATTCTAAGCTACAAACACCACAATCAATCAAATGGCTCGTACTAAGGTATGTAGATACTGTTCCACTCTATCGTATATAATTTTGTGAGGGGAGGGGGACATGCTCATCGTCCTGAGTGGGGGAGGAGGTGTTGTCAAGTGTCGGGTGCTGTGGCGCAAGACCTGTGTTTGGTGTTTTCTTTCGCAAAGAAGGCACCACGGAGGTTTGAAACCACGCACTCTGTTACATCCGCATCTTCCATCCTCCGGAGGACCCTCCCATGCCCCGATGGAACTTCCAATGTCGTAACATATGTTTCTGACGACTTTCCTTTTTCGGTAACTTCAGCAAACCGCCCGTAAGTCGACAGGAGGCAAGGCTCCTCGTAAACAACTCGCTACCAAGCAGACTAGGAAGAGCATTGCGGTTAGTATTTACTATCATATATACTGTGAGCTCTCATTAACGTCGTCATCGTAGGCCGCCGCCACTGGAGGTGTGAAGAAGCCTCATCGCTTCAGACCTGGCACAGTCGCCCTCCGTGAAATCAGGAGGTACCAGAAGTCAACTGAGCTGCTCATCCGCAAGCTCCCCTTCCAGAGGCTCGTGCGCGAGATCGCCCAAGACTTCAAGGTATGACCATATTTCGCCTGCATGTAATACAAACGCCGACATTGCTAACCACTTGCAGACCGACCTTCGCTTCCAGTCGTCCGCTGTTCTTGCCCTGCAAGAGGCTAGCGAGGGTAAGTTGATGTATCTTTGGACTGTGGCTCTAGCTCATGCATGTTTGCGTATGCAGCTTATCTGGTATCTCTCTTTGAAGACACCAATCTGGCTGCCATTCACGCCAAGCGGGTCACCATGTAAGCTTCGTCCTCTGAGTTACTAGTAGTTTAGTCGCTCACATATTTTCATAGTCAGCCCAAGGATCTCGCTCTCGCTCGCCGTCTCCGGGGCGAACGTTCCTAATTTACCAACCACTCGACTGAGTGTTAATTTTGATTCATACGCGTTTCGTAGGATTTATTGTGCCTGTATTCACGACTCTTGCCTCGTTTAAATATGCTTGTATTAAGCTTAGGATCTACATGTACTATATGTCTCGTTCCTTGTGAACGTATGTTGGACTCGAAACAAGCTCTTAGTACTCTTACGAAACAATCATTCTATAAATTTGTTGCCTTAGGTCAAATCATGCCTTGCGATATTCTCACACTTTACCAGGTTTGTGATTAACTCGAAAGGGCGACTACATAGTCAAGCCTAAGCCTGCGAGGGTGACGTTAGAGAAGGGAGAGCAGCCACCTGATCCGTAATGCACAATCGATGAGTAATGCACAGTGACAATGTACTCCAGAGCTCACAACTCTACATATATTTCATTCGGAACAGCTGGAGAACAAGTATTAGTATATGCTCAATAAGCCTACCAAATCAAAAATTTAAAATCGACTCTGTGGAGCCTTCATGAATCCTGAGATGAAACAAGTGTACCCAAAATGAGTGATTTTTGGACACTAAAATCACGATCCACCCAGATCTCATTAACCTATCGACATATAAACTTCAACATACCATTCTGAATCTACTCTAGGTGTCTATGTCAATAGAACAGCACCACAGCGTGCTATTCGCGATTCATGAGTGCAGCGTGACAGTCAGGCTAAATCAGGAAATCACACCGTCGGCTTGGTTGAGTCTCCGCTTTGTTGCATTCGACAGAATCAGCGGCGTGTGGAACTCGTTCGAATGGAGCGCTGTCGGACTTTGGATACACCGTGTCTTGGTTGAGGCGCCGCGTGTGACATAGCGTGACGAAATTATGCATTTCTATTGGGTTTTCGACATCTCAACTTCCGCTGCTGCCGCTGCAACAAGCTTATAACAAAATAAAATGAATTCTTGCTGGGCCCAATGCGCAGAGACCTAAAGTATACACTAAATTAAATCTGATACGAATATGTGTTGTTGTTGTGATGCTAAGTATTCAACAACAACAATAAGTGAAAATTGTGCATTTCCCATCGAATGATGGTATAGTAGCGGCGGCGAGCGCCAATCGAAATCCCCGACTCCGCCTGTCTTCCGCCCACGCTACAATGTTAATATTATTATTAATAATTATATATGTCGCGTTTGTGTTGAACAAGCACCTTATTCACCATATCTGCTGTCGCAAGATATTCTCATGATTGGTTGTCTACTTATCAGAGCTCCTATAAATACACTTGTGATGTACTCATGTTTGAATTACCTCCAATGCACCTTCGTCTCTGAGACTTCAGTTATATTTACTTGACTGAATCGCCACGCAAGTCGTCGTGATAGCTCGCTTACATGCTGGAGTGGGCTCTGCTGAATGCGTGGGCTTGACTCTACAATGAAGTGATGATGTGCTACTGCTCCCGAGACTCTATCTAACCTTCTGGTTGCGCTCCAAACACCGCCAAACACCTCTGCGACCTGACCTCCTCCCTAGGGGTCCCCTACTCCAAGTGCCCCCCTTTAAAAACAGCGACAACCGTGTCGCAACTTCCTGCTTCTTCTCCATCTCAGTTTTCATCTTCATCTTTTTCATCCTGGTTTTCATCTTCCTCTTCTTCGACTTGATCTTCCTCTTCCTCTTCCTGCGCTGTTCGTGTTTCTCCTTCTTTCTGCTCTTTTTCTAACTTTGTGCCTTCTCTTGGGATGAACGCCCTTAGCTGTCTTGCGTGGAACTCGCCTGTTAGTGGTTCTCCTTGTGTGGTCTCTAAATGGTATGAGTTGTGTAACCTTTCAGTGATTCGATGGGGAGGTGACCATTTCGGTAATAGTTTGCATTTTGCTTCGAGTGTATTGTGTGCGCTGCTATAATAAAATTGAACCAGTTGTCCTTTCATAAAGATCACTTCCCTTGGTGAACACGATAATATGCGTTTATCGAATGCTGCTTTCCTCTTGACGGCATGCTGTACTGTGGCCTCGTATCCGTCTAGGCATTGTTGCGCGACGTACACCATATGGATGTTGGCATCTGATATTCGTAATGCTGATGCACTGTTAGCTATGTCTGTCCTTGGAGTATTGATTACTTGTCCTAGTAAAAGCTCTTTTGGTGAGAACTTCAAAGCTGGGAGTATTCAATAGTTCAAGGCCGCAACCGCTTCTTCTAGATGCTTTGGCCAGCTCTTTGGCAGGGTATCCCATGATATTGCTTCGTATTCATCTTCACCGAGGTTCAGGACGCATAGACATTTGAGTACATGCAATAGGATTTTGTTTGTGCCTTCTACAAGTCCATTGATCCAAGATGAGTAAGCCGCTACCACATGTGTTTTACATGACCACTTAGCGCAATATTCCTTGATTTCCGTGTTGTTGAAGTGTTTCCCTCCATCACTCATGAATGTTTCTGATGATGTGAAGTTTTGGAAGATCTGCAATATGCTGTCTATTGTTGTGCGTGCCATACCTGAAGACTTATACTTGAAGACCCATACGTGTTGCGAGAATGTGTCTAGGTAGACACCTAGGGTGTGGTATCCTCGGGCTTTGGGAAGCATCAAGTAGTTATTTGATCTGTGAGTGCTATTTTGATGGCGTCTCTTCCCCAGTGTCCCTTCTGCTCATGTTGTGTTGTTGCTAGTTGCTTTGCTTCTTCTCATGTAACACATTCTGTTCTGCTTCGGGCTCTGACTGTTGTTCCTCCGCGCAATCTCCATAGCTTCCCATTTTCGATCAAGTACTCCAATGCTCAATGATGGGCTCGTTTTTGGTCTCTTAATGGTTTGTTTGAGTTGATCTGGGCTATTGACTCTATAACTTCTAGAAACACTGATTCATTAGCAAATCGTTCAAGGAGGCTTCTTACCGTTTGTTCATCTATCATGGAGGTTAGTGTTAATATATCGTTGACCAAACCTTTCTCCGTTTCCCAATCCTCACTGACTGTCCAGGTACGGCCATCTTGTAACCCTGCATTTCGTGGCTGACCTTCCCATTGCCTACTAAGGCCATCTGCTATAACGTTTAGCTTACCCGGTACATGGCATACATCTATTATGTGGTGCGCTAGGATTCCATTTCGCCATCAAGCATGTGCAGCGTTAAGCTGATCGCTTAACAGTACATCTCTTAAGGCTTGGCAGTCCATCTCAATTTCTACCGGGAAGCCCCAAACGATGTCTGAGAACTTGTCCAACCCAAACTTCAGTGCCGCAAACTCTAGTATAAAAGGTTTGTACTTCTGTTCTGTGGTTGACGTCCATTTTGACGCGAATGCTATGGGTAGCAAGTGTTCTACCCACTTTCCAGATGGTCTCTGCATGCATGTTCGTTGTGACAGTACTGCCACTAGTCCTTCCTGGCAACCATCGGATGTGACGATGAATGGTGACCCATCATACTTTGGTGCTTGTAGGATAGGTCGTGCTACTAATGCAGCCTTCAGATCTAGGAATGCTTTAGTATGCTCTTGCGTCCATCGGTCATCGAGTTTGTGGCTTCTCAGGATGCGTCAGTACATGCCCTTGGTATATGGATGCGTTAGCGGTGCTTCCTTTACTAGGTTACGCAACGGTCCTTCTCACTTTGCATATCCCAGTACTAGGTCCCTGAAATGACTAGTTAGTCCTAAGAATGACTCTAAGTTAAGTGCGTCTGCTGGCCGTTCCCAGTTTATGATAGCGGTTAACTTCTCAAGGTCAGGTTGAACTCCTCATGGTCCCACTGTTGCTCCTGCGAATGTTGTTTCTGTCATAAAGAGTCGACATTTCGTGGGTGATAGGGATAGTTTCCGGTCCCAACAACGCTGGAAAATGTGTTCTAACTTCCCGAACATCTCGTCGAACGTGTCACCTGCACTTCCTCCATCATCTACAAAGATTTCCATGGTGGTGTCTGCAATTAAATCATGTAAATGGTTAGCAGTCATCTCACAAAACGTAGTGGGCGCTCCGGTGAGTCCCATTGGCATGCGTTTATACCAGAAATAACCGCATCCTTCTACATAGAAGGCTGTGTAGGGTCTGGACTCTTCTGGAACCTCGACCGCATAAAACCCGGACGCAAAGTCAAATACTGACACGTACTTGTGTCCACTTAACCTTAGTTGCTTGGCCCATATGTCCCCCTGCGGCATTGGCGCTATAATGGTATGTCTGTTGACTTCGTTAAAGTTCTGACATATTCTCCATTTCTGCAGCTTGTCATCTACCGCTTCTGGTGGTGCTTCCTGGACTTCGCATTCTGGTAGTGTGAATGCTGGCAGTTGACCATGCTGTGTGTACTGCTCATTGACTTTGTACTGCAATTCTTCTAACATGAGTCCGCCTTGCTCATGTGCCTTCTGCACTAATACTGTGGTGGCGCAGCATTTGACTAGTTCTGCTGGTGCCTTTTCGATTATCCCTGCGGCTAACATCTCGTCAATTCGACCATGTAAGAACTGGGCTTGTGGTGGCGTAAGGGCTCGCTGACGAACATGTAGATTGAATGTGGCATCCTCTAGTATATTCAATCGATGCTGGGCTCCTGGTACTGGAAGGACTTCTGAAAGTGAGCATGCAAATATGTCCACAAAACTTTCCACTAAGTTTTCGACTCATTTGCATTCTTCTTCAGTGAGTGCTTCTCCATATTGGACTGCCTTCATGATATAGGCTACTCGTTTCGGGTTTTTTGGGTCTGTCACTCTAGTGAAGACTGCCACTTCATCCTTGTCATCTGTTGTGATGCAAACTGGGGTGTTCATTCCTAGATTCATCTTTTGGTTAGTACAGGTTTCCAGATACACGCTCTGATTTTGTGATGGGACTTCTCTTGCTGGGATATGCTCTTCTCCCCTTGTTATATCTTCCTCTTGACCTTGGTTGTAGATCATCTTTGAGCCTCCTTTTCCTGCTATATGCACTACGTCTGTCTCATATTCGTGTATCACTCGGAATGCATGCAGTAGTGGTTTCCCGAACAGGAACTTCCATCCACCTCCACTATCGAACACCTCGAACTCTCCTTGCATCCCGATTCCTTCTATCACAACTTCACCTCTCCATACTGCTTTGGAGGGAATGATTGTGCCATTTGCCATGCACAATCACTTTGTCGATGTTCCCCAGCTTCCCAGTTGGTGCTTTACTTTTTCGAATGTCATTGCACACATTGCGTTGACCATTGCACCTTCGTCAAAAAGTGCTTTGATTCATATAGCTTCTCCTTGTGCTCCCTTAAGTGAGATGTACTGCAGGAATGGTTGGCATTTGCGGTGAGTCTCCTCATCGTCCATCGAGTACAATTCAACAACGTCATATTGTTCACTAGAATGGGGCTGCATAGTGACATACTCTGTATGGCTGGTGTTTTCGATGGAGGTGTAGCACTTGTCCTCGTGTGTCCCCTCTTGGCACACAAGGACAGATTCTTCCTTATCATGAGGTATTGTGTCTATTAGGGTCGTTCGGTTGTCCTCTACACCAACGACCCTTGACCTTTTCCCTGCTCTGCTACATCTGGGGTGAAGATCTCTTCTAACATGTAATTGACTTGTAGCGCTGTTGCCCTATTGAATGCTCCAAGCGTTCTGGTGCATAGGCCTCACCATATTGTCTCGTTCTTCAGTAGTTGTGCATCTGGTGGTAACTGGCATGCTGGGCTTATGTGCCCATGTGCTCCACATCGGAAGCACTCTCCTGAGCATATTTGTGCTGTGCCTGGTGTTAGCGGGAATGGTGTGTTCTCGATGCACCTTGTTCCTTCTCCCCATCTCGCTGCCCACTGTCTTCGCTGCTCATTCTAGGCAGCCTGCCCTGCATCTGTGTCCGCATGGTGCGGCAGTTCATTAATTCATGCCCGCAAGAAGTCATGTTCTTCTTGTGTAGGCATGCTGCATACTGCTCGTTGTCCCATCTGGGTTTGGTTGGCTGCCGTGTAGCGTACTTGTCTTCTGGCGACCTGTGCCTGCTGCATGGTAGGGCTTCCTGTCATCGTTTTTGTTTGTGACACTGCTAATCTCATTCCTCGTGTAGGGTTGCCTCCCCCCAGTGTTGCCTGCTGCACCTGCAGACGAAGGACTTCTACTGGGTCATTCCTATGACTCTCCAGACGAGCAATACATGTGTTCTGCTGTCTTTCTACCTCTTTTCTCTCCTTCACCCATTTGGCTTTGTCTTGCAAAACGTCCACATTGATGTTTGCAATCTCAGTTAGGAACATATTCCAGTCTGGTGGTGCAGGTGTCGTGAGGTCTTGTAAGGCTCATGGAAGTGCATCTCAAACTTGGTGGATTAGGACTGGTGCGTTTGCTACACCTGCGTCCTGTATTAACGTTGTGAGCTGATCATAGAAATGGATATGGGACCACGTGGTGATTTCAGCTAAGGCGATGCGTTCTCCTACGTCTTCCTCTTTCAACTGTAATGCTAATAACTCTCTCTGATACTCCAATTGGGTCTTCCCAGCTACCGCTATTGCTGGCCACTTTGTCTTGAAGGCTGTTCTTACGGCCGTCCACGTGGTCTTGTGCTGTGCATCAAGGTTCGTCCACCAGTGGTCCGCTTGTAATCATGCTGAGATCAGCGCAGCAAATAGTGCGACTTTAATGGCCTCATCTGTGATCTGGTTGACAAGGAAGTAGGCTTCCATGCTCCGCAGAAAGTTTTGTGCATTCTCATTTTCCTTCCCATGGAACAATGCTGGTAATGGGACACCTGTCATGGTGTTGACTGGTTTGCTCAGTGCGGCTGAGAGGGTGACTGTTGGTATGGGTTTCTGAGGCTGAAAGCTTGGTAAGATGATGGCAAACAGTTCTGGTGCTCCTGGTAAGGATTCTTCATCGTCATCTGCTAACTGCCTAATGACCTCATGCTCTGACTCCTCATGTTCTTGCTCTAGCGCTCGTTGGTGGATTTCTGGGGTGTCTAAGGGCGATAAACCTGATGATGTGAGTGTGCTGTCAGAAAGTTCTGGGTTTAAGGATGTTCTCTTTATAAAGTGCCCTTTCTTGTCTCTGGGCAGTAGTTCTCGTAGGGAATGCAGTTTGGCTGTAGTTGGGGTTTTAGTGAAAAAATGGGTTTTATACTGATTGGAGGCTATGCTTGGTGCATTTTCCTTGTGTTCTGACATGAGGTGTGACATTCTCTATACTCGGTTTGACTCTGTTGCTCTGGCTCTGCTCTATGCTCTATACTTGGTGCTCTGCTCTATGCTCTAAAAAAAAGGAAAATTGGGATGCTCTCGCTCTGTTCACCAGTTGGAGTGGGCTCTGCTGAATGCATGGGCTTGACTCTACAATGAAGTGATGATGTGCTACTGCTCCCGAGACTCCATCCAACCTTCTGGTTGCGCTCCAAACACCGCCAAACACCTCTGCGACCTGACCTCCTCCCTAGGGGTCCCCTACACCAATGCCATGTATCAGCGATCCAGAAAGGTGTTGGCATTTCTGGTTGTTATCTTCCTGGCCATCAATATCTATAATGGAGTAATGACCGCACTCGCAATAGGCTGTTTCAGGGGGTGAGTTTGATGATGGATTACGGACTTAAATGCATCCGATAGGCTCATTCACGAATACTAGAGGAGCTCATTCTCTCCAGCACCTATCAGTGTAGCCTTAACTATGAGGGAGATGGTGTACTTGTGTGTATCGTCATTTGGACACTCAACACTGTGTGGCAGGTTCTTGCACTGTGTCTCGCAGTTCGGATTACTGTAAAACACTTCCCTGAACTGCAATGATATTCGGCAGGAGCATCAGTAAATTCACACATTCCTTAACGTCCTTAATCAGCTTATCTCACTTATCTCAAAACTTGTTTTCTCTCTCTCACATCATTCACCTGGCATATCTTGTATTTTTTAATGTGAAACACAATAAAACATGTCCATTAATACATCTCAACATTTTTTTTCTTAATACATTCAAGTTGAAATTTCGGACAAGTAGATCCACTTTCAACAAGGTGGTTAAGTGTGAATAAGTCTGTTTAAGGGCAAAATAAGGAATGTGTGAATTTCCTGATGAGGGCTTATTGGCCCAGGATTGTTTCATGGTGTTAATGAAAACTCACTTAATTTACTTTGCAACGTAAGCTCATAATGTGGATGTGGTCCCTTTTTGTCGCTGACCTTTCGCACGTGTTAGCTTTTTGCTATTTATTGTTTTGAGCTCAGCCGTTAGTTTTCAATCATTTCTGCGGTACGCCGATTCTCTCTCACACCTCCGCGGTTCATAATTTCTATAGGACACATCTTCCCTGGATTTTCGGATGTGTTCTTGTGTTTGTCAAATTTCCGTGCTCGTGCACATGTTTGTGCTAGGACCACACCTGATCCTTAGCATTCGAGAACATAACGCTAAGCTAAGCTCGTGGGCGACTGGCATTCACACCTGGGACACGGTCAAAAAAGTGATTCGGCTGTGTCTCAGGTGTCAGCAACCGACATGACATCAATTGCTTTCCGGCCTATTTCAACCAGCAGTGTATAGCATGGGAAACGTTCGGTCTGATTAACAATTATTGGGTACTCTGCAGGGAGCGGCAGGATGTGTTTTCTTCAAGTTTCGTCGTAGTACTGTATGTGTTCGAAGGTAGAATTGAAAAACAAATAGGTTAGACAAATCGTTAATCAATATCTTATTGCATCGCTACACTAGCCGCCCACGAACGGGCAACACCCTGAAGACATTTCATGGCCCGTAGCCCCTAACATGAAGTGAGGCGTTTCAGCCTCACAGGCCACATACATCGACCGAAGGCCAATAGGAATCAGGGTCTAGCCGAAGAACTCACCACTTCGACGTGCTGACAGTATAACAACGTTGAAATAGGGGGATCCTTTCGATGAGTCACTCATATTGAATATTGAGCCTTGGTTGACCTTCAATCGATGTATAAGAGGCTGAAATGCCGCACTCCACGTTGAGAGCACTGAGGGGCAGAGTGTCTACTGAAGACTCGGAGTTTGATGGATGTCCTGTCATGGGGACGCAAGGTTAGTACATTATGCATATAGAATCCACCTGTGGCATCGTCTGCGGGACGATCTGGATATTACACAGAATTTTCTGATAACTCCCACATTCATACATCCTACCATACTGAGGATGACTTCTTTCGACCCCGAATATCTATGCATAGCAGCTCCCACGAACGCTCCTCCGCACAATGCAGAGATATCTAGAGAACCGTCCCTGAGTATACACCAGTCAAAGCACACAAAACGCACAAAATAATTGTCGATTGTGGTCCGTTACCTTTACATCACTCCGAGTCCAGCTCCTAGTAAAGATGCTGGTCAGTCACGAAGTCGAAGGTGCCATCTGGATCACCATCACCTTCAACAATGAGTATAGCTTGCATCTATTTTACCATGCAACCACAGAAGCATCCATCTTCTTGTTGTGGCACTATGATTACCCTGCACTTCGATACGCTCTTGAACCTTATCACTGCTCTTCCCGAACCCCAATCACTACAAATCACCCCCTCGTTCGAGAGGAGGGGCCAAAGGTGAGGGCTGTTGCAATACCTGAACAAGTGAGTTAACTTATCATCTTACTACGCTCCACATAGCATCCGTTACTGTCCGAAAGTCAGGTGACCCGAAAAGAGATAACGATTGCACGGCTGGACAGACAAAAATATCTGCCCAGTACTTGGGCCTTGGCGATGAGACCTAAGTCAGCTTGGATCAGCAGATCATGACTCGGTTGCCCGTTGGGGAGGATCTTCGATTTATTGAAACTCACGTATTAGCTTGCAAGGCCCTATATCAGTTCTGTCACATACGTTATCCCTCATTCGTCTTTCTTCACAACCAAGTCGGATTTCTGTACACCGTGAATCTTCCCCTGGCCGGCGTTTAAGCCATGTCAAAACAAATCCGTCTCGGAATTCTTACGCCTTCTTCAAATACCGCGTTGGAACCTCTTACTTTCCAGATCGTTTCCTCCATTCCAAATGTCTCCGTTCACTTCTCCCGTTTCCCAGTCACGGCAATCAGTCTCTCAGCCAAAGGTCTCGCCCAGTTCGAACACTCAGTCATCATGCAAGCCGCTGAACTACTTGCCCATGCCGAAGTTGATATGATAGGCTGGAGCGGAACAGCAGCAGGATGGATGGGATTCGAGGACGACGAAAAACTCTGCGAAGCTATTACCAAAGCCACGGGTATCCCCGCCACTACCTCCGTATTGGCATTGAACAAGGCTTTGGATATTTTCAAGGTCAAGAAGCTTGGACTGGTTACGCCTTATCTAGATGATGTCCAGGAGAGGATTGTGAAGAACTATAACGCTATTGGGATGGAGATTACCTCAGAAATGGAACGCCACATGCGTATTGCGAAGAACGCTGACTTTGCCCTGATTGGAGAGGATGTATTGGAGAGGTTGGTAGGGCAAGTGGTTGAGGGGGGTGCAGAGGCTGTTTCGACGTTCTGCACGAATCTGATAGCGGCGCATAAGGTTGAGCTTTGGGAGGCAAAGTATGGCGTTCCAGTGCTGGATACTGTCACTACCGTCACTTGGGATATGTTGAGGCAGTGTGGGGTAGATACGAAAGCAATTAAAGGGTGGGGGAGAATATTCCAGGAGGCATGATAAACATAAATATATCTATCTACGAAAATGCACGACTCCAAATTCCCACGACTCTTTGATTGGACTGAACAGTGTTCGACTCTTCGCAACATGAATTATGATTCGCCAGGCGGAAGTCAGACTGATACAGCCCGCCCCCAGCCATGTTGCCGACGCGAAGTTCCTTCGCAATAACTTCTGGAGTTCTGTCTTTCGAGTGGAGACCGTTATTCCTCACCAACTGAACTATCGCATACACCACTGATGCGCTGCCAGTGGATGGTCCAATCTTTAATGAAACACTCACCTCCAAGTTCGGAGGCCTCATGCAATCGATTGAAGAGATATGTAGACACTCTGCCTTCTGAGTCATGCCTCAAGAATCCGAGTCTCACGAAAGAACCAAGATGTCCACTTGTCGGAACATTATCGTACACAACCACTCTTTTTTCATTGTCCTACTGTCTTCATTCGGACTTATGGCTGGACTTGTTGGTGTGACTCTTGTTTAGCCACCATTCTTCCACACCTCCCCATGTACTTAGACCTTCACGCTTCCACTTTCCACACCATGCTTGGACCTTACCATTCGTATATAAGCCGCCATGTTTTTTCTCAAGTTTATTCACAACTTCACCCATCATCTCTTACTGCTTCGACTTATTGAAGTTTCAAACCCTTCTCCAACTTTGATAATCATAGAAAACATGCAGGTATGTTCTTCCTCTCCTGACCTTACCTGAATTTCCCCTCACGCATGTCTAGTCCAACCCTTCATCCAAAAGCCCCCGTCGCTCTTTTGTGCGCTCATTCCTTCAGGTGGCTTATTTCTTTCTAGCCTGTCCATATCGCGGTAACTCACAACTCCACTCCAGCGCGTCACAAAGAAAATGGAAAAGGACACCGAAAAACAATATCCGGACTTCCTGAATGTGAGTCTTCTCCCGGTTCTGGGTCACTATATATACATTTAACACGATGATCTGTCAGGCGTCCGCAATATCTGAACAACCTGACTTCTTCATAGGCATGCATAGCAATAATGATCCCATTCCTGCCGACGTGAACTAGAGAGCTTACGAGTTGTCATTTAACCCTTCTTCTAATGGCTCCATTTATGTAAACGTGACGAGGCTTATGGGTTAAATATTGTAACGCATTGTACGAACGATTTCTCTTGTAGTGCCTTGTATCACCAATTTATCCTGTATTCGTTGGTGGGGACCATGCCCTCATTTGTGTTGAACCAGGAAAGCCCAAAATCGCTAACAAATCCAATTTAACGCCCGTCGTCGATGCCATCAAGTGCAAATGTCAAAATTAAATAAACAACGAGATTGAAAAAGTCACGTTCAATCAACCTTGACAAGTTGCCGACGAATTGAAGCCTGCATTTCATACCCCAAGTGAGTCCCTTTGTTCTCTTATTTCTAATGGCGCAACTGACCCATTCGGTGCTTAAGAGCCGTCGAGGAAGTCCCGCGCAGAGGATTTCTCTTCCAATAGCCCCTATCATTCGGCTGCCGGGACACGGTGACATAGTAAATATCACGATGTTCAGGCCTAACTTACAGTTTAACCAGCGCAATCACAACAGCAACTTTCGATGCTCACCATGTCCCAAATCTAACTCGTCTCTCGCGTGAACGTTCTCTGAATGCCCCACATTGCCTCCGGGAACTTATTTATGCCATCATTTGAAGTAGAGATCTACTCTTCCACACACACAAAATCCACAGCACGAACAATGGATAACGTAATCTTTTAAATATCACTAGTACATGGCCGTCGTTCGTAGAATTACAAGCTTGCAGTTCACCACGTCATCTATCACAGAATATAGCGGAATCCCTTTTCTTTTATCCTTTTATCCTGCTTTTCTTCCTCCAGCTTCATGTTCAATGTCTTCAGATGCTGCCGGAAAATCCAGCTCATTATAATTGTAGTACAGCTAGCGGCGAGGCAAATGGCATACGAGTACCGATAGGTAGGGCCCCAAACGGATGGCCAGGCGTACCTGCAATCGGCGTCGTTAATGAATTCTTATCATCATATGACCGATGAAACTACTCACGACCCTCCGATGCTGCCGAGTTGCTGAAGTGAATTGATGAGCGAAAAACACACTGCACGCTTTGACGGCGGTCGAGGAAATGAGGTGCTGATCCATGCAAGCAACAACATAATTCCTGTATAGCCCTGCGCCATGAGGAACCTAATGACGGCTAACATCAGTGATATGTCTGAAATTAAATCGTGTACTTACAGAGAGAAGTATCGCGCAGCAGTATTCATGGTGCTCATTGAAATAATGAACCCAATGATAGCAACAATGTTTGATGCGCTCATGTGGTAGAACCGCTCTTGTGTTCTATCAGAGTGCCTGAAAAGTTGTTCGCATCAGTTCCTAGATCATCTCAGATGCAGACTTACCTGGTCCATACAAATGCGACAATGGCGGCAAAGATAAAAGGAGGCGCAACAAGGACCAGTGTCACTGTTGGGTTGTACCCAAACGTCCCAGTAAGAGTGGGGAAGTAGAGAGCGAAGGACAGTGCTGCCAGCTGAGCAGTACATATTAATGAGAACCACCACACTTTCCAGTCAATGACAGCGAGGTAAAAGCCGTGACCGCGGCCCCCATGCTCAGTTTCTGACTGGTCCCCGACACCAGCATCCTCCTCCATACGCTTCAATGCAAGCCGACGCTCGTCATCGGAAAGCCACTTCGTGTTTGTCGGAAAGTCCGGCAAAATAAAGACAGCAATTATCGCAACAGAGATAGTCAGAGCTCCTTCAATGTAGAAAAGCCACCTTAGCAATGACATTCAGCCTGAATCCCTCGCTAAATCGGCTTAACTGAATTACCTCCATGCGGCTTGACCGAGGTCGTTGTTCATGTTAGCAAGAATACCTGATGCAATGAGAGCTCCGAAGGCATTGCTAATGACGTTGCCACTGCAAAGGTGCTGTCGATAAATATATCCGTTCGCTAGCATAGTGGCACACTTACCAAAAGAGGATGGCTAATCTGAGACCTATTTCTGTTCTCTTGTACCTGCACATTGGACGTCAGGGCGTCCGCTGATAATATAGTCGATAGTCCACGAACCACTTCGAAATTAAGAATACGGCACCAGGGAAAAATGCTGCTTCCACGAAGCCGAGAAAGAACCGCGTAAGGAGCACTCCGACAAAACTATTATAAGGACTATGGTCAGTAGTCAGTCAGACATCGAAGATCGGTCATACTTTGTAGTAATCCCAGTCAAAGCCGATATGACACCCCAGATTATCATACAAGCAGGTAGATAAAGCGATGGCTTTTCAATGTAATTGAGAAACATGTTGGAGGGGGTCTGCATGACGATATATCCGACAAGGAGAATAGACAAGAGCGTCGCATACTGTTGACCCTCGAGATGAAGGTCGGTGGTGAGCCCTGAGCGCACCGTACTTTGTGCATTGTGAACGGTGCGTCAGCAATGTATGACAAAGACGTACCTGACATTAACCCTATCAATCTAGTATCAGAGTGAGATAGAGACAGGACACCTTGACGCGAAGTTGCTCACATAATTAAGGATATAGATCAGAACCAAGATTGACATACGCAAGTCGAGTTTCCATAAAAGTTTGCGCTCCAGCTTATTGCGCGCCTCTGGACCACCAAACTCTATGTCGAGATCGAGTTCTTCATAGTCTACATGCTCCTTTGAGGGCAGCATCGGTGCAGCGTCTAAATGGCCAATTGATATGGGGGCGGGGGGGTGGTAGATGTGAATATGAGAATGCCCTAATAGACCGGTATCCTTCATATACACAAACCAATTTCATATCGATAGAATGCATTTCGAAATTGTCCTTTAGGCCGCAGTCAGCGATAACAAAAAAAACTCCAGGCGTGCCTTTGGGGTGCAACGTACCAACGGTAAACCTCTATGTTGGAAAAGCGTCAACCACTAACAACCATGTCCGGGCTTGAAGGTGTCCGGATGGATCCGTCTCGATTGTAGTATGCGTGTTTTTGGACGGAAATAGGGAGTCTGAATCACGCGGGGTTTGTAGAACTATAACTGCGTACCAAAACCCGCACGTTCAGCGCAACCGTTCCATATATCGCAGTATTGCAGTGCCATATCACGCTATTGTGATGGGGGAAGAGTCACATGTTGTGGTCGAGATTAAGGTAACGCGCCGGACTCGGGGTAGTGCCAACTGAAAACAAGCCTGACTCAGTTAAGCCAAGGCCCTTGGATTCCGAGTGCAGGGTGCGGTCAGACAAAGTACTAAGTCCACACCGTAATGACTGTTCTGCAGCCGGATTAGTGACTTACTATTTGTTGTGTGGAAAGAAACTTCAAACCCAGCCGCCAGCGGCGAGCGCTGTAAGTCAACCAAGTATTATCTTTCCATCTGCTTGATTGCTTATCCCAACTTATATGTTTGAGGTATTCGCATGTCAAGTTGTCCTCCAGCAAACTGTCGTATGGTTCGTATCGCCGCTGAGGCGCTAGTTCCCGACTCCGCCAGGCCCTTCCACTTTCCTTTTTCCTGCCCCGTCGCTACCTTTCCCACTAGTGTAAGTGGAAGCTTCAAACGCGTTGAGAGAGATAACGTACGCGTACAGAAATGTTACGATGGACCCGCTCAACAACGCACGTACATACAAAGTCATCTTATCGGCATGGGTAGCGCGTCTAAAACAGCCGGCGGGAGCGGAGGACTGTTGGGGGTACGCCTCACAATAGGGCATTCGTGCACCCGGAGATGCGATAGGGACACTGGGGGTCCCTTGAACTGGAATATATTGTCCTGCAGAGAGCGTATCTCGGCAAAGGACAAAAGTTGGAATCAAAAAGAGAGAGAGAGAGAGAGAAATATGGTGGTTGGTCACTACAACCGAGTTGCTGTCAAAGGTGACACAACCCGTGAATCAATTAAATCACGTATTGCGATAACAGTTCGTGACAGCCAAGAACAAGGGTTTTCGGGAGAAGCAAAGCACGACAGATAGCATTCAAGGTAATGAACAGCATCATAGTATATCGGTAGTCTGAGAGCACATGCGCAACTGAATGTAGTGGACAGCAACTTCATTCATCAAGGACGGGGTGCAACATTGAACACGGCACGCCGAGCACGGTACTTTCGACACGATCATACGCTATTGGACGGTAAGGGAACGGGAACAGGAATATAGGACATATGACTTACGAGGAAGCAGGAGAACAGAGGACAATAAATATTAATGACAGAGTAAAAGACCACTGCCAAGTTCCAACAGACAAACGAGCGCGTGCAAGAAGACTCTCCCACTACCGTGGGAGTCGGACCACACCGTCTGTGGCAATTACGTAATAGCCATGTTCCTCCATCTTACCTTCAAATAAATAGTCTTCCCCTCCTCTAGATCTCATCCCCCGTATGCAGAGCTCGAAGTCGAATATCAATGTTGTAAGACTTGTAACATTTGTTTCTGACCACTTTCCTGTTTTGATAACTGTTATGCCGCAGCCATCATGATATTCCTTGCGAACGTATGTCGGGACATGAAGTAGTTGCTCAATATATTACCAACGTAGAGAATCATTACTTTTGCTGAGAAAGTTGGTTTTATTGTTGCAGCATGTCAAAGAGTAAAGTGAGCTCTATTCCAAGCCGTTGGCTGTTGGACAGCGAAAATAGAGCAACAATATATGAAGAATAAATGGGCCAAAAAGATCACGGCTACAATATCAAACACTATCAAGGGAAAATAGGAACAAGAAATCCGCGTAATGTGTCTTGTTCATGCAAAAAAAAATCAATCATATTCCGACTCATCCTCCTCAGTAGTAGTATCTGTGCTGTCACGTCCATCATTAGAATTAGATCGAGACTCCATAGATCTTGGACGAGAATTTGGACGAGAACGAGAACGGTTTTCAGCGTGTCGCGCGATCCGCTGCTGCTCGCTAGCTTCCTCCGGAGTAAGCGGGTAGCTCGGGACGCATTTAAGCTCGAAAGTGCAAGGCAAGACGTCTCCACAGGCCTCCTTAATGAATTCATCATTACGGACAAGACCGCCCCACCTCGAATTACTGCAGAGCCAATCAAGGCGTCTCAGCTGCTCGCCCAGGTGGCCGCCGGGGACGTTGCTGTCCGTTGAGCGGTTGTATTGATACGCTTGCCAAATCTCCCGTCGGCGGCGGGTTGAAACGCCTTCGTACTCCTTTTTCGCGACGTCCCCGTGAAAATAAGCAGAAAGGGTTTCGATCACTTCGCCACAAGTCACACCAATGTTTTGGCGTCTGGCTTTAACAGAGATCATCCACGGGAATGAACGTGAGATGATGCGGATGTATGACAGGCGCGGGAACGTGGCGGGTGCCTCGCGCCCTTTGATCCATGAACGCTTTGGCCCAGTTGTGCGATAACAAGTACTCGTTGGGAAAATCATATTCCAGCGGAGGTAGTCTTCATGCGAGTCTGTGGGTGGAGATAGGAGGGGATTGACGCTAATCGTTGCAGATACCGCCCTTACGAGAAAAGGCTCGAGAACGGGTCCGTCTAATAAATGATGCCGAATCAGAAAACATCCATCTCAACCTGGATATGGGATGCCTACAATGTGGCCCTTCGGCAAAGTGATCGATATGGTCTGCACTGCTCGTCCACCGGAAGTTCGCACGAGCAGTGTCAGGCGGCTGTGGTTGTGCAGGGGGCGGTGCAGTTGGGTGCACCCATGGTGTGTGACCAGCATACATGTTCTGTGGTGGCATACCAGGGGGCCCACCGGGCAGAGGCATCCCCCACGCTCCTGCAGGAGTAGGAAATGCCCCCGGCACAGGATATCCCGCGGGCGTGAATGCCCCTAGTTGGGGACCCCAGCCGGGAGGACCTGGCGGTAGCGGTTGCTGGAACGTGTACCCTGTCCCTGGCGCCGCCCAAGGTGTGCCCGGAGGAGGTTGGGTAGGCACATAAGGTGAAGGGTTGCCGTTGGGATATCCAGTATAATCAGCCGAGAATCCGTTACCAGGTGGCGCTCCATACATGTTTGGAAGACTAGCAGGAGGGGGGAAGTAGGAGCTTGGAGGCATGGCGGGAGTGGAATGTGCACTGGGTATGGGAGGTATAAATGGCGTGGTATTATACGGTGTTGGGGGGTAATATGGATACTGCCCTGGCGTGCGGGGCTGTTGAGCCCACGCAGGCGGGTTGTGGTTTTGAGGTGCCTGAGGAATGATTGGCGGCGAGAAACTTTCGGGAGAGGGAAGGGGGGGTATGAAGGGAGTATTATTTGTCTCAGGCGAGTCATAAAGCATTTTGGGCTGGAGTTCTAGATATAAATGTGATTGTTGGGTGTGTCACGCCGTCACTGACTGAAACTAATAAATGCATCAATTCAGGATTAAAACATAAAGGTATAGAATTCGCCTCACAGGAAATGCAAGGAAACCTAGGTCACACTTTTTAATACACAGGTAATTCGGGACGTGTAGCACAGACCCAACTTGAGGTCGTTGAAGGGTAGATTTGAAGAGATTGTGCCGATATCTACGGTCTGAGTGCCTAAGAAGGCCTAAGAAGGGAGCATCACGTCAACATATCTTGAGATAATTGCCAGTACCTCTTTACCTACGGATAAAGTTAGAGAACGCGCTCAATGTCTATGATGATTCTAAATGGTGAAATCGACTGCAGTGGTTCGATTTCAGGAACTGAGTATTTTTCCTGTACTGATTCAATCCTACAGCCTTTCGAGGTATAGACAGCCGGCACAGCTGCTGTTATAGAGTTCAAAAAATGCAAGCAAACTGGTAAAATGTCCTTTGGGAAAATGAGGCAGTGGGAGATGAGAGAGGATTTAGATAGGTCGAGTGCTACCCTTAGCAAGTCAGTAATCAGTGGCTGTGCCTACTTTCACATTGCACTTTGTCATGTTCATCCGCCGGGACGAATCATGATGGCATCATAATGCAACTCGAGCGCTCTCAGGTGCAGTCAAGCGCACGTTGGAAGTTTGCGGGCGTCCAACGGGCTTCCCTGTACTTTTGATGTGAGAAACTTCCATCAGGTTACCTATCGTCAATTGTTATCCTTGGATATCATCATATGATCCGGGCTTGGACCTTGGACAATTAAATCGCAACCTGGTCACCACCGTGTATCGCAGGGTATGTAATATGTACGGTGCAAGGCAATGTCAGCCGGTGTGACAGATCAATACGACACGGGGTTCCTTGGTTTTCATTTCCATTAGTCAACCTAGGAATCACTTCTTGAATTGGATAGCAAACGAGTTTTTGGGCCCAAGCTACTGATTTGAACAGTCAGGGCTGTCGCAGTATATGGTGTCAATACGACGGGCCCCTGGATCGATCCTGGACCTATGACGCACTTGCTTCCAGGAGAAACTGGAAACGTTCAAAGTGTATATTCACAATACATATTCGATATCATGGCGTATCTAGACAAACCTCTAGTTCTCTAGTCTCCCCTAGATGTTTAATTAAGTTAGGAGCAAGTTAGAAGGGATAAGAAAGTCATCCTGTCCGACAATCAAGGCGACTCTACAAAGTTTCAGCGGCACCAAGATTAATTAAGTTCTTTCAAAGATGCTGGCTAACGCAACCATGTTGTACTTTCGGGCCCTCCTGCCGTTTCTGGGCTCCGAGGTCAATACTGGACCCTAAGCTCGCTATAGCTCGGGCTTGGCATGGGCAATGTCGGTAGCCATTGAGGTAATTCCTGGTCCTTCGTGAACCAGTTTCTATTCCTAGTCGCGGTTCCCATGCTGAAATGAGTGTAAATCCGATCACGACGATGATCGCGGAAGTAAGTCTCCAACTTGATCATCAGATCAGTAAGTTGATTTCGTTCAGAATAGCTCTGACGAAATCGCCTGATCATACGTTCACGGCTCAATGGTACGTAGTGCAGGGGTAAGGCCTTCCTCAGATATGACAAGGGTTAGCATAAAGTATGCAGCATATAATACATCATGGGGTACGGTGGGAAGCATGACGGTCCGAGGTCATCACGAGGTGAGGTTTAGTACAAAAATGTTGGGAGCCTTGAAGCCGAGACGCTGGATCGAGTAGTTGTCCTTCTTCGACAGACCGTCAAAGTAGTACTTGTCTCGAAGCCAATCTACCGGGATTGCATGAGATATCGCATGATAGCAAAGCTACACAGATAACTCACCAACCCGCTTGTACCGATTTGGTGCAGGGGTATTGTAATACATGTTCCAAGCTGCACCAGAGGCATTATTGTGCGTAGCAGCCCTCTTGACCTGTTCCTGCAATCTTGGAGGGAGAACGTTAAATTCTGCCTCAGTCACATAATTCTCTGTGTACCTGAGTCGGTAAGATTAGACTCGGACGCCAAGGTGGCTGGATAGGTACTCACTCCTTCCAAATCGTGCTGCAGACATCGCCCATAGTAACGCCACGCTCATTGTGTACTACCGTACACCACGGGCTGGACTCGGTAATGATAATGAGATCTTGAACGCGGGGAAGCGTTGCAGGTTCGTCTTTGGCAGAAAATGGGATATCCCGATCCCGGTCATTGGGATTGAAGCCACCAGTAGAACCTTGTGTTTACGAAACATTAGCTTCATCATATATTTATGCTGAGGTAACATACCAGTGACGAGATTGAACATGAGGTGGAAGCCGTGGTTTATACCAGCCATGATAGGGTGTAGCTGCAGCTCAGTATTGAGCAGATAAAGATCAGTCTGGGAGAGAACTGGGCCGTCTATTTGGGCGTATGGATCTGTATGCGGCACACAAAACTGAACAACCGCACTTACAGCCTACTCCTGCAGACCACTTGCTCACGGTCGAATCACCCATTGATGTGAGAGTCGTGTGATATGATGGTGCTGATAGGTATGATTATGGAGATCTACGACAGGAGGATGCAGTATCAGAAAAAGATGCACGCAGAAGTAATGGGTCTATAGAAAACACTGGTACAGCAGAGCTGTATAAAATGGGGCCGCTTCAATTAAGTCAAGTTGAACCTATGCTTTGCGATATTTATTTACATTACACGAGGTCGTGGCTGTGTTCTTGGCCGCTGATTAGATTAGATTAGATTAATATCTGACTAAGTGTTGAGTCGATGTTGGGCCCTTTGATGGAAGATCCCTTTGAACTTGAACGTTTGAACCCCCATAACTTGATTATACCAGATCGATATCCACAACTTCAGAAATGGCTCCCAAGGGCGGAAACGCAAAGAAAGAAAGTGGTCGAGCCAAGAAGGCAGAGAACGAGGCGAAGAAGCAAGATGCTGCTGCTGCTGACAAGGTGTGTCTATCAGCACCGCCGAAACCTTATGTACGGGATCCACTAATCGATGTTGATAGGCAAAAAAGGAGGCTGAAAAATGGGATGATGGCGCCAAAGGAAACAAAGCTAAGGAGGAAAAGGAAGCCAAACGTCTAGCCGAGCTCGCCCGCAAAGCCGAGAACGCACGGCTGCTTGCAGAAGAGGAAGCTGCTCCCACAAAAGCCAAGCCAGCACCCAAAAAGAAGAAGGATGTCAAACCAGCTGGTCCCGGGGCCATCGCAGCTGGAAGCAGCTCGGATACAGCAATACCGGCAGCAGTGATAGATTCCAAAGATGAACCGTCGGAAGTCGAAAGCTATGCTGCAACTGGTATCGATAATGCACTGGATCTGCTGGAGGTAGTGACCGCAAAGATGGACAAGGCCAGTGTAGGGCAACAAGCTGCAGGTATCGAAAGGCACCCAGAGGCAAGATTATCTACCTTTTTCCTGGGGCCATAATACTGATTACTGATATAACTACCACCTAATAGCGACGATTCAAGGTGAGAAATCACATGATGGTATATTTCTAATATGCAATTTATAATTCCGCTAGGCTGCGTTTGAAGCCTACAAAGAACGTGAGCTGCCGAATCTGAAAGAAGAGGTACGGCTGCATCCCCGGTGTATGAAACACAAGGCTAACATTCAACCGCAGCATCCTGGGCTGCGCCTGCAGCAATATCAGGTCAGTGCCACCGTCAGTGCAATTTCAAGACGTCTGATGTTTGAATTCTACAGGATCTGTTGCACAAGCAGTTTCAGAAATCACCGGATAACCCGTGAGTTGTCATGGTCATACAGCCTCCTTGATATGACGACTGATCTCTGTGTGTTCATGATCACAGCTTTAACCAGGTCACTATCGCTTACGACGCCACGAAGGACGAGAAACTACAGTCTCTCAAGGAGAAACAGGATGCTGTGCAGAAACGATTGCGCGATTAACGATCGTTATGATGTGATACGACTAAAGTCGTCTTGAATACGAATCCTTAGAGTCTGGACATCAGAAGTCGGGATATATTAGTGCTGCCAGCTGGTGAAGCTCAATTTGCTATCTCCAGAGGAGACTTGATAACAAACATCCTGTCCATATGCATTTACACAATCTATCAACACTACGTGTATTGTTCGTGCGATCGGGCTGTGAAATCATTAAATCTAGATGGGTCAACCGAATTTTCTTTGAGAAATGGCTAAGTAATAGGACAAAAGTCTTCCCTTCGATCGAGAACACAGACGGACTACCCACGACACCGCATTTCCGACATACCCTGTATACTACAAATAATAACCTGTGTTCGTGCTGCGACTGTTGCTGCGCTGTCCCGCTGTATGCTATAGCCTATCATAGTGCGGTTTCTCCTTCCGGATCCAGGCAGTGTGGCTGCTTAACGATTATGTAACCACAGATGTTATTTTTTTTTCGAGTATAAGTTCAAAGCTAGACGTCGTTCGAAACAAACTACTTCCCACCTTAGCGCCATCCACAACATGCCGGATATTTCGATCCTGACCCAGCGTGCAAACTCTTGCGCACCGCCTAAGTCTATTCAGCCCACAAACTCGCTTGTAATAACGCAAGTCCCTCGAACATTTTTTCAACCTTCGATAATCAATGCTTTGCGCGACCACTTTGCTACATACGGCGAGATTAACCAATGGGTGCCAATAGCATCATTTGCTCGTATAATCCTCGTATATTACGCAGAGGAAGCTGCAGAGCTCGCGAAGAACGCTTGTGATCCTCTTATTTTGACTCTCCCACACAGGTACGTGATCTGACTGGAAGTACTCATCGTGTTTCTCATTTTTTTTCCGCAGAATGCCCACGATTTTGAGAGTATATCGCTCTGAACCCAATCCCATATTTTCGCCGTCATCATCAACAATAGACGAAAATTTTCTACGTCCACCACCGATCGAAAAGAACTTCCTTATCTCACCACCTGGATCCCCACCCATCGGCTGGGAACAAATTCGTGAAGGTCCACCAAATGCTACACCTCTTGCAGATGATCTCATTGCTGCACTCCGCAAGTTGAAATTGCAGGAGAGACGGTCTAGCCGAGAAGTGCTACTGGAACCTGAAGATGGCGTAGGAGTGGGTGTTTACGTTGAGGATTGCGATATGAACGACGATGATGCGGAGGGTGTCGATTGGGAATATGGCTGCCCATCTCCGGCCAGGCTACGATGGAAACCTATAGCAACCGCTATGCCACCAGTACAAGTGCAATGAAAGTTGTAAGTCCTATGTTTCATTTTTCTTCAGGATGATACATATCAGACCTGTTCCGAGATCTACATGCGGACATCTTGATATTGCCTTTTCTCTCTGACCCTTCTCGCCTCTAGTAATGAATTAAACCCGGTGCTAATTCTTTGCCATAGTGTCGCACTGCAAATTGATGTATCATATCTATCCTGTCGGCACACTGTATATCACCATGTGAGTGTCTTTCCTTGTGTCCTTTTTTTGATGAGATACTTCAGACCTGTTCTGATCCTTGTGGAGATAACTTCTATTGCCAAATAATTTTCTGATCCATGTTATCACGTTGCTATGAACTTGATGCTGACTTGTCGCTTCTAGGTTGTCGGCATCCTTTATGATGCTTTTTTTTCGATATTTTAGCACCATTTCCTAGTCATCTGCAACGGACTTGTATAACAGTTATAACCACATGCCTGGACTCTTACCGCAGCCACAAACGTACGACTACGAATGTACTTATTTCAATTGAGTTAGAATATTAGGCTTTCTGTTGCCAGCTGTTTCTTATTGCTGACACTCGAACTTTTGTGCTGAGGACGCGAGAATGTCATATCCCCGAGCTTTTGTTGGGAGTGTCTCATGCGACTAACTTGTACACGCCATATGTACTGGTGACCGAGAGTGAGACTAATTAATTATAACGAACTAGAATATCAGGCGTTATGTTGTCGTGAAATATACTATATCTCCCCAAACACCGCTTATTACGATGACTTCAATTAAATCTGCGCAGTTCGCAGCGGCCTTGTGGGCCAGTGGGCCGCCCGATGCGGTCGACCAGTCAATTGTTGCGACTTTCGTGATGGATTACCAAATAAGGAAGTTTGGAAATGGACTTGCTTATTGTTCTTGGACGCGGCATTGTTCTTTTGGGACAGTGGTCGAGCAGCAACCCACCGACCTTATTCTTCTAAAATAACAAAAGGCCACACTCGCCATGTTTTCTTGTGACCGAGCTTCGCGCTTTATTTCTTTGCTTCTTGCTTTCATCTCACTGCGCGTTCCTTAGCTCGACATGTTGTCGAGCATATTTACTGCTACTTTTGCCTTTGGCGCGTCTGTTGGTGAGTGCGGAACTGCTTAATATCCACACGTCTGACGCTAGCCATGGCTCAGTCGCGCAATCTTCGTCTTCTGTTGTATGCGTTGCGGGTCAATGTCTGCAAGGTTATTCTAATACAACTCGTGAGTCCAAAGTTACTAGAACATACATCGTCGTACTCATGGCCATGATAAGTTGGAGCAACTCTCTCAGCATCTGGAATATCGACCGAAGTACTTCTTCTTCCTGGACAATATACATCCACGACCAACCCAGAGCTTCTTCATGAGCTGTTAACGTCTTCTTCTGCTAAACTTTCTCCGTCTACTGGCTTCGGAAACTCGAGCACTGGATCTTCGGTTGCTCTTCCACTAAATATTGCACTTCAACCAGGCATAGCGATCTACCCGCAAGCTTTCTATTCAGGACAAGGTTCATATTCAGGCCTCCCTACGTCCCCCGTCGGAAATACGACCATCCCATTCACTGCCTCCTCATTTGCCCTCTCAGGGAACGTATGGGCAGCCGTATCAGCCGGAAGCAACAGCCGTGTCATTATGTGGAACTCCGTTCCTGATGTCAGCCAGCTCCCTGCGAGCGCCTCAGGGTCCCTATCGTTGCTCAACCTTCAATCATCATCCTGTTCGCCGGCTTGTTCCGGGAATGGCATTTGCTCCGCTTCTGGGACGTGTCAATGTCAAAGCGGATTCACCGGTTCATCTTGCGAGTCGTGCTCGTCTGGTTTCTTCGGACCGGAGTGTCAGGCCTGTCCGTCAGGGTGTACTTCATGTGATGATGGAATTTCGGGCACGGGCCGTTGCTTGGTGCCAGTAGTGTCAAACTTGCCATCGAGCTGTAATTGTATCAACGGTGAATGTGGCGCTAACGGACAGTGTACCTGTATCAACGGCTGGACCTCGGCGTCAAATGGAACCCAATGTGCTGCATGCGCGGCCGGTTTCTTTTTAGATACAAACGGGAACTGTGAAAGTGAGTTACGACAGGTTCATTTTCTGACTTCCCAATCTCATCTTTGGTTTTAGTTTGTCAGTTAGGTTGTCAACAGTGTGCCGATGGCACCGGGGACTGCATTACTTGCGCATCGGGCTTTACTCAGGACGGGAACGACCGCACAATGTGTGATTCCATTCCACAAACTACGTCAAATGGCACGGCTTGTCCCGATGGAAGCTACGGCGCTGGGTCTACTTGCGCGATTTGTTCGCCGCTTTGCACGACTTGTACCGGGCCGAATTCGAACAATTGTGTCATTTGTGGATCTGGCACGTACAAGTTCAATGGGTCATGCGTGACGACCAGCACCGGGGGTGTTTGCTCAGGCTCCAATATGATTGCCAACAATAACAAGCATGAGTGTGACAGTAAGTGTATCCCACTTTGCACGTTTAACATGTACTCAATGTGCGACTCTCAGCTTGTGGACCGAAGTGCACGACCTGCCAGATATCCAATTTCAATGTGGCATCTACCGTCGATCAAGCTCAGTGTACTGGTTGTCTTCCCGGTTTCGTCTTGTCACAAGGGAAGTGTGTGACGAGTTGTCCGTCTGGTACTTTCCTTTCTCCTCAAGATAATTTGACATGCACAGGTACGGGTTGTCTTGTCTCAATTCATTACTAAATTAGACTAATGCCATCATTTATCCAGCTTGTTCATCATCATGTACTAGCTGTGTAGGAAGCGCTACCACCTGCTTAACATGCGCGAACAACTTGCTGGCTTCAAACGGGCAATGCGTCAATTCTTGTCCCTCCAATACGTTTGGTTCTTCCGGAGCCTGCACTCCCTGCCACCCAGACTGTGCAACATGTTCAGGTGCATCATTTAACCAGTGCACAAGTTGCAACAAAGCACTCCCTGTCCTTACAAGTGGGCGTTGCCTCGCTACTTGCAGCCAGAACCAGTATTTTGACACGACGTCCTCAACATGCCAGTCCTGCGACTCCAGTTGCGCTAGCTGTTCTGGCGCCGGCCCAAATAGCTGCCTCGCTTGTTCAAGTTCTAGTCAAGTTTTGCGTGGGGGTACTTGCACTTCAGCTGGCTGCACGAGCGGCACAAGTGTTGTCCCAAGTCTTGGGGCATGCCTCTCAGAACTTGTACTAGTCTCACCTTCCGGCACGAGCTCAGGCGCGCTCCCTTCGGGGTTATCGACTCCTACCACAACCACAACAACCCAACGATTGCAGTGGTGGGAGATTTTGCTCATGGCGCTTGGATGTGCTTTCATCTTTGTGGCCTTTTTGTACTGCTGGCGCCGCCGAGCTCGCAAGCAGCGAGCAAAGGACACGGCGGCATTTGCGTCTGCTAAGGCCCTCCACAAGCAAAACTGGAGATGGCGACTTGCCCGCTTTGGGGAGAGGCTTTTTGGGCACAACCGTAGCCCACGGCCTGAGTCAGAAGAAATTGCTTTATGGAAACTACGTGCCGCGGAGGAGGCACGGCACCATAAGGAAATGGATAAGCTCATAGGTGCACACGAGTACTCTCGCTCGGGATCGAGTCGGTCTCCTTCGCCCCTTCCTTCGTTTCATCCCCACAAGCGTCGCGGATCACACGATTACTCCGATGCTAATACGCTATCGGCGGGTTCCATGTATTCCCAGGCGACGGGCGTGGTTCGTTCCGGACCTGAACCTCGGCAGCCTGTCAAGTCGAATCACTTGACTTCTCGGTTTTCGACAACGACACTTGGATCTTCGGCACCCAAGAAACCAAACGTTTTAAAACGTCAGTTAACACCTTCTAAACCGCCAACCCCCGCTGAGGCGTACGCTGCGTCCGTAAGGCAGTCCCCGGAACCTGACTCACCGTATTGGACAGCATCTCCAAATAAGGGCGGATCTCGCAACCCTTTCCTTAAATAAGCTATGTTTTCTCATAATTCTGCATGGACCTTGAGGATTAGACTGGATCTTTACCCACCACGATCGTTATAACCACGCGCATTGTACACATTTTTTCACCATTATACTGTAGCTTACGACTATGAGTTTGATTTATCCTAGATAACGCAACTGGTATGGAGTGTAATATAGCACTTTTAGGTTTAGCTGCCTCTACAAATTGCAGAATGCAGCGAGTTGGTTGCGAACACTGGTTTTGAGTTTTACATAAGTTTATTCCCGTCCTTCAACGGAGGTTTCCCATTGTGCCTGTGTTACATCGAATGACCGCGCGAAACTCCGCAACCAAACACAGCATTGCGGGAGTTAACTATATCCCATCACGTTGAATTGCCAAGTGCCCATCTCCGTCCCAAACTTCCAATGTGGTAAGTACCACGGCGACGTTTGACGCCACGTGTATGCGCACGCCGCACGGCTTTCAAGGACACCAAATTTATTGATATATATCATTAATTAACATTGAACTTTAACGCTCAGTACTGCACATGACAGCAGCGATGACTTATAAGCGGTCCGACAACAAAGTGGAGATTCCGCTCCCCCACATTTCTCCTGCGCTTGCTTCTTTCGTGACTGGCGCCTCATGGATGGAATACCCGAATGCTCCTGGGATGCTGGTCCTACTTCGTTTGCCTCCTTTGGTGACATCCCTGGCAATTTGTGCAGTCCTACAGATGATTGGCCACGTCCTTTCCGAAATTTGAACCACGACGCTGCCTGGGATCACCTGGCAGCAGCCTCCAACCTCCACAGCGTCAAATTTGACCCGTCTGGACGGTGGCGGGCAGATGCCCTCAACTTCCAACCTTGCGCTGAGACCTCGTCGCAAGACCGTTATGCAGTTCAGCAGATACATATTCAGGGACGCGTTTGGACCCTGTCTGCGGTTTTTGATGGTAGGTCCAGTTTTGAGAACGTGCTTGGTCATTGTGTCATTACCGAGAATTATTCACAGGTCACCTTGGCAGCCATACCGTTGAGCATGTTGCTCATCACATGCCTATCATTGTGCGGGAACACTTGGAGTTGATCTCTCAGAAACATGGTGACCGTGTTGTACCACCGCCTTTAATTGCGGACATGTTTGCGATGGCCATTCGCGCTTTCGATGACGCCATCGCCAATGACGTCCTAGAACTTTTCCCAGGCGGTTTGTCATCTCTATCTCGCTTGTCGGACTTGCAGATCCAAGAAGTTCTCGATGATCAACTTTCGGGAGGGCAAAATTACACGAAGGCGAGGCTGTGCTTGTATGGTACTACTGCGCTCGTAGCTCTTGTTGACCCTGATCACCAAAATCTATGGCTCGCCAACCTAGGCGACTGTCAAGGATGTAAGTAGAACGTAACGATGTTGGATGCCTTGACGGCTAACTTTTGGATTCAAGTGATGGTCTCGGAGACTGGCCAGAATGCGTGGAATGTCGAAGTTTTGACGCGATCTCATAATGGGGAAAACCCGCTCGAGGTCCAGCGCGTCATGAATGAGCACCCTGGTGAGCCGGAATGTATTTTGGATGGTCGTGTGCTTGGAGCGATTGCACCCTTTCGATGCATGTTACATTCATATTTCCATATTTTACTATTTGCTGACCTACTCAATTGAACAGGTCTGGGAGACACCCCCTTCAAACAACCACCCGAGTTCACACGACGTATTCTCTACAATTTATACCCTGGTCAACACGACACATCTCCTTGGGAAGAATTCTTGATGAGGAACCACACGCCTCCGTATATTTCGTCCACGCCGGAAGTCACGCACTATCCCCTCGATCCATCCCCCCAAGCTCCTCGCAAATATCTTATTCTCTGCTCAGATGGGTTCACGGATATATGTGGCACAAATCAACGTGCGATTGTTGATCAGTGGGCCCGTGCAGCCGCATGTAGTAGCTCAAGAGAGCTAGATGAAAAAGGTCTGGCCCTCCGACTGCTTTGGCAGGCGCTTGGTGATGATCCGACGAGCGTATCTCGTGTTCTGACTTTGAACATGGACTCACCTTGGTTAGATGATGTATCTATTGTTGTACAGTGTTTATAGTGTATCATAGCAGTAGTCTAAAGAGCCTAGTTATTCAGTTATCCTACGTTAACGTGCTTGCTAACCCACATGTGGAATGTGTAGTTTATTTGCAATTTGTTTGGTTTTGGGGACCTTTGATAAATCAAGACAAACAACGCTTGCTTCACTGATCACCGGGCTGCCGTACAGGACACAGAGACCATATGCTTGCCTCTTCATAAATCATTGTATTGCCCAGGAAGGCCGATGATGAAACCACTTCAATCGACTGCGTCTACTGATTCCTCCGACCTCTTTGGCCCTGACGATCCAGAGTTCCTTGAGGCTCTCAGGAACGCGGTGCTACCTGGAGATCAAATCACAGCTCCCCCACCTGACACTGAGTCACTGAGCCGCAAGCGTCCTCGTGACGAAAGTGACGAGCAGCTAGTTGGGACGACTTCACACTCCCATGGACTCGGTGACACCGAAGATGATCCCGAGATCTATGGCGCATCTCGCTTTGGACATTTCGGAGAATATATGCATCGCAAACGTGCCAAACTCCAAATACAGAATGCAGCCCTTGATGCAAGCCAAGAGGTCAGCGCCACAAAAAAAATCTTTAGCGGTCTCTCAATATATGTGCGTATCCCCATTGTCATGGCAGGAAAGCAGCGCTTTAACTTTGATCGCAGATTAACGGGTGGACGAACCCTTCAGTTCAAGATCTACGTCAATTGATAGTAACGCATGGGGGTGTGTTTCAGCCTTACCTGGATAAGAAATCATTAGTGTCTGCACCTTTTTTGTCACTCCAGTCATTTCACAGAGATTCATTGTTCCTTATACAGAACCCATATCGTCACTTGCTCACTGACGGCTGCGAAGATCAAAGATTGGAAGCACATGAAGATTGTGAGGCCTGATTGGCTGGTGGATAGTGCCGCTGCAGGAACCTTAATTTCCTGGAGGAATTACATTTTCAAACCCGGGGACAGGGTCGAGCAATCTCAAGGAGCGCACACGCCTCAAAGTTATCTGTCTACGGATCCACATACAGCAGTACTCTCTGGTATGCGTAGGCATGAACAGCCACTATCAGCTAACCAGGTCCCTACAACACCTGATTCCGGCACGGCAGGTACTGCCGCCCCTGAGGCTGGTGACCCCGCATCTTCGGCATGTCATTCACCTCGGCCGCTCTATGTTACAGATCCTGCCACGTACAAAGACGCTGCGCGTGTCCCTGGATACGCCGCTCATACATCGAACCCACTAGCAGAGCGCGTGATGGCTAATCCCGAATGGAGAGCCGCACATACCTCTGTAGCACCAGATTTCATAGAAGGTTTTTACAAACACTCACGACTGCACTACCTGTCCACATGGAAGGCTGAACTGAAAAATTTGGTTCAACAAGCCCAAGAAGAAGTTGAAAATGGGTCGATGCATGAGTCTATAGGCGACATGGCTAAGAGTGGTGATGTCAACATGAACGGGGCACAATTCGTGGCGAGGTCTCCATCAAAAAGAAAAGGCAAAGAAAAGGCCTCAGACTTGAAGCGTGTTATCATGCACTGTGACTTTGATTGCTTTTTCGTTTCCGTCGGGCTTCTGAGTCACCCTGAGTTACGAGGCAAACCGGTTGTCGTTTGTCACTCGCAAGGGAGCACAGGGGGTGCATCGAGTACAAGTGAAATAGCAAGCTCAAGCTACGAAGCCAGGTCATTTGGTATCAAGAACGGAATGAGGTATGCTACACATATTTCATGTATTGACCTACGAGTGACAGCTATCATCAGCCTTCAGCAAGGACGTAGATTGTGTCCTGATCTTATGACCATACCCTACGAATTCGAGAAGTATGTATTTGTCTTTTCATTCACTATACTCTACCCAACACGAAATCAGATATAAACAGCTGTCGTTGCGTTTCTACACCATTTTAATGCGTCATGCGGATGATATCCAGGCCGTCTCCGTCGATGAAGCTTTGATTGAGGTCACCACGAGTGTTTCCCGATGTGCTATTCGGCCGTCTTCCCTAGCATTCGTGGACGATCCCGCAAAATCCCTTGCAGAACAAATACGGTCCGAAGTCAGAGAAGGAACAGGCTGCGAAGGTTCTTCATATTGATGTGTCCGATGTCACTTACTGACACAAGCCACAGTTAGCATTGGCATCGCGGAGAACATACAACTTGCTCGCATCGCGACGCGTAAGGCCAAGCCTGCGGGATCATTCCACTTAAAACTAGAAGATGTGCAACAGGTTCTCGCGCCGTTAGATATTGATGACCTCCACGGCTTCGGACATTCTACGCGCCAAAAAGCGAACGAGAAGCTCGGAGTCACAAATCTCGGCGAACTCGCTAAGAAAAGCAAAGCCGCACTGTGCGATGCACTCGGCAAGACTACTGGCGAAACTCTGTACAATGCAATTCGTGGCATCGATGAACGAAAACTCGAGTCTGACAAACCGAGGAAGTCTGTCTCGTGTGATATCAACGTGAGTGGCTGGTAAGTAGTTTGGTTCGTGTAGTTGCTGATCCCTGGTTTTTCCTAGTATGGAATACGTTTTGAGAACGACGACCAAGCCAAGGCATTCATCCACCAGATGGCTGAAGAAGTTTCTCGGAGGTTGAACGCTATTAACATGTGTGGGCGTTCTTTGACTCTGAAGATTATGAAACGTGATCCAAGTGCACCTGTTGAGCCGCCCAAGGTATTGAGGATTGTAGGCCGTATTCAAACCAGGTACTGATGAATGTTCACTGTTTAGTTCATGGGGCACGGCATCTGTGAGACGTTCAGCAAGCAAACTCTACTGAGCAGCACAAACGGTAGAGCTACAAGCGATCCAAAGGATATCGGTGAACACGCATGGGCACTACTGGATTCTTGGGGTTTTGATCCGAAAGAGCTGCGCGGAATAGGCATTCAGATACAGAAGCTAGATACGCCGTCGGCATCTGACACCACCGATCCTGGGCAAGTGAAGCTGCCCTTTCCAGCCAGAAGCTCCAAAACGACTGGACAAGAGAACACTGGACAAGGTGTCCTCCCAGTGCCTAGGATTACAACTGAACCCCCTTCGCAAGATGATCCACTCCAGAATAAGAATGAGGCCGGTCCTTCACGTCCATTGCCTACATTGGACCTTCCCTCTTTCTCTCAGGTCGACAAGGACGTCTTCGATGCATTGCCAGATGATGTCAGGAAGGAACTAGAAGTTGAATATCAGCGCAGATCACGCTCACCGATGCTGGCGGAACAACCCTCTCGTGACGTCCGACCGAAAATCATGGTCAAAGGCGTCAACGTCAAAAGAATCACTCAACAACTTGCACCGAAGAACAGAACGAGCGTATCCCCCCGTAAGAACACGCTCTTTGCAAAACGTGAAGTCCCATCGTACATGCGTGTATCTGACGCAGAGCTTCGCAAACTTGATATCGACCCAGATGTGTTTGCTGCCTTGCCTGTGGATTTGCAGCGCGAGCAGGTGATCATGGCTCGACATGCGAAAAGTGTAAATCTTTTTCAAGAACGCAAGATCATCAAGGCTTCTAGTCGCGCACCATCTGCGCCTTATCGGAAGAAACCCCCTCCTCAGGCTAAGCACCCGGAGCCTCCTTTTTTGAAGCAGCAGGGCAAGCAGTCAGGGGAGAAATTGTACTTCTCGGAAACTGGAGATGTTCAGACCGTCATCGAGTCATGGGTCAAGGGATTCACAGAATATCCTCCAAAGCAAAAAGACGTTGACTACTTCAGCAAATTTTTGGTGCGGAACGTAGAATCGGCTGACACAGGCATGGAGAAAACCATTGCTGTAATGAAGTGGTGGCTTATCCTCTTGAGGAGGAAGTGGGGGGTGTATGAACGCGCGAGCGGTGCGGAGGAGAATCATGATGGAAGCTCGACTGCGGAGAGCATCGGGAGAGCTTGGTGGAAAGCATTCTGGGAAGTGAAGGCCAAAGTTGATACTGTTGCCAGAAGACGCTTTGGTGGTTCATTATCTCTCAAATGATGGTTTGATCTATTACGGAGTAATCTACTAGTATGCCTCTTCATTAAGTTCCTTGGTCCCAGAAGCTAAGAAGAGCTCCACAGGGTGTCCGTGTTTCTTCGCCTTGCAGGCTGTTACAAATGAAAAGTTAATTAGTCCAGCACCCTCAAACACGGCTTTGATGTCTGCTTCCTCAAATCCACCCTTGTGCGCGACAATATTATGTGCTCCAGTGGGAAACAACGCCTCTGCAGATTCTCCAGAAGATGGCTTCATTAAATCTGCGACCAAGAGCGAACCCCCTGGTTTCAGGTATGACACAAGAGCCTTCGTGACATCTTCAATAGAAGGGAAATGGTGATACGACGATGCACACTAGTAATTGTCAACTTGAAGGTGAGGATGTGGAATGTTGCAGGTGGAGACGTACCACAACCACATCAAACTTCATTCCATCCAGCTGATTTAGGGCAGCAGTGAGGTCACAGCACACAGCTCTCATCTCCTCGGGTGGTATACCCTGATTTAAGACGCTCTGATTGTACTGGTCAACCATGCTCTGGCTGATGTCCACGCCCACGATGCATTTGGCATACGCAGCGAGTTTTTTGGAGATTAAACCTGGAGTACGGCGGTCAAATTCACAAGTGCGCTACGAAACCTTTCATATACATGACTTACCCGTGCCACAAGCGTAGTCTAGAACCAATGTTGAGTTCTCATCGAATGGATAAGCTTTGATCATAGCTGCTCCAACTCGCCGAGCTAGCTCATGTGCGTGGGGATGATCATTGTACCGATGACCATGCTCATCGAAATAATTCTTGTTAAATTCTTTCAAGTTGTGTTGATCCTCGTGGACTTGGGAAGAGCCATGATGATGGTTATGAGGGCAGTGGCGTTGAGCATGTTCACCGTGCTCAGCCATCGTGCGAGCGCTTATATTCGTTTTAGGTTTTCGACATTTGAGCTTCCACCTTCAGCACAGCCTATAACATCCATGTGCTGCTGTGCTCCAGGCCGATCGGTTTCCCTTCGAATCGACAGAATGCAACCCGAAGAACAGCGGGCATAACAGATATCTTCGCGGAGTCATGGAGCGGGTGCAAAAAGCAATCAATGCATGACGTAAGATCGAGGTAAGTAAAGAGTATCAGTCGACGTAGTAGGCATACAACTGAAGAAAAAAGGTATCAGGAGGCATAAGCATGAAACTGAAAAGAAAGGGTGACTGCTAAATCGGCATCACTGAGTGCATCCATAACTCGGGTCAGAAGAGTCTTGTACGTTCAAGCTTAACATGTGAAGATTGAGATGCAGGGAAATCAGTAGTACTTCGGCTATGATAGCCTAACGCGAAATCAAAGACATTCATACACCATAGGCATTATTTTATCAGCTCGAGGCATCGATGATCGTGCGGAGTGTCTCCATCTCGCGATGGAGGAGGTCGATCACACCCTCCATACTACTCATTTTTCTCTTCATGCTTCTCAGCTTCACGGTTGTGGATTCGGGGGCTGAGATAGGAAGCTGGGGTACTGACACATAGCTCATGACTTTGGATTTGTTAGCGAACTGCATGTCAATCAAGCGATGCACTTACCGACTCTAGGCGGTCTTCGTTGCACCACAGAAGTGCCCATGCGGCGAGTGGACATTTTCCGCGCCTTCACCCTCTCCGATGATCGGGGTTGAGGGCCACCTCGCACGCCCAACTTTCCTCGCTGCCTGGTGGGTTGGTTGACATCCAACTCACACTTTTTTTTCAGTTGCTTGCATGCAGTGCAAACTAACAGGAGGCCAGTCTTGCCCCTGGCTCTCATGCATGTCGTGCCTTCCCTGACACAACGAGGACAGGGACCAGCGGGGCTGACGGCGCCCGGTCGTGCTGTCAAGAGGTTTGCCTGAGAATTGCCAATTAGTATGCTACCAGAAGTCAGACGTGTCAGCCTTACCGAACTGCCAGCTGCCTTCAAAGATAAACCTGTCGATGTTTTGGTCTGAAGCCTGTATTAGTGAAATAACTGGACTACTGTTAGTGACTTGCTTTCGCTCCAGGGTGTTGCACATATATCACTCCCTTCGACACGCCTTCTCCCATCTGGTTAACGGTATTGGACCTCGTGTCTGCACAGATTCGTTTGTGTGACGCGCCCCCCGTAGCTCCTGCGAGCGGGGTTTGTGATTCGGACTCACTGATCCCCCGTTTCTTAGATCCCCGGTGATTGGACTGACCCCTAGACTGGTCTATCGGTAGTACTCCCTCCTCCTCGGCATTCTCTTTCGCATGAGCCTGCGACTTAGGGCCAAAGACACGCAGCTGGCGCTTGCTAATTGCGCCGGAAGCCACGGAAGTATTATCGGTGAGTAAAGGAATATCATCGGCAGTTGCAGTGGGTGGCTCAGCAAGCAGTATGGGACCCTCAGGAAAGGCCTGCAACGTTTGCTGATTCGGATGAACGTACCACGTCCTGTTGATCAGCGGGTGCTTTTCGATTCTTGGATCATCCTCTCTGATTTCTTGCCAGTTAGGTATACCAACCCACTGCTTGTTCTCGCAGACGGTGGTCATCTCTACTGCCGCCGATAAGAAAATGGGGTCGAACATTGTCGCTGCTGAAACGAGGTTTTGTACACGAAAGAACTGCAGGACGGTTTGATCAGTACACATAAAGAACTTGAATTCAGACTCACCAATATGTGACCAATCTTTTCCCGGTATTCGACGTGCTTTGGATCACCAGGTTGGAGCTGGCGAGCAAAGCCCAGAAGCCCCCGGATCGTGTCGGCCTCCATAGCTAACGCCCTGTTTTGCGATGAAGTCATGAGTTTCATAATGAACTGTTGGGCAGATGTTGCAGAGGACATCGTCTAAGTTAACTATGATGGAAAGATAAAGGTCAGAAAAACTGCAGCAGATTCCAAAAGCAGCACCGTAGAAACTTCAACCAAACTTCAACGCGTGGAATTTCAAATTATCCATCTCCTTGCCACGTGACATACAAATACTTCCGCCCCGGATCTACGAAGTACAGCGACAAACTTGCCATTGTGCGAAAGTGGGAGCACGGATATATGCAAACAACGCGTTCCCCTACCAATTCATTGTTACTCTTTGACATACGTGGGTTGTACGAGACCAGTATACTGTCAATGCTCCAAAAAAGAGGTACATATGTTGCTCGTGATTAATGTCTCTGCGAGTGTGCACACATGAAAGTCGAAGATAACTCATCGACACCAACAACCATTTGCCTCGCACACCTATCAAGCTGGTAAGCACAAAATGCCTTTGTATTTGACGGGGCTTAGAGTATATTGCTTACCCTAATTTCACGGTGTCACAGACCGCAATTGCTTTCATCAACTTGGGTGGCCGTGACGGTGACGCGCCCCAAAAACTCAGCCTGTCCATCCGTGAGACCATTCATAGCCTCCAGCGACAAATTGAACCCATCTAGTGCCGCATCACCAACATCAATGGCGGTAACGTATTTGGTGGTGGTCACCGATGGGCTGGTGTAAGTGATTTCCCAGCACGACCCACAGTATGCTGAGTTCCAGGACGTGATCTGGGGTGCACCTCCGATGTAAGGGAAGTTGGGAATAGAGCTGAAAGTGGTGTAGCCACGCGACTCCAAGCCATTGGAGCCATCTCAGCAGGCCACTGTGTCAAGCGAGTTGGATGCGTTATCGTAGTTGGTATCATAAGAGAGGCTGTAAGACGTAGCGATGGCGCACGTGGCGAGGGCAGCGACGGTGGAAGTGATCAAGAACTTCATCATGAATACAAAAGCAAATTTTCAATGGAAGATTAACTTGCTGAACGGTGAGGAATCTAAGGTTGGAAGCAGTGAATTGAATGACTTACATACTACATGAGAGCCCTTTTATGCACCAAGGGTAACTTGGAATTAGGCCGCACCGCCAGAGTCGGGTGATATGTCCGAGTCATCATTTCAGTGAGAATCCAATATTTCTTCTCTCGTATGGTGCCTGTATGTAGCGAAAGCAGCACAATTGTATATAGCTACAAGAATTACTTCTTGGCGGGAGGGGAGGGGAAAGGCATGAGCATGGGATTACCCCAACAAGGCAAATTCCCCGCACCTGAGCTATGTCCGATCCTTTTTCCGAGGTAGACGGAGCTCCATGAGTACTAGCGAGCCATGGGCATTCCTATGTCGAACCCAAGTCATGCAGCGAAGGACATAGAGTCGGCAAACAGTGTATATAATTAATTGATGGGACGCGTTAAACTTGAAGGACAGGGCAAGCAGTCTTCCGCTGAAGCGAACCATGTCAAATTTGTTCAAAGTGCGAGTGGACATTAGCGGCGAGAGTCTAACCTTATTATTTCACCATCTCGGACATCTATGCAAGCAAGAACATACCTCACTGATATGTCCTCAACCAAGTAGACAAATTGGTTCCAATAAGCCAATAGCAGGAGAAAGCAAATGCTTCTGAAACCATTACTCGCTAGACCATTGTTGCTCTAGGGTACAGCCAATCTCGCGTTTGGTATGATACATGTACTATGGACTCGGGTGAGGGGGGTAGTTTGTTGTTTAGCGACTAGTCCACGAATTAAGTGTGCCCCGGTCGTGGTGGGCTGTTTGTGAATCGGAATCATCTTATTCGTTATTGAAACGTTTGAATTCCAGCTTCCTCTGGCTAGAGAGTCGCTGCATCTAATAGGTTGGACTGGACCGAGCGTTGGCCCCAGTGAGAACAAGTAAGTAGAGGTTGATATAAATCGAACGAGTTTAGAACTTAGATACAATTATTTAAATAAATAAAAATTTTGAGCAGTCTGATAGGTTCAATTTTACATTAATTCTGCAGCTGCAGCCCTCACATTCCTGCATTTCTACACCTTCCTGCAATTCCTGCACGCAAATGTTGATAAGTGTTTCCTGCATTGTCTGTACCCAGTGCAGTCTACTACACACCATAGCAGAGTTCGAAGGACTTCAAAACTTCGGCGTGATGAGAGCCTTCTCGACACGACGCCAGCGCATCTTACTTAGTTCCTCCCGCCATTATCAATACAATCTATTCGAACAAGACCACGAACATGACAGGAAGTCTGGTATTCAGCCAGTCTTTGAGTGCGGTCAGCGCAAACTCCGCTGTACATCTTAGCGCCAAAGGTTTGTCTGCCCCCGCCATGTTACATATCCTTGTCCACCGTGTATCTTGTCATGCCCGCCGCCTTCTTGCAGGCCGCAGATATCATGTATGCACTTTTCTGTCGTGTGCTGCCTTTCTTGGCGCCTGCTACACTTCCCGCAGGCCACATGGGGCACCTCACTATCTTTACTTCATTCTAGTGTGATTTCCCCTTCTGTTGACCCGGATCAAATGCATATGCTCGTACAACAGCAGGCGCAGGAGTGGCTTAGCATTACTTACAACCTGACTAGCTCAGCCCGTCTCGTAGTCTTTTGAACGACGATCAATTTGAACTCACGGGAGATATAGTACAGTGATGAGGAGTGCTTTTATGCCAAGCAGTATATTGTAGGAATGATACTTGATGAGCAATTGGATCAGGAAATGCACAGTAAGTGATGTTTACACCCAGTTTGCCTTTCTCATCATTCCTAGCTGCGACTCCTGAGGCATCTCCCAACTTCCGACGAGGACAAGTTTATATCTTGCGCCAACTGGGTATTTTACCTGTGTTCTGTGCTACTCTGAACTGACATCAAACCACAAGATTGGCACCTCGTCTGCTGCTCTGGATTCCGCACACTACTCGTTATCGCCACGCAATACATTCTCCACATGAGCTGTGACAAGCACTCTGAGCGAATTTTCATCTTCCAGACTCACGGTAGAGTGCATTCGGGGAGCCGAGTTGTGGTCTGCTGAACATTCTTGTTGATGGTACTAGACGATCCCGAGCGGCTCCTAGTTGAAGGCATTCACCCAGTCCCTTCCTGAATTGGCAACTCACTCCTCGTGGCGGGTCCAAACCATGTCACTGTTGTGAGTACTCCGGCAAGAGTGCCATTCCAATATCTCTCCCTCGCTTGTCATGTGACCAGTATGTCAATGTTTGGATCGATACTGGCTACTAGGCTGCCCTCTGTCACCACAATGTACATGGTCTCCTCTGGCACTGTCAGGGGGGCGTCATACATACCGCTGGAGCAGGCGAAGAGGAATGTACTGTGTCGGACACAGGAGTAGCGGATGGCGAGCGCTGCAGCGAGGTCAGGAGGGTTTATTTGTTTTAATTGTGTCTCGTTCTACGTCAACGCATAATGTGCGGCGATACTTATCATTCAATCATTTTCCATCAAATATGATTTGTGGTTCAATTACGAATATAAATACTACCTGGAACAATTTACAGAACGATAAAAGTTCTGAGCGTTAACTCGGGGTGGGACGCAAGCAGGTGAAGCCGCTCTGGATACCTGTTTATGAATTTGATCATGTCGAATGACTTTCAAGTAGCTTCGAGACAGAAGTGGGTTGGCACGGCATGCTATGAGAATGCTCGATTAAAAGGAGCTACGGAGTGAGAAACTCCGGTGCAAGAATTAAAATGGAGTGGTGGGTATAAAAAAAGGCTGTAGGTGCGATTGAGGAAGTGCGAGGTACGGCGAGAATAACGAATGTAGGAAGTGGAGTTCATCACCCGGCACCTGTACGTGGCCTCAACTCACAACTGCATAGTATAATCACGGCAACTAGATGTTGAATCCGAGCCCTCGCATGCATTCAACATGCTTCTTGAGTAGCTCAGCGCATTTGCCTTCTTCGCTGCCATTCTGGAGAAAACAAGCATCGCGAGCAGATTTCGTTTCTGGGCAGGCGCAACACCTGTTCACGCATAAGTAGCCCAAGTCAGCCGGTATGGCAAATAAAAATGCCTATACTCACGGTTTAAGACCTTGCGGGTTGAGAGGATTCATCTTAGGGTTTGTGGGATCATATTTTTCCTTCAGGGCGGGTGCGGGTGCCGGTGTTGATGACCACCAAGAAGAAATCTGAATACGATGGATACAAAGAGGTTAAACAGTAAAGAAGAAGCTCACACTTTGGAACATAGTCAGTGCTGCTGAGGTAGTAGCCTACACGTTCAACAGGAGAAATTTACGATTAGCTAATGTAAATGACCGGCAAGCCGGAGAACCTCGGGTCAAAAGTGCAGGCACATTGATATGGTTACTTCCGGACCTTTAGCAGGTGTTTCGCGATGTCACGACCACATTTGAATCGTTTATGCGTATTGAGCCCTGAGCTGGCAGTGATAAAACTCTTGTTCGGGGTTGTCCAATGGCAACTTTACTTGGAATCAGTTCAAGGATGCCACTATCAGTGGTACAGAATCATGGGCTGTATCATCTTTCCAGCGTCCTCCTCGTCCTATTAACCCTTTCAGCCAGCGTCATTGGGCAAACATGTACGAACTACGGTGAAACTTCTCCATCTAATGCTTTGAGCTGTCTTTGTCCTCCGGGCTTTGGAGGTGCTACTTGTGCACAACCAGGATGCGGTGGTACCATATTTGATGGTTCGAATCGCTCTTTAGCTCAACCATCTTCGTCCTCGTCTGGCTTTGCGAACTTGACCGCGTCCGATTGCACCTGCGAAAGCGGATGGGGAGGAGTGGGCTGTAATGTTTGCACTACCTCTTCAGCATGCCAGGTCGCGTATGCTGCGGTCAATGGCAATGCAAGTGCAACCTCGGGGCTTGACGGTTTAGCTGGTTTGAATGACACTATGGTTTGCAATACTGCCCCTACTGTATGGGCGGCTGGCGAACTTAGCTGTCAAGTTAATGTTAGTGCGACTTTGTTGAATTCGAGCGTGTAGCATCCCCGAGTTGACTTCTTTTTTAATCTAGAATCCCACATTAGAGGCACTGTATCCTCTCCAATCTACTCTGAACATTCTCCGTACTTTGAACGGCTCTCTATCACCATTGCACAACACCAGTGGGACGTTATTATCACCCTCCACTAGCTCCTCTATCTACGCCCAACTTATGTATGCTGGCGTCGAGCAGTTCTTTTGCACTGCTTCGCCTTGTACCCAGACATCATCCAACTCCACCACCAGTTCGGGAAATACTACCTCGAGCACCTGGACATGTCAAAATCTTTCATGTACCTGTATCCCAAATGCCACATTCTGCGGTGGTGTGCCGGTCTCAAACCTCACAAGTACCATTGATGGACTCACCGGGACATTGATAGTTGCGTGCGATAGCACCAATACTTGCCATTTTCAACAGGATACCATTAATTCAGTATTTGGAAGTCAAGGTTTATCCATGGAAGGATGCGTCTTTGGTGAATGTGTCACTCAGGCCGTCATCGACACGACAAACGCTACTTCTTCCGCTGCAGCTGCATCGGGTGGGACTGAGTTAAGCGGGGGAGTTATTGCAGGACTTGCTGTTGTTGGGGTAATAATTGCGTTTGGGCTAGCGGTCGTCGCGTGGGGTTGGTATGTCCAACGAGCGGCGAAAAAGTTACCTTTCAATGGAGGCCAAAGCGGCGGAATAAGTGTTCGGTGGTTCGACATTTCATATATCGTGCAATCGCCCAAAAATTCACCATCCTCTCTGATTTCCAAATCGACTATCCGGGGGGGAAAGACCATCCTTGATAGCGTTAGCGGCAGTATCGAATCAGGTCAGCTCATGGCAATCCTTGGCCCTAGCGGGGCAGGCAAGACTACTCTTGTCGAACTCATCGCTGGGAAGACAAAATCAGGCCAATATACAGGGTCTATCACGTTCCCTCCCCATGCCCCTGGACATCATCCAAGGGTAGCTTTCGTCCCGCAAAGTGACATCCTTCCTTCGATGCTGACTGTCCGCGAAGCCCTTACATTCGCCGCATCCCTTCGCCTTCCCGAAGCTCTCCCTGCATCCTCGAAGGCAGCATTGGTCTCCACCGTCATTTCCAAACTGGGTTTGGATGGCATCGCCGAAACTAGAATCGGCGCGACTGATGGGACTGGTAGAGGTATCAGTGGCGGAGAAGCTCGTCGCGTTAGCATCGGGCTTGAACTTGTTGGTTGCCCGGATGTGCTCGTTTGTGACGAGCCCACTAGCGGACTAGACTCGGTCAGCGCCTTTAGGGTTGTCAATGTGCTGAAGGAACTTGCACGTGAAGGTGGAGTTGCTATAAGTCATCAAGACTCACATGGACATCGAAAAGGCGTGGCGGTAATCTGCAGCGTACATCAGCCAAGTTCACGACTTTACCACACCTTTGACTCCGTCCACCTCCTTTCCAAGGGGCGCACGCTGTACTCAGGGCCGGGCGGATTAGCACCAGCACAATATTTCATGCGCATGCGAGAAGGGGGAGGAGCCGGGGCTGATGTCCTGCCTTACGAAGAGGGTTACAACGTCGCAGATTACTTACTCGACATTGCGAGCGAGTCTCCTGATATCCCAAGCATGCCACTGGAGCACAATGCGGTTGGCGAAACAGGGCTAAGTGTCAGCAGCGAGGAGAAAACCGACGGAGGGAAAGACATCGAAGCCCTCCTCTCTACGCAAAATCTGGCACCGGGCACGTATGTGACAACTTTCCTTACGCAGTTACAAGTACTTTGCGGACGCGAATGGAAAGTTTTGAAAAGGTGCCCGCACTTTTAATCATTCATCTTGATGACCTCTAACCTAGTCGACATTGGTAGAGATAAGACCTTATTTTTCGCGCACGTGTGTATCGCCTGCGTGCTCGGTGTATTTTGTGGTATGTACAAATGATTATGCTGTTGACTATGCTAAATATAATGGTAGGTGGTCTGTACTATCAGACTGGTTTAACTATCGCCGGATTCCAGGCCAGAGTCGGATGCCTTTTCTTCATGGTAAGAAGTTATGGTTTGATTGTGCAGACTCAATATAAAACCGCTTTCAGGGGTCTCTCATTGCATTCTCATCCCTCAGCGCGCTTTATAATATCGTTGAGATACGACCCCTCTTCCTTCGTGAGAGGTCGAACTGGTATTACAGGTTTGTCAATTTCTTCTCGATTGAGATTCTTTCCTTAGATACTTTTAGTCCAACAGCCTGGCTTCTTTCACGTCTGATATTCGACGTGATACCCCTTCGCATTATACCCACCATCGCTGTATGCACCATGTAAGTCACTTCACTTCCATCATCCATACTTGTGGTCTGATCTAAGATTTCAGTACATACTGGATGGCTGGGCTTGCACATGATGCAGTTCATTTCTTCAAGTTTCTACTCGTCATCGTCCTGTACACGCTAGTCATGACGCTCTTTGTATGTTTTTTTACTGTCGCACCCTACCGCATCTGATTACTGATTGGGCACGCAGAACTTCCTTCTAGGAACGCTATTCCGCAATGGCGGGATTGCGATCCTGCTTTCCGCTCTTTCCGCACTCTACCAAATGACCTATGCCGGTTTCTTTGTCCACCTCGCTTCAATACCGCCTGTCTTGCGTTGGCTGCGGTGGCTTTGCCCGCTCAACGTGCGTGTACTTGACATCTCACATTTCATGAATGTTCATTGAATCCTCCAGTATACCCTGGAAGCTATTTCAGTAAACGAAGTCAGTTCAGGACTGATGATCAAGGATAACTTGCAAGGCGTACCCGTTAATGTATCGGCGACCCTCATCATGCAGCTAGTGAGTATCATTTCTGTATCTTTCCCTTCGCATCATTGACTAATCACTGCACACAAGCTGTTTGGTTTTGGCTTAAACAATTATTATAGAGATATTCTTGTGCTCTTCGCCTTTATAGCTGGGCTTGGTGTTTCTGTTATCGCTGTGGTCTGGTTGAAGGTGCGGGAGAGGCGGTGATGGTAGCCTTCGTGAAAAAGTTGCTTGCGTTATATGATAGAACTGTCGACTTGGTTTTGCTACTTAGTTCATCGCTAATTGAATGGGTTTTCCTTAACATTTTCTGGCTTCATGAGAGCTTTCAGGGTCCGTTGATATTCTAGGGTGAACGATAACTGGGATAAAGTTGCAACTGGAGGATATCCGATACACAGGTCCGAGCTCCAGCAAGAAGATCATATGTTTTATGTGAGCTATCCCTTTAACCAAACAATTTTTCCATACGGCGTCCAGGCCTGCCCCGCCTTCACTCCTGAGCTAACGAGGAACGCAACCTCATAGATACCCTGGCCCCTCTCTTTCAACGTCCAGCGTTCGTCCGCTGTCTCCGGTACGCCGATGATGAGCCTGGGTTTTCCTCCAGCGACATCCGTCTTGGGTGTGTCAAGTACCCAAGTTGCTCTTCGCGATGTGTTAAACACAGGTGATCTACCGATGACCGACGTTATATTCGCTTTCATGCCTGACAGATCGTTATCCTCCACCAAAATTCGGACGTACGCGACCCCAAGTACTCCCGACGGATGTTCTGCATTCGAAGGGGGATCGAGTGGGACCTTGAAAGATCCCGATCTGAGACAGCCCCGGATAAGTATCGAACAAGGCACATACCCTCCATTCCCTTGGTGTGACATCTCCGCAGAAGAATGGAGCAAGTCCTCGATCACCATCCTGGGATGGTGCAGAGATCTGCCACTTTAACACCTTGCCGTCGCTGCGCTCTCTTCCTCCGTTTACTTCTAGATCATACCGAATCCTACTCTTGTCCTTCTTGGCTCGGGCGTTTATAAGCTCTGATATTGAGGTGCTGGAAGACCCGAGGAACGCGTAGTCGATCCAACCAGGTTCTTTCCATGCCCAAGGATTGGCATCCCGTTTCTGGCGCTCAGGCGATCCTGGTGGGTAATGCGACGCTGGGTGCGTGAAGGAAATAAGCTCAAGGTATGCGCCGTCTTGCAGTATCTGCACCAAAAATGTTAGTAAATATAATCCTGCTACATACTTCAAGTTAGGCGATCATACCACGAGCGCATTTTCTGTTAGTCCCCCGGCGTGTGTACCGCCTGGGAGGACACTACACGCCGAATTCGCCTTAAGATGGTTTCAAAACTTGAAAGGTGACGCACTGGAAGCCAAGGTCTCGGAATTGCCGCGATACTTCATTCACCGAGCCAGGAGGTGTGAGATGGACAATGTGATCAAGAATCTTGGTTGAGGATAATGACATAGTTGTGTTCACAAGAACAGGTAGAATAAGTATAGAACAATAAGTGACGAGAATTGTGTGTTCGTGATATTGGTATTACTAGATATTGATATCGCCAGCAATAGAATTGTTTCGTACACTATTCTGACGACAGTCCAAGAAGTCCTTGCTAAGTCCGAATCGTAAACGTCAGTTTCGGAAACATCATAGTCCAAAGCAGTGTCCAAGAAAGTTACAATGTTCGAGTGTGATTTCGATTAATGGTATCAGGCAGGCGTTACCAAAACTCATACAAGGTCCGCAAAGCCAACGCTGGAGTTTCCGACATTAAAGGCGGTGTACACGTTTCTCAAGAAGACGTCACCAAGGATCCATAGATCTGAAAGCATGTCAGCAAGGTGAGCTCTCAACAATATTTCCAAGACCGACCCCCAAGACCGTCACTGCCTGCGATACCACCAAGGCAGGTGTTTCCTGATGAACCATAGGTTCCAAAATTGAATGTCTCCGCGGAAAGTGTAAATGACTTCCCACCAAGGGTGATCGTCACGTTTGGCATTGCGTCACACGGTACTTGAAACAACGTTCAGACAAACAACGATGAAGCTTTCAAGATGCTTACGCGAGTATACACCTCCACCTACTTCTGTTGCATTGATAGCTGCGTAGAGCTGACTGACGGAGGATGTATCGCCCAAAATCAACGTGGTCCCAGTGTCGACAATTGCGGAGAACGTATTGACAATTTCTTTCCCATCGATCCCGATGGCATCACCAGTGACCTGCCAGTACCCCTGACAAATACACGAAATATGTCTTAGCAGCGTAGTTTACAACTTGCAGCTGGTGGCTAGTACTCACCTGTTGAGTGACTGGAAGGTACGTGAACGGACCATAATATAACGCAGAGTTCACACCACCAACGTAAAGCTCAGAACCAGAGGATGCAAGTTTGAAAGCAAACACTGGTTCTGGAACAGCCTCTTGTGAAACCAGCGTCTGGAAAACGGAGTTTGCGCCATACTCAGAAACAGACTTGAAAGCCATTCCCATGAGCCCGTCCGCACCAAAGTTCTCCGACGAGAACCCATATGAATATAACGAGGCAACTCCAAGCGTTTGTGCACTGGCCTGCAACATACTTCAAGAATTTGAATGAAGGACAACAAGAACACCGCGTACCTTGAAGCCAGCAAGTAACACGGTGTCCGTGTATAGATCGCCTGTAGCCATGGAGCCATCGCTGTACTCCACTGTGAATGTCTTGCCAAGGGGCTCAGCAGACGAACTACTGTTGGGATTATAAATTTCATGTCCGCTGCACGCTTCGCCGCAGCTTGGTCCAGGTAGAAAGAAGTCCGTCGAACCAGTGTCACAGTCAACTGGGGTGCTCGCATCAGTGCGTCGTGCATAGTACGATCAAGTCGGAAATGCGTACTGGTAAATGTATGCGGCGGAGTGCCGACTTCAATTTTTCCATACCAACGCTCGTTTGAGTCGTCAACTAGCGGGTCAGACCCTAACACCCCCGCACGCTTGGTTGGCGATGAGGAGAAGAGGGCTACCCCAGTGTTTTTTTCGAATGCAGCAGCACCCCGCTGTAGCTTACTAAATATCTGATAAGCGAGGAACAGCATGAGCAATCACAGTCACGCACCCCTCTGTGCTAGAAATATGAGCCCTGATTGAAGCAGGGTCAACATATCCGTCAGCGGTCCTGAGAGTAGATCTTTTTGTCAATGGTATTGAAAGAGGTTGTGGCTGCGGTAAAGTAATCGCCAACGCCTGCAAGGCAGCGATTAGTGACACAGATAAAGCACGCATTGCAGTGAGAGAAAAGGAACTATCCAATGGAGGTCCTCACCTCACAAACGGCCCATTATAATGAGTGTGGAACGTGCACACTGCAAATACACCAAATGGGCGCTGTAACCACGAGGACGGTCTACCACCGTGACTGAGCCACGCAACTACCGACCTGCAACTATCGAAGTTGTGGTTGTCCTGCCTTTCGTGCAAATGCGATGAACCAGCCCCAATGACCGAACCTAATAGCCGAAAGGTCTTGTGTACGATTCTAGTCCATATATGTCGCAGCGAACGCCGAACGTTGAACTAAAACTAAGCGAAGTTCCACCAGTAGTCTTCTTTTCATGTTCGCTTATTGGCGGCCGTTTTCCGGCCAGTGTTCGCCGGCTGCTTTCTGAGAGCGCACCCTCTAGTAGAGTCACTTCTCGCCGACTCCCGGATACCTTTGCCTGAGCACTCGTAAAGAATGGTGTAAAGGTCCATACATTTTTCTCCCCAGGAAGAATCCCAACTGAAGGAGCTGTATGCCATCAGGAAAGCTTTGACAACCAATAGACAGTAGACGCCGAATATCCGCGGACCGCATCAAAGCAAACCCAGCGTATGTGGATGTCCACGGTGTTTATCGTACACACTCACAATACCTAAGGCAAAGCCGGCGTCAGTGCTCTGATATTCGCTCTGGAGGCCCGCAAGACTGCGGGGGAATTGCACATATGCACATACTCGTGAGTCGTGACTCGGACGGCAACTTGGGATGAGACAACCCGATAATGTCATAGCCCCGACGTGAAGAACTGGTTTTACTATGAAAGCTCTTGCCACCCTTCGGTGGTAGTAACCATTGAATTTCAGTATGCACAATGACGTCCTAGTAAGCGTTCGCTACGTACCTGATGTTTCAAACACTCACAAGATGGTAGGCTGCCATCCCAGGCGGTCACTACACATGTTGGGGAACAAACAGCAAATGTGTTCGTGACTTACGATCGGCGCTGCCGCAAGCCGCAGGCCGTGTCCTAACCGGGCAAATTTAAATTCACGTGGTATCAAAAATCACGCGGCTGCATGCGCACTCAACGTTTGCAACTTGAAGCTAGGCTGAATCCTGGTACTACGCGTCGACTCTCTGAGATCGGTTCAAAAGTTGAGAGGCAATGCACTGGAAATGAATTGATGTGATACACAGGTACTCAATTGATTCATTATCGCAGGAGGGATGGAGTGCACGATATATGTGACCGAGGGTCTCGCGTCGGACGTCACATTGATTGAATTCAAGATCAGGCGAAAATGGTGATGGGAGTCCTATATTCATGAGTCGTGATATCATGCTGGTCTTACTGATTCAACGTAGTATACAACAATCCAGGAAGATAAGGCCTCTCCAAGTCCGAATCGTAAATTCATCAGTTTCGTAAACAGCGTAGTCCAAAGCAATGTCCACAGAAACCACGATGTCTTGCTCGAGTGTGATTTCCGTACCTGCAATCAGGCAATTGTTACCAAAGCTCATGCAAGATCCCCAAAGCCAACTCTGATGTGTCCGCCATCGAAGATGGTGTAAACGTTTCTCATGGAGACGGCCTCGCCAATAATCCATTGAAATTGACCTGAAAGCAATTCAGCGGGACCAGCTAAGACTGACATCCAAAACTACCATTGGCGTAGATAGCACCAATAGAAGATGTTGGCTGATGAAATCGATAGGGCCCGGACTGAAGGTCTCTGTGGGAAGCGGTACTTGAAACAACGTTCAGACAAACATAACAATGAAAACTGTTGAGCTACTTACGCACGTGTACACCATGTTCTACTTCTGTCGCCGTCCGTAGCTGCGTAGAGCTATTTAACTTCGAACGGAGTGCCCAATCAATGGTCTCGGATGCGACAGTGGCGGAGAATTTCTTGACAACGGATTTCCCATTTACCCCAATGCTATCCCCAGTTATCGGCCAACACGCAGCACCGCTCGCACTCGCAACTGATTATTCACCTTTTCGTTTACGAGTACACATGAACGAGCGTTTATATACGCAGAATTGACGCCACTGACGCGAAGCTCAGAACCAGAGGATGCAGGTTTGAAAGCAAATACTGAGTCTGGGACAGCTCCTTGTCAGCGGTCCTCAGAATGTTTTTTTTTTCGTTGATGGAATCGAAAGATCTCAGAGGGTGCAGCTGCGGTAGAGCAACCGCCCGTGCATGTAAGTCAGCGATCGAAGACAGAAATAAAGAACGCATTTACTGTGAGTGAAAAAGGCAATTCCCAGAGCTACCAAGTCCCCGCTGCCTGTCCTATAGCGAAAATTTTGACATTTGGTGCAAGATCTGGCTAGCTGTGCGATGGCGGCACTTTTGATCGATCACAGATTTGTGCTGTGACGCAGTGTTCTCTTCTAAGTCCGTAGCTCGTTTGTTCTCACCGCCGGGCGCGCATACGGCGTAGATGAGTCGTCGTCGGCCAGTGGTTCGTGCATGTCTTGATGGCCGATCATGAACATGGGCCTCTCGCAGTCGTAACATTACATTGTGTATGATTAATTTCTGAAAACCGGACCGCGGATGCAAAGAAAATCCACGACTCACCACATTATGCCATGCTGCGCGGAGCAGTCTGTGAAAGGCCAGAAGGTCGGAAAGCTTTTTAAATCCGTTTGTCTTGTGACAGGAGGGACGAACTTCAGATCGCATGATACAATCGCCGGTACGGATTCAAGTGTACAGCATGCGATATCAGTGTTCACTACAATTTAGCGTGATGAGGAAAGGCAAATTTGCACTTGTAGTAGAAAGACAGGGCTGAGTGTCCGCGGTGATGACGTTCAACTTGAAATACGCCCAACCAGCCTGTATTACAACTCACATGCAACTGATTGCCAGGTTCCGCCATAGTACAACATGAGGCCCCCTTTCAGGAAGCTCCCTACAGGTCTATCTGTCCAGAACCCCAAAATCGGCCGAGCTCAAAGATGCAACTTTTGGAGCGTCAAAAATGCTAAGTCAGGCACTTGGATCTCATCTGGTGGACAACCCAATAAGTGTCTCAGAGATTCGTCTTTGACTGATTATGTAGTACAAAATGAATCAATGAGTGGTGGACATGCACTCACGGCTAAGATTGTCTCTCAACTCCCGCTGTGTAAACAATGCACGCGAGTCGCAATTCGGAAGCCGAGGTCAAGTAGCACATGAATCCAGAAAACTCTGAAAGGACCTCTTGCTGGTCATTCACAATTGCCCAATATAGCGCGCTGTTACCTCCAATATTGGGTGTTGGGTGTTTGAAGGAGCTTGGAAGACTCTGCCATTGGGAGGTCGGCGGCGCAGGAGTTTACAATAGGGGTGATAGAGGAACTAGCATCAGCAAAACCCTAAATTAAGGTCCCCCCATATACAGCGCTGTACAACGCTGTATGTCACTGTGTGGCACTGTATATCACTGTATATGGGGGGACCTCACTGCACATAGGGTTAGGGTTTTGCTGATGTAGGGGAGAAACTAGTAGTGAAGAGATAAGATTGGCGAGATACAACAATACATTTGCAGATCTGCTTGGTTTAAACTTTGTAGAAAGGCAAGGATAATATAGATGACGGTCGTCTGCTTTGGACAGAATCTTTCAATGATATTGCAGATGCGTCGTACCACGGAATTTTGTGCGGTAGTGCAGGACTTGCTATCATCAAAGTGCTCAAAACCAGTATGTAGCCATTGAAAGTGAGTGATGGAGTAGACAAGTGAAATAGCCTGGCTGTTCCCGGATTGATTTAAGTTGCTTCGAGTTTGCCAGTACTGGTTGGGTTTTGGCTGGTCTGCGACTCTGCGACGGAGTACTAGTGTTGATACCCGTTATATATGAATTGGGTACATTTGGCCCTTCTCTCCGAATCAGCATTCACCACCGCGACACTGATTCGTGCACTTGGCTCCCGCCTAGTACCTGCCCTTTCTCCTCATGCACCTCCCTCCCCCCACATCTTCTATGCCCGTGTCCCCAGAGTCACGCGTCGAAACATTAAAATGCGCTAGAGGAAGTCGGCTCTGCTTTTTGGAATCCTACTCAAGGTGGTGTACATGGTCTGCTTCGCCGAGAACTTCATGTTCGCTGGGAGCGTGACCCAGGAGGGGGTGACTGTCTTGATCACACTCTGCAGAAGTGCCGACTAGACGTGCAACGGTGTTTGCATGTCGATTTTATTACGGTCCAGATTGGCTCTCGCCGCCGGCAGTCCAGGTGTCTCGATACATGTGGGGGCCCAGGGTCAAGCAAATTTTATATCTTAGCGTTTGCTGACGGAATTGATTATTTCGCACTCAGCTCGTGCCGTCCTATGTACATTGAGCATGGGATTATATTGATTTGTCTAGACGAGTACTCCGTCATCCTGATTGCAACCACATACCCATCGCTGGCTACATTTCAATCATTGTCGCCATTTAGATCAGCGAATATCTATAACCAAATACAATTGGAAATTAAAATTGCAGGATTTGCAACGCAAGAAGAACGTTGTTTGACTTATGCACAGGAACGAGCATTTATCATGTATTCCAGGAGGGATTACGCAGTGAATTGTAAAGACAAAGGTAAAGTAACAAAATAGGATACAAAACATACACAGACCGACAAACTGAGAAGTCATGATGCATCAAGCATCAGACAAAGGACTCCAGGGTGATTTCCGTGCAGTCAGGCAGACTAAACCGAAGGTCATGCGAGCTCCGCAAAACCAATTCTGCATTGTCCGACATCAAAGGCAGTGTACACGTTTCTCATGAAGACGTCTCCAAGAATCCATTGCAATTGACCTGAATGTATGTCTCCAAGGTCATAACCTACGATACCACCAACGCACATTTTTCCAGATGAATCAGTGGGGCCCATATTGAAAGTCTCCGCGGAAAGTGGAAACGACTTCCCCCCAAGAGTGATGGTCACGTTTGGCATGGCGTTACACGGTACTTGAAACAATGGTCAGAAAACCATAACAATGAAGCCGTCGAGCTGCTTACACGCGTATAAACCTTTATCAACTTCTGTTGCATTGATAGCTGCATACAGCTGACTGACGTAGGTGAAATTGCCCAGGATCATTGAAGTCCCGGTGTCGACAACGGCAGAGAATCCATTGACAATTTCTTTCCCATTGATCTCAATGGCATCCCCGGCAATCTGCCATAACCCCTGATGAATACGTGAGTGATGTCTGAGAAGCGCCACTTGAACTTACAACTGATGGCTCACCTTTTTGGTTACTGGAGTATACGTGAACCCACCTTTATATAACGCAGAGTTCACGCCACCGACGCGAAGTTCAGAACCAGAGGATGCAAGTTTAAAAGCAAACACCGGTTCCGGGACAGCTTTTTGTGCAACCAGCGTCTCGAAAACGGAGTCTGCATCAAAAGCGGAATTCGACCTGAGACCCATTCCCATTAACCCATCAGGTTTGTCCTTTTTTGAGAAACTGCCAGTAGTATTTGAGGCAACACCAAGTGTTTGTGCAGTGGCCTATGACAGACGTCACGAATTAAGGCGAAGGATTGCAAGAAAACGACACACCTTGAAGCCAGCAAGCGAGACAGTGTCCTTATATTGATTGCCTGTAACCGTGGAATTATCGCCGTACTTCAGTTTGAACACCTTTCCAAGGGCCTCAGAGGAAGAACTACTATGAGGATTGTATATTTTATGTCCGCTGCAACTGGCACCGCAGCTTGGTCCAGGTAGAAAGAGGTCCGAGGAACCGGTGTCAAATTCAACTGGGCTCGCATTAGTGCATCCTCATGACTTGATATGGAGGAATACAAACCGGAAAACGCCTGTGGCGGAGTACCAACTTTGATTATTCCATACCAACTGTTGTTTGCGTTGTTAATTAGGGGGTCAGACCCTAACACTCCCGCACGCTTGGTTGACGATGGGGAGGAGATGGCTACGCCAGTGTTTCTTTCGAATGCAGCAGCGCCCCGCTGTAACTTACTAAATATCTCATAAGTGGGGAACAACACTGAACAATCGGTCACGTACGCCTTTGTGCTGGAAATATGGGCCCTAATTGAAGCAGGGTCAACATATCCGTCAGCGATCTTGAGAGTAGACTTTTTCATCAATGGTATCGAAAGAGGCTGTGGCTGTGGCAAACCAACGACCAACGCCTGTAAGGCAGCGATTGAGCAAAGCAATAAAGAACGCATTGCTGTGAGTGAAATAGAGCAAACCAGTGGGTAGAATGAGAAGAGGGTCTTGAAAGTGTTTGATTTGTCAGTTTCTCCTAAAATCTTCAAGCCCCTTTATCATTTTCTCACTGTTGCACCATCATACGCCTACTTGATGAGTTTTTGAAGACGCATTGCCACATACCGTTGTTCCTGTTGGCGTTAGGTGTTTCGCTTGGTCGCCCGTGTATCGGCCAGTAGTTCGTAGATATCTTGTAATGGCCGATTAGGAAATCACGCCTCTCGCCGCTTGATATTCTGTTATGTTAACTTCTCATAAAACGCAGACTTTGCATTACCACAGTTTATCACAGCCTCTCGAGGGCAAGGATTGTGATAGGGGGACTATGTAGGATCAACAGGTTCGGGTTTAAGACAAGTAGTGGTGGCAAGTGGTGCACACTGCACAGCACGCGAAACGCGAACTTTAGCGTTACTGTAAATGCAAGCCGAAGGAGGCTACATACATCATGATCATGGACACCGTGACTGTGGCCAGTCTATTGGCTAAAATCTTGCTATACGATTTTGATACATGGATGTTGCAGTAAAATGTACAACTTGCGACGTTCAAAATTCAAATGGAGTTCTCCGGCCCGTATTCGGCTACTAGATCGTCACTCTTACCGAAGTCTGTGTTTCTCCTCCCATGGATTTATAGTGGTTATGTCTAGTATCTCAGGTCTCACAAACAACATGTCCACACCTGGTACTCGAATTTTTGACGAACTTGCGAAATACTGATCTTGAGCGCTTGTTGCATTCCAGATCTTTCTGTTCAGTCGCTGTTCAATGTGAAGGGCAAGATCGGTACGTACTATGGCAGTCTATGGCAGTGCCACGTGTCATGATGGATCACTAACCACTGTTCCACCAGCTCTCGTCACAGGCGGTGGTACTGGTATTGGAAAGGCTATCGCATCAGCACTCGTACAGAATGGTGCAAAGGTCTATATTGCTGCTAGGAAAGAAACCCAATTGAAGGAGGTGCGTGCATTGGTTTCCCAAGCACAGTCAAAGTTCTAACAACCCATAGACAGTGGCCGAGCTTAATGCTAGAGGCCCTGGATCCGCAGACTACATCGTAGCAAACCTCAGTGTATGTAGACGTCTCGGTCATCATCAACTTGGTACTCACTCACAATACCAAGTCGAAAGCTGGCACACACGCCCTGATATCCGCTCTGTCGGCCCGAGAGCCTGCGAAGAAATTACACATCCTTGTAAATAATTCGGGTGTCTCGTGGGGGTCTTCCTTCGGAGACGTCCCAGAGGACAAGGGGTGGGACAACGTCATGGCTGTGAACGTCAAGAGCTTGTTTTACTGTGAGTCAAGCCTTGTCTTTCGGTGGTCATTATTGAGTTTTGGCATGCCAAGTGACGTCTGGGTAAGCATTGTTTGTGTATCTAATACTTTTAAAACTCACGAGCTGGTAGGCTATCAACCTGGCTTGCAAAGGATGCGAGTGCACTCGATCCCGGCCGCGTAATTAATATTTCATCAGTTGCGAGTGTGACACCTCACGCGGAAAGCCTGGTTAGCGCGGATGGAAATGGGACATGGAGTTGTGCGTCATCATGTTATGCGTTGTGATGAGCCTGATAAGTTATTTTGTTCTCTTCAAGACAATGTCAGTAAGGCCGCAGGTAAGAAAATATCTGTCGACGAGGTTGTGTAGGGCTATGCTGAAATTCTTCGTAGTGAATCACCTAACATCAATCCTGGCTGTCAAGTTGGGACCACAGAAGATCACGTATGTAGAAACTCCAGTCCATGCTGTCCACTCCTGATTTCTCTGTCCGTAGTGTTAACGCGATCTGCCCTGGGTATGTGCCTAACACATTGTCACTTGAATCACGGCTTATTCTCTCAACAGGATATTCCCCACAAAGATGACAGCCTTCGGATTCAAGACCGCAGGCGAGGAAAAGCTCGCATCCCGACAACCCATGGGTCGTGTTGGCCGCCCTTCTGACCTCGCTGGCCTCGCGCTCTTCCTTGCGTCTCCTGCCAGTGCGCATGTCACAGGCGCACATATCCTTCTGGATGGTGGTTCAACATTGTCAAGTCAAGGGATTGCACCGAGGGTTAAATTATGATTTATCACTACACAGGACACTTCGTTCATATACCTCTGTCGCGTGTTCTGCTGTGGAATTTCGTATTAAACATTATTGCTACAGCCGCAGTACAAATCCAGTTGTCCATAAAGTCCATGACCAAACCAAGTGGAACAGCCAGAACGGGGTATGATTCCAAAGTTGCAAAGAGTCCTCAACGCAAAACCAAGCAAGCTCAAGGTCCAGGTATCCCATCACCTTCGATCGTTGTGTCACTGGACGATTTCCCGGTGGGTCCCGACCAGCCTATTCCGCGCCATTTTCCCAGAGCTGCCTGTTCCAAGACCGCGCGATACATCGCAGAACTGAATCCTATACACTGCAGTCCGATACACGCAACACGAAGGGCACCAACGGCATACAACTGTCCAGTCTCGTAGAGGTTCTGGGGTGAGAGGTTCCTTCGGCCCGCCAGAGTCTCCTTGATAAGGGTTTGTGTCGTCTAAGTCCAAGTCATGATGATAGAAATAGTACAACATGATCTTGTTTCACCTCGGTTGAAAGAGCCTCCCACTCTTCTGTGGTTAGATCGTCCATGCGAAAAGACTTGTATACGCCAGCGTAGTACCACTTCCCGTCCTTATTGTAGAAGCACTCTAACCATAACGAGAGCGAGATCAAGAAAACGAGATCAAATGGGAGACGACAAACCAGTAGGCCTGTCCATGGCGCCAATCACATCCACCGCAGTCCATCGATGTGCTGTTATTACTCGGGGATTGGTGCTACACTTGAAAACGGGAGTGAGCAAATATCCATGTTCTTCGCGCTCTGGGCACCAGTATGTTGTCAGTTGGCCGAGGACACGATAGTTTGACAGGCTAGGAAAAAACATTCATCACTCAAGAACTTCGTGCGTGAGCTCTATACTGTCTTACGAGCTTTTGAGAGCCTGTATTAGACGTGAATAGACTTCACGCGATATATATAGGACACTGACACCAGAAGTATTGCCCAAGAATTCATGTAAGGTGTATGGCTGAGGGATGAGAATTGGGTTTAGAGCGTCATCTGGGATGTCAGCAGGGAGGGGAAGCGTCGCAAGAAGTGCTTGTCTTGCAAGAATCAATTTCTCAGGTCCATCCCCGACCGGAAGTGGGTCGACAACATTCTGAGGATCAAATTTCTTTGGCTCGGCAGAAAAAAAGCGCATATATCGACTTACCGGATGGTCGAAGTCGGCGGTTTCAGAGCGGCGTGGATCAAAATAATTTTCGAGACGTGCACAATAGTTTGATTGGAAAGACGGACTGAACGAATTGGAATCGCACTGGCTTTCTGGGCGGAAATCTAGCGGTGGCAACCCTGCGGAAGGTCCGTTCGGAGCGTCCTGGAAAAAATATATCATCGATTATACTCCGCGCCAGTCAAAATGCTCCGTCGTACAAGAGGAAAGTCCTGAGCGGATGTATCACCGTCCTCGTATCCTTCTCTAGAAGCTGGTTGTGGGATATCAAATGAGGTGGCAGTGTCTTGCATCGGAAGCTGCGTGGATGAATCATCATCCCTCGCCACGGATGTGGCAGGGGTAGAAGGGCGCCTCAGATTGTCTAGCTCACACTGAAGTCGATCAATCGTTGCTGACTTTTGCCGAACAGATACGTAAGCGTCTTCGAGGCGTTCGACAACGGTGTCTCTGGCAGCTAGAACTTCCGCCACACGCATTCTTTCCATTTGTATTATGAGGGCTAATCCAGTAGCATCGGATGCATCCTAAAATGAACGGGTAAGAACGGGATATTTGGATTGAGTCAGCGTTCGAAACAATGGGTTCTCAAGCACGATTTGGAGGTCACCATTCGTTGTGCAAGCTCGGTTGGGGTATTAGTGCACGTTCCTACATGATGATTGTAAGAGAAAAAGTGGTGTGTATCTGAAGCATTCTGCATCCCCCGGTCGCTGAATGACATTATGGTTGGTAATAAGCGGTATGTTCTCTCAAATTGCTTAGCCATTAATGGAGTTCAGGCTCGCAGCTTGTACTTGTTTGTCTCCAACTAATAGTAATAACCTCCGGCATGTTGTCCACTGTCTCTTCGCGGCTCTTTCCGTCTATTGTGTCGTGCGTTCATGTTCTGTCTCCTTTTCTCTCAGTACTATAACGACCTCTGCTTCATTTCACGGTGTTGTTGGTCTTCAAAACGGAAGCAGGTATCAAATCGACAAAAAGAATTTCTGGCGCTACGACTCCAGAAATTGGAGATATTTGTGTAAAGGTGTTCATATTTGGTGCCAGTACTGCTTCAGTTAAAGACGGAATCTATCGGAGTACCATTATATTTTTGCCAGGCAGGTCCTGCTTTTGAGCCCTTGGGGGCTGATTCTGTGCCTGAGATGATGATGCATCGGCATGAGATCGAGCAGGAGCGAGCTTGATTGTAGATTTAGAGGGAAGAACGGTCATTGTAATGGTTGCAAGTGCATATCCCAATCCAAGTTCAAGTTCATACCTTGACAGTTCACGTGTTCTAGATTGTTTATTGATTATCCCCTGACTCTATGGTACTCTCTCCCTGAAGTCTGTCATGCTGTAACCATTCTGATGGAACTATCATCCTGACACACAAGTCATGCGTTTCTCATTCCTTCTCGCTGTTGTTGCTGTTTTAACAGCATCTATGTCTGTCAGTATGTGCGGGCCTTCAAACGGAGTCTGCAGCTCGAGTAGCGCATCCAACGACACATGCTGCTCACGCCTCATTGTGACTCAAGTTGTGAGACGGGCTCAAGTATGCGTCATTAGCTTTGCACCTGGAATTCAACGTGATTCAGCGCTAGCAGCTTTTGCATCCTGTTAATATGAATTCACCTCAATCCTTCTCGCACGAGCTTGGCAGACACCTGCAGACACTAAGGCGGAGGCGGACGTGTCAGCCATTGAAATATTGACACGTGACGCTTTGCCATGAATAATGTTTAAACTCCGCCCGAACCATCCCCTCCTCAAAGTTGTAATGCCTTGGTCAATATTCGATGACTTGTAAACGACAGGCTAAATAACCAAGATCATAGATATGTGATATTTATGCGACGCTAAATGTTCCTATGCGTAGCTGTGAAGCTTAGATTGATCTAACCAATAGCAACGTCAGGAGGAGCCTCAAGAAACCTGCCCCTTCTCTTTCTTTCTGACCACCCACCCATCCCAGCCTATCCTCGTATTTCGATATATCCTTGCGTCAAATACCTTCCCCGCAAGAACAAAACCGACATCATCCACTCTGTCCATGACTTTGGCGACAATTAACGCAGTAGCTATGGGCGCCCATTCTCCCGCGACGCAGCTTAGCCCGCCGTGTCCGAAAGCAAGTAGTTGCATATCGACTGGACGTTCATGCTGAGGATGGAAGCGCATCGCATCGAAGGTCTCTAAACGCGTGCCATATACACACGAGCGATGAACAGCTCCGATGTCAGCTATCTCTTGCGCGGGATAAAACAAACGCTTCCACAAAGGGCGTTTTCTTTTGCGCGCAATGCGCTGAATTGGTGGGTGCAACCTTAGGACTTCATTGATGATGGCTCCTACGCTCGGTCGAGTGTTCTTGACTTTGAAAGAACGGAATTGCTTTTGGGTGGGATTCTCATTGAAATCTAGGAAGGCATTGTGCATGTGTTGATTGCCATTTGCGTAGGCCAATGTAACAGCAGCTAGACGCCACATGGAGTCATATGCGGGAAGAATAGTCTCCAGGGCTTGAGAGGCGCGCTCCCCTCCGACCCATCTACAAACGCGTTCCCTCATCTCGTGGAGTTCGTCAGGATAGAGGGGAGTTCGCCGTGAGGTGCTATCCGAACGACGATTGAGTGCGCTGGTCATGAAGGTAACATCGACTGGGGAAAGGGTTCCAGGATCTACACCATAAAACCCAGTAATTATGATGCAAAAAGTAACGCTTTGTATGAAAGGGGCGAAGTCGACCTCTCGGCTCGGAAGGAACATCTCTGTGCATTTCTCGGCACATTTCACAAATCTTTGCCACCCGGCACATTCCTGGGGGCTGACTGAGGCAATCAATGCTCTCGCGTTTTGTATGAAGCTGTCGTGCTCAGAGGGGTCGAGTATTGCACTCGAGGATGTTAGAGCGAAGTGTTCATGAGGATAGACGCGAGAACGGATCTCGGCTTTATGTTCGGTGTTTCTTGGTCTCAGCACCGCCTTGACAGCGTCAGCTGTACGGTGAGTCCGAGTGCGGGTGGCATGACATGTCCCGAGAACGACGATAGCCAACGACCAAAAAGCTGCTGCTAATACCACCATGGAAAGCGCCATTCTGAGTGGGTTTTGCATTCACCAGTCTGTTTACACTGATTATATGTAAATGAGAGGATCATCCATACATCACTCACGTGTTCTAGCATCCGTCTGGTACAGCTACTGCCTGGGTTTGCCTCACCCGCGCCGCAACGCAACATATCGATGTAGCCTAGTGAAAAATACTTCCCCCTCTTTCTGACTGCAAAGCGAGGCTGTTGACATGCTCTACAAACCGTTGAACTCTCTCTTTGCCCTAATCTAGTGGGCGGTTATAATAGCACATGATCCATTGAAAGTTCTGTAGTGAAGCACGAAACAAACAACCACAGCAGAACACTTTCATGTCCGTCAATGAAGCCGAAGCCGACTAGATGCGGAAACCGTACTGTTTCTGTTATGTTGTCAGTTGTCAATTTCCGGAGTTGTTGCTGCCGCCATCAACGGTCTTGTCTACACCAATTAAAAAGAGACGTGGCCGGGTGTGCCCAGCTTGGAGAATAACCCCTGAGAAAAAGTTGCAGGACATCGTGCCATTATCCTTCATCGATTCGCTGTGAGCATGCCATCGGAAGGCAAGCAGAACGGATTCTGACTTCCTGCATGGCCACATGCCGACCGATTGTTGCCAGAATGGCGTCGGACTTAACATGTAATGAATGTGAGTGTACTGACGGTATGAGCATGGAGGTGGCTGTTGCACATGTTAGGGTCGTGGCAAGTCGAGTGGCGCAGCCACGCGTCGGAGAATCTTGATTAATCAATGTGGTCTTCGCTGCGAGCTTTCATAGGAGTTGGAGAGCTCATGCACCCTTTTGTTCGATCGGATACGTACGTATGTCTAATAAGAACAGCGCAACGCGTACTGCAACAGATCAGCAAAGGTGCGTGACAACCAAGTGGGAGAACCGCTTCAATGCCGTATGTAAGTCGATTTGATCTCCAATGACCTCGGGCTTCTACCGTTGACCACGAGCGCTTCGCCTTTCCGAATTCAACAACTTTGCATACTTCACCCCCAACTCTCGGGTACTCTCATCCTGGGGGCGGGTGGCTGGGATACGGCTATATTCCACACCATCCTCGGCTTCCGAAGGAATCCTCAGTCCGAAACTAGCAGGCCGTCTGTCTGCCACCCTCGTAGACACGTTCCGCAGGCACCAATCAAGGGCCTTTTCTGTGCGCTCCTTAAGTGCGTAGGCTTCCTCCGACTGGTAGAACGCCACAGGGAGGCGATGGCTAAGCCACAGATAGAGCACGAGCGATTTGTGGAGTCCCTCAAGATTTACGAGGCCCTGAGACGGTGCACCAGCGGAAGACTTGCCACCAGACATCATTCCTTCCACATTCTCCAACGCTTCTATATATGAGCCGACTTGGAGGGCGTGCAAGATAGGGACTCGGATCTTCTCGTTGTATATTTGACATATGCGAGCTGTGAATTCTACCGCAAGGGGATCACGCCAATTCATTGGTGAACCGCCAATGAGGAGTCTATCATATAGCTTCATATGTTTGGCGTGGGTTTCGATGAACTGAGATCTTTCCTCAACTTTGGAGGGAACAAAGGCACGGCAAGGGGGCCGAACGTTGGAGACATATGGAGCCACCTCTAATAACGTTCGGTGCGAAGCATCGGCAGGAAGTGCTTGAAGAACACTCTCAGCCCAAGCCAACGTAGGGGAGACGCCTGCAAACGTGATAGGATCTGGCTGGCACAGAATCGCAGAGTGGAGCATTGGGAGATCATGTGCATGGAGAGTCGTGACGAATCCTCCAGGTTCACCATGCAGGCCGTAGCGTCCCGCACGCCCAGCAATTTGCTTAATTTGGGAAACCGATAGAGCGCGTTCGACAGTACCATCGAATTTGTGCAAAGTTTCGAAGATGATGCGTTTGATTTTGCTAAGGCAAATGAGACGGGTGATACAATGAAGGGTGCGGGGTGCTCACAGATTAAGTCCCATGCCGATGGCATCACTCCCGATCATCACATCATAGCCACTATGGGGATTATTGAAGAGCGCCGCCTGTTCGGCACGGATCTCAGGCGGAAGTCGCCCATATGCAACAGCACAACGCAAGCCTGTAATCTCTTCTACCTTGCGCTTCAGCGCAAATATGCCGCTCCTCGAGAAAGCAACAAGACAGTCGCCCTTTTGAACTCTACTGAAATCTCCCTCCAGAGATCCGTCTTGAACGGTAAGAGGCGTCAAACGCTCGTAGCGGTTAATGAAAAGCTCGTCATCCGTGTCATTTAAGAGCGCTTGGACAATTGGGACCGCAACTTCTTCGCCACATAGATGGAGTTCTTCGGCAGGCAGACCCAACACAGCAGCGGTCCATGCAGATCCACGGTCTGGGTCAGCAAGCATCTGGATCTCGTCCACGACTGCCACTTCTACCGGAAGACTAAGAGAAGTCATCTCTACCGTGCAACTCACAATACTGGCATATTCGGAAACGATCCTAAACTCCTCTCCAGTGCGAAGGTTGCACTCTCGTGCGTACTTTGCCTTCCCTTCTTTCCGCACGGTTGGTCTGGACACTGACTCTTCGATTATATCCATGTTCGTGGATGTGTCTGGCTCAGAGTCGGCGTCAGGGTCCATCCCGAGGGGCACGATTTGACCCTTATTGAGCCGATCCCAAATTTCATGTGCGAGTAGTCGCAGCGGGCCAGAGTAGATACCAGTCTTTGCCGCCGCCAACGCACGTAGAGCCATGTGGGTCTTCCCACTGTTAGTAGGCCCAACGTGCATGATGACCTTGCGGCGCATTGAACGTGCTTTAGGATACATATCCGCAGGGTACGATATATCCGCGGTGGAGTATAGATATGATATTTGTTCCAGCGTATTCTGCGATACTGATTTCAGGAGAACCTCTTGTTTCTTGGGGTCGGACGCCCAGGAGTAGAAAAGCTGAGTGAGAATTTGGTCTAGCCGGAGTCCTTGATTCAGTTCTTTGGTTGTAAGAATAAATCTCTCCACGTGGTACTTTTTCTGCTCGATTGGGTTGTGAAGGAGCCCAGAGCTGACCTCTCGGGCGAATATTGAAAGGATAGGCTGGACGTCTGTGCGTGGTACCCCGAAGGACTCCAGGCGACGGTGAACGTGCGGAAGATTAGCCCATTTATGGACCTGTTTCTCCATGATAAGGAGAGTGTCACTGGCATCCCGTACCGAGAAACCGTCCAGGATGTGACCCTTCTTTTGCTTCATAACGTGCTGAGGGTTGGAACGACCACCATGTTTGAAGCCACCACGTTGATTACCGGGAAAATCTTGTGGAGGATAATATGAATTTCTAGGTCGTGGACGCGAGTCGTTGGAGCGAAACCGACAGAAGTAGACTTGGCTTGCTTCCAACCAACTTTCAGATTTTATGCATCTCGAAAGGAGAAGGCGACAGCGAGGTAGCATAACGATAGACATTATACAAGGATAATAGAGTTATGTTGAGAAGTGAACGCTAGCTTCATGAAGCCATTGAATAAAGTTGAACGTATTCTGCGAACAAGGCGTCTTGGAAAAAAAGCGGTTGTTTGGTGATGTTAGGATCAGAAGGTTCACTCAAAATTGACTTGTCAACTGCATTTGCAATTGAGCTCACCACACCAACCATGGCAGTCGCAGCTGCCGCCATTCGTCCTATGCGACTTGCTGCGCTGACGCGGTCACGCTGCTCCATATTTCAAACTGCATATAACCCCACATCAGCACGTACTGGAGCCAAATACCTTCGCGCACGACTTCGCGGGCCTTCTATGGTCAAATACTACACTCCAGAAGCCAATATTGCACAGATCATGAGACAATGGCCCGAGTTGGAAATGAGAAACTTTGCAGAGGAGGAAAGACTGCAAGATGTGGAGGACAAAAAGAAGAGAGGGAAGGGTGCACCGAAGAAAGCCAAGGAGAAAGGTAAGTTGACACTTTATGGCGCATTTGCACAATTAACGCCTCGTTTCAGGCGACAGTCGCAGAGCCAGCAGGAGGCGATAACGATGCATTGTTGTGTTTCGTCGGAGGAACTTATTATACTGTGCTCAAAATTAAACTATCACTGTGCATGTCAGAACTCCGTCTCCGCTCAGCATGTTCCTTCCATGCCTGCAGGATCATTTACAGAACCGTCATAAGTACCCATCTCCGACAAAGTCACCGAGAAAAGGTCGTCAAAGCCCTGGAGAAGACCCGCATTCTGTAATGCAATCTGATAATCCTCTCCACTTGTGGTCAGCCCTGTCATCCACTCTTCCAGTCCAGCAGTACCTGTAACGAGAAGACTGCGTAACCTCGTTCGTTCTGTCTGACTTACAGGCGAGGACCGTATTGGCGGATCTCCCGGTTTGATTTCATCCACACGTACAACGAGGTCGACACCCTCTCCTGCAGCTGGATCCCATACTTGGTTCTTCAATGCTGCTGACCATGCTTGGTCAAGGTCGTCAAAAAAATCCAGTAGCGTGTGAAGCTCCTTTATCTGTGGAGGATATCCTGGCACAGAAGTCATGACGTCGCCAGTGAGGCGAAGGAGGAAGACAGTTCGTAAGTGAGTGGAAGGGTCTATAGGTGGGATCTGCAAGATAAATGCCAGCAGTTCCTGCATAGCATCAAGATATGCAGTGAGAGTTGGAAGTTTCGTCATTGACGGTTCTAAGCTGTCCACAACTATCTCAGTACTTCCAGAGCTTCCGCAACACATTGACAGCCGACCGTTTCTTAAATGCACTGGTGATATCCATGAAAGAGTCTTCAACATACTCGACGGCTTTTCTTTCCTGAGCTTTGGAGAGTGCTTGTGGGCTCTTTAAGCTTGAAGATCCATTCCGGACGTTCTCTTCAGCTTGCATCTTGAGTGCGAGGTCAGAAGGGGTTGTTTAAATCAATGCCAAACACATATCAACACACGCTCGAACTGGCTTAGCTCATTCCCAAAGGTGATTATCTTTCCATAGGATATGCCCGTCTTGCAAAGTTCGGCGGAATACTGACTTCCATGACAGACTGGTGACTCCAGTTTCAGCTGAAAATTATCGACCAAGCATGGCATCAATATCCAAGGCTGAGAAGGCCTACATCCAATCCTCCTTGCAATCCGATCCGCCATTACGAGTAGACGGCCGCGGTTTGATAGACTTTCGAACCATAGCCCTCGAGTCTGGAATTGCCCCCACCGCAAATGGCAGCGCACGCGTTAGCATCGGTAGAAACGCGCAAGATGGCGGTGGGGGCACCGAAGTCGTAGCCGCTGCAAAATTGGAAGTTGAGAGCGTCGGCGATGGCGAAGGTGTAGATGGGGGGCGAGTAGTCGGCTCCGTATCTTGGTACGACTTTCTTATTACACCTTCAAAGAAAAGACTGGACAACTTGGAATGATAGTTCTCCCACTGCATACCCTCTCCTTTCGCCAAATGCCCTGGATGACCTACAGCATGATATGACGTCCGTATTAAACGCTACCCTCTCTCATCCGACAATCCGACCAAAAAACCTCGGTATCTTACCTGGAAGGAAATCTTGGTTGCTCAACCTTGATGTCATAGTGTTTTCTGACGCAGGGAACATATTTGACGCGATCTTCATGGCTGCACGCGCTGCTTTATGGGATACCAAGGTGCCTAGAACAAAGAGCGTCCAATACCGCGCGAAGAAAAGTGATCGGAGTGATGCAACCCAGGCTATGGACATGGACGTGGATGAAACGGCCCATGTCGGCAGCGCACTGGACACGCGACAGACGATTCAAGTGGCTGACTTCGAACTTCCTGACTACTGGGACGAGGGCGAACCCCTCGATGGAAGACAAACATGGCCAGTTTGTCTGACTCTCAATTTGGTTTGTTGTTTGTTTTGAGCTCGATCTCGATGCTTCGTGATTGACACCTGAGCAGTTGCCAACCTTGTATTTCCTGGATGCTACTCTACAAGAAGAAGCTTCTGTGCCTCTGAAGCTCCTCGTATTTTACTCCTTCCCGTCAGATGCAACTCCACTGTTACGAGGCATGCGCTTGCTCGGGACAGGCGTGTCGGACCTCGTACAGATCAAAAGCCTCTTGAAGGTAAGCATCCAGCACGTATTTTTATCACCGCATTCTAATCCTCGCAGGATGGAGAGAAGTATGCTCGGAACGTGTGGGTCGCTCTTGAAGGAAAGCTCAAGGATGAAGACCTTAGACGCACCCAAAAAGCCAGAGAGAGATTTCTTAATAGATAAACTTGCAATCATATGGTATTCTCATAATGACTCCCGACGAAGTGGTGAATAGTAAGCGATTTCATGGCTTCAGGTAACTTATGGTCGCTGCAGGACTGAATAGTAACTGGTGCCTCCGTGCTAGTGACTCCGGGGATCTTTGACCGTTGATATATGCAGGCACTCGTGATTTGAAACCTGTCTGTCCGTTTACAGGGAAGTTCAGTGCGCAGACATCGGACACACGGTAGGTAGAAGGCATAGCCTGTCCTGCCTGAGAAATCAGATTCTGGTTGGGGACGTCACGCGTATCAGCTCGGCCACATTCTAGCATGCCAATGAACTCAACACTCTGCCCTCCAGCTAGAGATCTTGAGCCAAGAATAGTTCTCACCAGTCAAGCATGCTCCCTCCCAGTCTGCTGACCTGCACGAGACGCCCGAAATGTCCGGAGATCATATTCCGAGTAGGAGAACGCCGCATGCAATACTGGTCTATTTCGTACGCAGAGCTGTACGATGCAGATAAAAGGAGTAGGTTTGTGGTGCAGTTCTGCAACAGTTACCCTCAACCAGCCTCATCAAAGTAAAACCTCTCACCACCTACCCGTCATGAAATTCACATCGGCTATCATCTCCCTCCTTGCTATCGCTCTTCCTGTGCTCGCTCAGACTGAGAGCCTTTCGTATGATAACACTTACGATAATCCTGATCAGTCTCTCTCCACCGTCGCCTGCTCAAATGGGCCTAACGGGCTCATCACCAAGGGCTACACAACTCTTGGTCAATTGCCTACATTCCCCAATGTCGGTGGTGTCTACACTGTTACGGGATGGGATTCAGTTTACTGCGGAACATGCTACGAAGTGACATACGGCAGCAAGACAATTGCAGTCCTTGCTGTCGATGTTGCGAGTGCAGGGTTTAACGTTGCGGAGGCAGCGATGAATACGCTTACTGGGAATCAGGCTCAGTTTTTGGGGAGGGTATCGGTGACTTCAGTTGCGGTTAACGCATCTGTTTGTGGCCTTTGAAGGTAGGCAGGTCGGGTTTCCTTGTACACGAAAATCGATGCTCATGTCGAGTAACTTGGTATCCATTGATAGACACCACTGGTTACTTGAATTCAGGTTCGGGGACAAATATTTATTGGGGTAATTGTGTCACGATATGGACTGGAACTGGACATTAGTTATGCATGAAACGTCTATATTTCACTTCCATGGATGTTTTATTGAGCTTGAGATATATGCGCACGTACGATAGTACAAATAAACATTTATCCACTCCAAACTAGATTCTATAGACCCAAGATCGAGCGAATGCAGCCTCGTACCGCTCTGCCAGTGAAGCAAATACCATAAGAGGTTCCTTCGAAAGCGTCCATAGACCTGCCAATACAGGCACTACCGCTGCACCTGCGACAATCTTGCGCGTTCGTGGGCGCATATGGAATTTCCGAGAAGCGAAACGCGATGCTTGGATGATTTGTGCGCCTTCGACTGCATGAAGCATCACACTCGCAACCAGTCCACCGTACAAGATCCAGCTCCGCCAGGGAAACCTAGCCAAACCAATCTTGATAAACTCGTAGTCCATCTCCGAGGGCCCTACTGCGAAGATCGGTGATGAAGGATTGGCAGGGGAGACGCGGTGGGTGTAGAAATGTATAGGGAGGAAAATTAGAAGGGTTGAATATGCCGCGAGACTGAGGGTACTGGTGATCTTGCGAGGGGATGCTGAGCGCGGATTTATGATCCTTTTCGCAATACTTGAAGTTACGTGGGCTGCCAGAGGCATAAAGAGGAAATATCTCTCCCCAAAGCTAGTTTGGTAGTACTCCCTACCGAGAAGCTGCGCCAGTTATGATTCACAAGTCATCTCCTTGTTACTAATTTGATGACATTGTGTCACATACCATGACAGTGGAAGACAAACTCGAACCTCCGACATTTGCGAGTGCTGGTGCGGACAAATGGACAATGAGGAAAACGGAAAGGAAAGGCGCGGAAATGTGGGCGACATTTGTCAAAACTGTCGCTGTCGTCTGTCTTAGTTTTGACCCATCGCCCTTGGCTGACATTGTCTCTGCGTTGGCAGTAGCCAAGAACGACCATTTAGAGTTTTCGAACAATCCAAGAAAGGTGCTGCTGAGAGTCATGGAAGTTGGCTTGCAATTCGTGATTCGTCAGTAGTAGCCGCAGTTTCAAGCCGCGACTTGAAAGTGACGTGCTAAGCGATTTACAGGGATTTTGGGTTTCGACTTTCTAGTTTGCTAGCATTATACATCCTACAGGTAAGTAACCAGAATCCGTCCCCAATTATACTATGCACATGAATTAATGCGAAACGAGAGAAATGTGGATATGCATGGTGGAGAGGTGATATTAATGATACTAGAATGGGGCAAGGGGCTAAATAGTATTAGTATCGACTAATCATAAAGAAGAAGTGACACGAAACACGCCGTCGGGATATGGAACAAGTGGGAATAGGGCTACAGGGTCAAGATAGCGGTGACGGAGATTATCCCGGCGGCTGAAGTTTTGTGGGCTGGTCACAGTGCGTGTTGGAATTCTACGATTCTGTGGCTTGCTCTTGGAAGAGTGCAGAGTATTCGATATCGCAGGGAATACCGGGTACATGATCAGGGTATTCGGGGAGGGGAAGGAGATTGGTAAAAAAGTCGAAATTGTGTAAGCCAAGGGCATAAGCTTCCAGAGCCTGTGCGCGCTCCATGTCTTCATAAGGTGCTAATAGCCCACTGGCATCACTATGAAACATTGCTTGCCCTGGCATACAAGGGGAAAGTATATCGCCGTTCCAGCCAGGAAGGGAAGAGGCGTTAGCTGTGAGGGAGGAAGGGGTGTAGGTGAGTCCGCCCCGGCTGTTTTGGGATTGGTAGCCAAGCTCCAGTGCCAAGTGCGACTCGGATGGGTCGTCTATCGAGCTGTTAGACTCCTGTATTATTGGCTAAGCATACATTGAGGGAAAAAATCGTATCCAAAACGTACCCCAGTCGATGAACCGAGACTGTAGGATATAAAAGGAGATGTATCGTTTGAGGCAGCATGCCATTGCTGAGGCTGCGCTTCAAATTCTTTGCCAAACCGAGCATGCGCGGCCTGCGACACATAGTCAAGAGGACGCAGCGGCCACTCTCGCCCTTCAGCCGAGCGAGACCTGCATAAATCGTCTTTCGGAGCATGTGAGGGGAGGATGGGTGTGGGGAAAGCGTCGGGCAGCGGAACAGAGGACGATCGTCGTTGAGCTGCGGAGCAGTTTCCAGGGGCGTTTTTCGGTGCGGAGTCTCCAGATTCCTCGCTCCCTTCCTTCTCAATGGCCTGCTGATGTGCAACCCCTACGTCCTCTTGCGAGTCTTCATCCGCATCTGCGATATAGGTAGGTACTTGCTCGTCTGAAGAATCCAGCGGAAAAGTGCTGTTACTGAGGCCCAGATCGTATTGACGCTTCTTTAGCCCGGACATTTGGCGCCTCATTGGACGAAAGCGATAGTGGGGGTAGAGGCGTGCATGCTCCTCCCTCTCCTTATCTGCAAGGACCTTATATGTGTCCTTGTCAGAAGCAGACAGCTGCTTCCACGACTCAGCTGCTCGCTTGGAGAGGGTTTTGGCTGTAGGATTGGGTGCCTCCGATTCCTCGTCGCTGTCTTGGGCTGCCTGACTGTGCTTGCGCGAGTACTCACAGCGAAATATTATGAAGGCGTTTCTAGGCCGAGGGATCCAACTAGGATCCCTGCTCCTGTTACGCTGTGCGCGTCGATCAGATGAAGGAGCCATTGGTTGGTGAGTGATACAGGAGGTGGACGGTATAAAATGTCTGGGGAGGGGATATGTTTGGTCTGGAAGATGAACGTCATGGTCATCCTCCACGGATGCAGGTGACCATCCGCGGAGGACAGGGTGGGGAGTGAAGACCATTGAAGACCTTGAAGGGAGTTCCAGGTCAACCTGGACGCGACAGGGAGACGTTTTGTTATATGAATGAATCAGAAAACCTACCGTGGATCTCGGATCTGCTGCTTGCTGCCGCTCCAAGGCTAGCTGAATTTGAACTCAGACACATGAAGACAGGTTGATCAAAATTGAAACCTGGTTCAGCGAGCCGAGCCAGTAAATTGAAACAATTGAACAACACGAAAGGAGTTCCCTATAATTTAAATAGATTAATGACCAAGACATCATTCGATCATCCCTATCTAGATCTATACCCCACCCCCGATCAGTGCCGTGGATAGGGTGGTCTGTATACCTCGTGAGCCCTTGCTTGTGCCCTACGATAGGATTATCAGATATGCTGAAGCAGGAGCTTGACCGCAAACGGACGTCAACGCGGCAACTTAGGGGAAACTTTCAGGGTGGTCCTAATCTTGACGTGCGTGGGATGGCAATACCAAAAATGGCCAAAGCTACCGAACAACTGTTGTCCAGTTGTTCGATGGACAATGCTAATGATCATCGGGACCACCAGACAGCGAGTCTCACTATTACAGGAGGACACTTCTTGGCATGCAAGCTGGTGGCAACAGGACGTATACTGGCCTACACAGATCACCATCAAGGTGGGCTTGCCACAGATTCCGGGTGAGTCTTTATGGCTGCCTTGCCGGTTCCCCACGTATATTGCCCCTTACCGCCCGCAAAACGACCCAGTTCGTTTAATTACGTCTTCGTTTGATTGATCATTTTGTGATCGAGCCCGATCCTCACTAGTAGTGCAGTCTCCGTGGACTTGACCAAGCTCGCTGACAAATACTCAATGATAAACTCAGACATTAATATTGTCATGGTTGTAGTTACATTCGTTAATGCACCACAGGTGATGCAAGACCTAGGCGTGTTTTGACTTCCATCATAGTCACCTCGGAGTGCTCAATAGCGCGGGTAGCCCCGCGACGTGCTACCTCGTCAAGATACGTCGTTTCCTGACGAATGCGATCGAACTGCGCTCGGGGCCCTTTGAGGAATTCCTCAACAGCCTCTGCGACATCGCGTTTCAAAGTTCCGTGGCCCTGGCTTTCATAGGCTTTTGCGACCTGGGTCACATCGCGGTCTGTGCAGGCGGCGAGGATAGTAAGCAGGTTTGAGGTGCCTGGGCGGCCTTGAGGATCGTAAGTGATACCCTGAATGGAATCTGTGACAGCAGCCCGGATTTTTGAATGGATCTGGGAAGCGACATCGGTGAGCAGAATGCGGGACTGGACGTCGGGCGAAGATTTAGACATCTTGGACGTTGGGTCTTTGAGTGATAAAATCCGCTTTGATGGGGCTGAAGGGATGCTTCAATGGTTATACATGTACAACCTCGGATACTTACTGTTGACGTAAGTCGGAAGGGGGAACAGGGGTGACGTTCCTTTGAATGTTCGATTGAAGATATCGGCGAGATCTCTCGTGAGCTCTATATGTTGTTGTTGATCGTCGCCAACAGGAACGTGAGTAGCTCTTAGCAACATATCAGTGGTGCCGAAAATGACCACTGCAAGAAGGCCCACTTGTAAACAAGCACGTCGGCGGCTTGTAGCACAGGATACATGAATAGGCCAGCGTTGAGCATCGACTCGTCCACTATGTCCTCTGAGCCAGAGTTTCGTGCCGCAGCTAATCTTGACTTGAGGAACATAAGAACGGAATTTAACTACACTTGGAAAATCGCACCTTCCATGTCGTCATCCGGCGCAGCTTCCCCATGGGCGTCATGCAGCTTAATATCCAGGAGAGTTCAGTATGGTGAGGATTCTAGGGACTGTTAGCCAAGCGGCCACTAGGATATAGCAAATAGATACATGGTCCTGGTGGAACAATATTGACCGGTCAGGGTCGATGCCTATGGCAAGTAAAACAGCCAACATGTCATTCCTTGCTGCCAGTAGGGCAGCAGGATTCTGTGGAAGAGTCAATGCATGCCATCCAACAATCGAAAACAGCAGTTTGTCCTCGGGCTCTGCAGACTTTTGCAGCTTCACCCAATTAGACAGTGCGCCTAGGTAGTTCCCCAGCTATTACTATGTAAGTTGTTCCATGTTGAAAAAAAGAATACGATCGTACATGAGGGATGCCAGTTGGTTGGATGCCAGAAAATATCACGCGTCGCGGGCGTATCTGGCAGACGCGTCGGGGAACGATCATGTATGACGAGCAAGTTCAATGCTGAAGACAAGTGGTTCAAACTCCGACAGCATCCAATTAAAGTTAGTACGGTAGTCTGGACTCTGGACCTGGTCTCACCTGGTACTCTGCTTTACTGACGTCCATTACCAGCTCTGGTGATCACAGCCACATGGAGTACGATCCCTTGGTGGACCTTCCTGGCGGTGACAAATTTCACGATGTGACTGCGTTGTTTGAGGATGCTGCCGAAGGTGACCAGAAATACTTGTGTTAGCCTACCTGCCTACTCAACATTGTCTAAGCCATGCACCCTGGGGCTCTCGTGTTGACTGATGGATTCACTTTGCTGGATGCCATGTCGTCGTTCGAGGTGAAAAAAATTCTTTCCAAAGTCCAAACAATTTGCTGATAATATCTGAAGATAGGCGAACCACGCTTCGACAGCGGCTTGGCGCTTCTGGACAAATCTAAACCTACATTCAATCCTCTCGCCCCGCTTACCCCAGAGGAAGTGTGCTGGATCATCGATCGCTCGTTTTCCTGCGAGGTAAATCAAAGCGGCGTAAAATTTTCCACATGTATTCATCTGTCCCCTGTCTGGCGTCCAGATGGAATGGCACTCCGGTTACACTCTTTCACAAACCATATATTCATTCCTTTACGTTCACTCCTTGAAAGAGATTGACCCTGACTTCGTCCCCGGGGGCTCACCGCCACGCTCAGACAACTTGCGTCCGCCAGAGCTAATCACAGTCGTTCTAAGGGCAGCTCTATTGGGCCTTCTCAAGTGTTGTGACCTGTCCTGGAGGGAGCTAAATAAAGGGAATGTGTACGATGTTCGTCAAAGTACCGTTTAAGTTGCTAGCCATGCTTATCTATGACCAGGCCGAGGACTGGCAAAGCGAGAAATGTGACGTGCCCCTCTCTGAGGCTCTACCCGTCAAATATATCTGCAAGGTGCTTGATGAAGCGTGTCATTGGCTCGAGACCTCGGCCAAAGGTGTGAAATGGCTCACATAACAATGTTCCACCCAATGTTCATGCGATAACAACCATAGTTCAGCAATCTTGGAAAGCCATGCTGACGAACCGATTAATGCTTAGGAAGGTTTGGGGTGTTTCTTCTTTTTATATGACAGTCTACTGACTTGTGTCAGTCACTAATCGTGTTGTTCGAGACACAATTGTCTCAACCTCACTCTGGTTTACTTCCGACGATGATCAATCTGAGCCTGCAATTATTGCATCCTATCACGACAGCCACTCCGTCAGAACCCGCGCCAGATTCGCCAGCCCGTCTTGCGTTCGACCCTCAGTTTCCTCGTGTCATCGTATCATACATCCCCCTGCATGTCATACAGCTACCCGATCAAGCCCATACCTGGGCTTTGCTGGAGGGGCTGTTGACATCGCTGAAGAACGTCAACGATCTGGCAAACACAGCTGAGCTGTCAACATGGGAGGTATATACTATTACTGCTCTCCCGTCGTAAACATTAAATCTAGCGTCAGATTACTGGCCATCTACAGCTGTGGTGCCCACGGCCCCATAGTCGATTTCCATACGTGCGTTCAATCACCCAGGCGAGTAATTCGTGCATGACAACCAATCTAGTTGAATTTTATGATAATCCCAGTCCGCGTTCTGGGACGGCGTCCTCGTACTCAACAAGTTTGCACTCAAACATGTTGTGGGCCAGTTCTTCCGCGAAACGCTGAACATTTCTTATGACGCTTTCACGCAAGATATCACGACAAGATGGGAGGGTCCGGCGCCTCCACCACTCGCACAGATTGAACGCAGCATGACGCAGGTTTGTTTGAAGTTGCGAAATTCTGCATACGTGCTGACAGCAAGACAGATACTGATAGCAAACATCAAGTCGCTATGGTACAACCCACCACGGCGGCGCCGATTCTGCGCGAAGTCACTTTTCGACTGGCACGAGCTGTTTGTCGTGCTCATGGACGTGTGCGTACGCCTTGCGCCCTTGGTGAGTGTCACAAATGTAATCCGTACCCTGTATGCTCACTGGACGGTGCCTTTCAGCAAGACCAACAAAAGCTTGACCACGTCCGTCGCGCCAGGGTAGCCGTGCTAATGTATAGGCTATCTGTAATCCGCGAAGTTGTTTTATCGGGATTCCAACTGTCACTTTACACAAATGAAGAGCGCGTGTTTGCGTACTGGTATGTCGTACAGGTGCTTGAAATGCACTTGTCCTGCATAGATCAACTTATGCCAGGCATGTCGAGTGGTACGTGGTTCGATGTTCATAACGGCTAGAGTCAATTCTTTTCACCAGACTCAAATGCCTACTTCGAGTTGTCATATCAGTTGCAATTCCTCACGGCATTGCAGTCCCTCTCGATAACTGTCTTCGCTGTAAGTAACGGTGAATGTCACTCGTTCCAGATTGTTGACTTGACGGAAAGATCACGGTCAAACAAACGACTTTCTCGTGGCGACGCACGAGGCTCAACTTTCTGCGGCGCTACAAGTGGGCTTTTACGCCCGAGTACGAAGATGTTGATCTGCAACCCATCGGACATCCCAGCTTCACCAAGTTTGCTACTGCGTGCGAATCCATGCAAAAGGCAAGTGTTCGCAGTAACCGGAAGGAAGTGCCTGTTTAAATTGAAGATAGGATGAACAGTTCTCACTAGACGGCATCGCGCTTGCCATAGAAGCTCTATCGTGTTTGCCGACGTCACCCGATGGCTGGGCGGGACGATGGAGTGAAGAACGGAAGAAGGTGAGAAAATATTTAGTTGTACCTAATGCAGATTCTCATCTTCCGCAAGTTTGTCCAGAAGCTCCTAGATGTGTGTATCGATTTGCAGAGACAGCTCCCTTCAACCGAGCAGGCCTTGACGACATGGGATGCAAAGACTTTGAAATGGGATGCGGATGTTCATCCTTGGTTTCCAATTATCTCTGGATTCCCTCCAGCGCCACCACGATAGATTGGGTGTTTTTTTTACCCATTGATACAGATACAACGTTCCTTACATCTAGAGGGCCGTGTTCCGGCCACTAGTAATATGATGTCAAGTCTATCATGCATGGAGGACGCATTGACACGGATCAAGTCGGTCAGCTGAGACCCCCTATTTTTATCATCGATTAAAATCGAGTAGCAAATTAGTTGCAAACTTTAATCATGATCTTTGGACGTCTTTCTGATGGTCGACCTGTCAGGGCCTCACGCAAATTTATTAGATTGTTCGATGTTCAACGGCCGCTTTCTGACGGATCTTCCATCGCTGCGCTAGCTATATTTGCGCCATTTGTAAGCCTAGTCACTGAGGTTCTGTCAGATCAATGCTCTCAACTAATTGTTAAATATGTCCTAATGATGCCCTTGCTTTCGATGAAAGCAAAGGCACACCATTTCGGTCAATGTTGCCGACACTCCCCTATATTAACCAGGGTGTGCCTTTGGCGAGTCGTTGCACATTCGACGACAACGGTCTGGTTGTACGCCGAGGTCGCCCTCCCCGGCCTATCTATTGCAGATCTCCCTGATTCCCGTAGCTATTGACAATGCACTCCGGTCTGAGCGCAGCGCTGAGCGTTTTTGACTTTGATATCCCTCCACGTGGTTCAAGAATGCGAGCGCAATGTTAAACACAATTTCCTTTTATATTTTTCACCGTTATCTAAACGTCTTTTCGCACAAAATATGAAACAAAACGGGCTAGTATCTAAATCACGTGATCTCATTATCTGGAAATGCAATTAATCTCAGCAGCCGAGTCTAACCTACTCAGTACTAGTATGCTTCCCGGTGGCACTCTGTCTTCTGTTTGTCGACATCTGACTGCAATCAACCCGACCCAACCCAACCCAGTCGTATTAGTGCAATGTCGTCGCCGCAACGACAGGTGTCGGGAGCTATTACTAGACTCTCGGCGCGTGCAAGCCCATATCACAGTGCAGTCACTTTGTTTGAAGCCGGAAATGCGCGTCAGCCGTCAACTTCACTGTCCTCCAGTCCAAAGCCGTCGAAGCGTATCAAGCTCGAGGTCGAATCCAAGGCATCAAACATGTCAAACCGGACACGTTCCACGAGTCTACGGAAGACATCACCAACTTTGAAGCTAGAAGAGACGGTATCTGAAGAAGATACGAGTTCGAGAGCAAAGGCCAAGTCCCCCAAGAAACCTAAACCGATACCACAGAATCTGGACACTCCACATCCTGCTCCACTACACTGGAAGGAGGTGTATGACTCGATCAAAGAGATGCGCGCACAAACTGTCGCTCCTGTAGACACTATGGGGTGCGAACAAGCCCAGCACAAGGAGAAAGACCCAAAGGTTGATCTTCGTGAAATCTTATATGATGACAGTCTTATTTTGTATGGCAGAACCGACGGTTTTCTACGCTAGTCTCTCTGATGTTATCTTCCCAAACGAAAGATGAAGTCACGGATGCAGCTGTTGAGAAGCTGCGAGCTGCCGTAGGAGGCACGCTATCTGTTGCCGCCATCATATCTGCGGATGATTCTACAATATCAGATGCGATAGCAAAAGTTGGCTTCTGGCGACGGAAGACTGAGTCCGTTTATTTTTCCATAGAAGGATGAAGTGGCTATATTCACGTTTTCTATCAGGTATATTAAGAAGACGGCTTTACGGTTACGGGATGACTTTGATTCAGAGGTACCCAAGACGGTGGATGAGCTATGCTCGTTGCCAGGAGTCGGACCTAAAATGGCGTTTCTTACGCTTCATGTCGCCTGGAATCTGTATACGGTGAATTTACTACGCCCCCTATTAACTCGCTAACGCACTTGCAGCAATCACGGTATTGGCGTGGATGTGCACGTTCATCGTATTACTAACAGGTTGGGATGGCATCAACGGCCCACCAAGAAGCCTGAAGAAACGAGGCTAAATATTCAGTCCTGGTTACCCATCGAATTACATCGCGAAATTAATAACATGCTCGTCGGCTTTGGTCAGGTATGTTTGCGCTATAGCCAAGGGGAGTCTCATAGTAATCCCTCTTTTGCTCAACAGACCATTTGCGTCCCTGTGGGACCGAAGTGCGACTCGTGCACATTGAGCACTAAAGGGCTGTGTCCAAGTGCTAATACAAAACCTCAGAGAAGCCTGAAGAAGCGGAAGAGACAATCTTCTGCAAACCTTGAGCACGAATCTGGACCAAAGATCGATATTGCATTCGAGTCTTGACCTATGAAGAGTTGATGTTCTTCCACCTCCGCCCAGTGACGCATGCACATATTTTGTGATGTCCAGATACAATAACTTACTACCATAACTGATTACCCAGACCGAAATGCTTGTCTCGAGCAAAGGAAACAAATTATGTTGGACGCCGTGATTTGAAGTGTCTTCACTATAGAATGCAGCATCTTCGAGTTACACAGATAACTCCAGCGTGACGGGAACGAACTTCGTCTTCATTCTCCAGTGAATGAATACCACCGCTCTTCACGCTGCGCACGGAAACACATTTCCGAGTTGGCCACACAACTTGTTTCGAGGGCCTAGCTTATCATTCATTGGCAGATTAGATTGTACAATCTTTCAACCTGTCACATCTTGAACTTCCAGAGGTAGCCAAAGTTAGTAGCCTGGCGAAGAATTGTCGCGTCCATGTATCCTTACTAAATGATTTTTTCTTCTTTTAGTACGGCCGTCCATTGTCCTGATGAAATTTGACTTTAACGTGGAGCTCTGTTTATTCTTCGGCGCCAATAATTGATTTCCATTGCTCCCAGCATCCTGTGCTCGGGGCGGGGCATTCTTGGGCACAAACCTATACATAGTCTATCAGAATGGGTGTCTCCTGTGAATTGAATCCCAATTAACCTTGCACAAGCTTGCGATGTCCTTATCATCAGGCGAAGGAGCCCATTAGCACCATTTGCAGAGTCTACACGGGCGACAGCAAACACAACTAACTTGAAGTCTACGATGAGTCTCGACCTTTTCCAGTTGCTCACTAATGATCCAAATGTTGGCAGCCACTGGACTGCGTGAGATTGTCACACGGTTATGTACCCCAGGTCATGGTAAGCAGGTTAATAGGCCTCGAAGCATAATGTCGAACCTAAATGCTAAGGATAGGCCCAGACACTGGACACTGGCAGACCATCTCGAGATAATGATGAACATCAGTGCACCCACCCATTTCTGTTCGGTGTGAAATTCGGAAATAATTTTTAGAAGAGGTTCAAGCGCGGCAAAGTTCAGAGGATGTGTGACACTTCCTCATGGTCAGCTGAGCTTCGTATACACATAATTTGGAAGCCAGAGCGATCAGCATTCAAGTTACATTGCGAGCTTGTGCAAGGTTAGCTGACATTCGACTCGCAGGAGACACCCATTTTGACAAGCTATGTATAGATTTGTCCCCACGTATCTGCGAAAGAATATGAAACACGGTGTGACGAGGTTGGTGTCTGCACCGCCTATTAACTCAGGGCCATCGCTGACTGCTGTTTCAGTAATCAGCCGAATGCACCACAGTGACACTATTTAATATTGGGTTGGTTAATCCTCGGACCCCACCCACTCTTTCAGTATCAGGTGTCAGGCAGGGATTCCGTCCGTACTACTCATGTCGACCACAACCACAATCACTCCAGAGGAAATCCAAGCTTTCGACCTGGACCTTCTGACAGCCCCAACAATCAGATACATCAGCAGTGGGTCCTTCTGTTTTCCAAGACTGATACGCTTACTTATTATTTGAATGTCATATAGTTGCTGCGTTAACGCTCTTTACCTGGGACCTGAGTGAGTGAGCCTTCTTTGTGACTTTATTCCGGACTGTTGACAGAGGCACTAGTCCTAACTTTTCCTCACGAGGTAAGTTGTTCAACTGGACCTGAATTATTGCGGAAGCTCAGCAGTGACAGCTTAGACTATGGGTGCGTCTAGTTAGGCGGAATTTTAGCTAGCCAGTGACGGGGACCACGTGTAGAATGCCAAATGGACACTTGCAAAAGTTCTATTTTTCGTGGTGAGATAAGTCTGCATATCGGTCGGGCGTTACACCTCACGCTTCTCAGAATCGATACTTTGCACTTGGGACAGCTATCCTAATAACATTTTGTGAGCTGTGCACCGGAATTTGTTTATATAGATGCTCGGCGCTCATTGTTGAGATGGAATGCAGTGACATTCGATGTTACACCCACATGGGCTATGTGCGTTGTCTCACCGATCACTTTTACTGATACTAATTCGGAACAGATGTGAGCTCAGACACTTTCATCCCTTAACCCCCCTCATGGAAATGTCAGGTTCTGCAAATACCTTCTTTGCTGTCATCGGTATGTAGCATACTCGATCAACTTCAATCGGCTTTAGTCTGACAATTCCCAGCTTTGTTACTAGTGGCTAACATCGAAAGTAAGCTCTCTGAGCCACCTGACGTACCACGTACTCACCAAAGTCTTAGTGATTCTCCAACTTCGATTATATGCGCTGTACGCCTATGGTGCGTAGCAATCCAAATCATTCCGGTTGATACCTAGATGATATCCAGATAAGAGAATTGTCCTCCCTGTGTCGGCATTGTTCGTCGCGGTCTTCAGTGGCATGATGGTGATGGCGGTGTTCATATACCAGTACGAGAAGAGTAAGCTTCATCAATATTACCAAGCATGTATACTGATCAAAGTTTAGACCACAAAGCTCAGATCTTTGGTGCATGCGCCATACTTGGATCCGTGGATTGGCTATATCTTTTCTGGTATGTACTCCGTGGACCACCTTTGCGACCTGCTCCTCATTCTCCATTAGGGTACCGATGATGGGCTTAGACTTTGTTCTTGTCCTGTTAGCAGGCTACAAATCTCTTCAGCATTATTTCCAGGTACCGGACAAGACTTGGTCTGGTGCACGTCTTATGCGTGGCTTCGCGCGAGACTCGATTCTTTATTTCCTCTGGTGAGAGAACATTCAACGCAGTGGGTCGATTCTGATCCAAGTACTGCTTTGCTATTTCCAGTAACTTTTTGATATACCTATTCAGCACCTTGCTGGGCAAATTCGGCCCTGCTGAGTATTACCAACTTGGTGCAATCACGGTCACAATTGTCCCACCTATATCGGCGAACCGTCTCCTCATCAACATGTATGACTCGGCACATGCCGAGAAAGGGAGAGATACAACGAGGTCTGTCGTTCGCATCCATCCTTCACCAATGTATTTGGCATGATGGTCAGGATACACCACGAGGACACAGAGAGCTCGCATCCATAAGTATAGAGGGTACTATGATAGATAAACGGGAGTAAGCCTCCTGTGTGCTTGACCAAGTGTCGATGTCAATTCAATTAGGTGTTCTACTTGTGAACACTGAAGATACTGGAAGAATCCGGTCAATGTGCATTGTGCAGATCTTCGAAAGCGTTAGTTTTTCTTCACTGATCCTGGGCCTGAACTTTGAATACATTTTCCATTTCGTAACACAACTTTTTTGACGGCCTAGCTCATGAATTGTACAGTACTAGGGCCCGAATTAGAGCCTCTATGCGCAATCAAAGTTGCTGTGTTCGCGGTCTTGCATACTTTGTCGCTCTTGTAACTAGACTCGTACGTACTAACTCTTGTAACTGCAATCGAATTCTACTTCAATCTGAGCCATGTAGGTCATGACTACAAGCAGGCTACTAAGTCTGCTGCCCCTCACTTACGGGCAGGAGAGGAGTTTCCTTCATTATACAAGATCAATAAGATCGTATCTGGTATTCATTCAGTCGAGCACCACATGTGCATCAATTTTCAAGAACCACCAATGTTCCTGTTTATTCGCTGAAGTCACCCACCCACCTCCTAGTATCCGAGCAATATTAAGACCTTTTCACTCTGATCTCATACTGTGATTTCTCAGTAGCGAAGTATCTGCAACGCGGTGCTCTTGATCAATCGCTTGCGCGCAAGTTCATTCCGCTACACACATTTTATACTCGGAAGCCAAACAGGCCCGAACCCCTAATTTACATGTTACATTTCACTCCCCGCGATATACAATCTCATTTGCCCTCACCCTATTAATTCTCGGTCAAGTCCACGTCTCTCTTCCACAAACCTTTTCTTACCTGCGTTGGAACCCTCGTCCTCGCCCGTAGCCTTGCGCTTTCCTTTCGCGTCACTCCTGTGGTTCGCCGATATCCCCGCTGTGATAGGCGTGTCTGACAACAGCTTCATGCTTTTCGGCATGTCCTGGTACCTTCCGGACGCGGTCTTGTCCTCTTGTTGATTGCTGTCTATCCTGTTGGGAGAAATCCTCCACCTTTGGCGTGCTCGTAAGTTGGTTAGTCTTGCTTTCGGGTACTGTACTCACAGTTTAAGCAGACACTCCACAAATACGACACCACCGGTCCTCAACTTGGTGCTGTATTCGTGAAGGCGAATGATCACACCGGTTCCATCCCGAATGTTCGGTGCGGTGACCGTAGCATCTCGCAGGTTGTACTGGATAATCAGGGCCACGTAGCGACCGAGAGAATCCGGAAACTCGGAGAGGGGGGTGTTCTGGTCCTTCATCAACTCCAACATTCTGGCTCTCTCTACACATCTTACCTGTACCTGCGGCTGAACTGGGTTGCCCTCTATCCTACCAGGGAAACCACCCACCAATACGAACACAAGCGCGTGTGCACGAAATCTTGTGCATAAACTGCGATATCACAACAACGCGTGAACAGCACCTGAGGAAGGACGAGGATTGTGAAACTGAAAAGGGCAGGACAACAGAGGACGAACTTACCAGGGCGGGGGCAAGAAAGGTGCAGGACACTGGCAGGCGGTATTTCAAGTGCAAAGCCTGACAGGTACATGGCAAAAGCTTGGCAGGACAAGGAATCTGAGACATGATGAAAAAAGGGGCCCATGGTATACAAGGCGGAAGATGAAAGAAGATGGCAAAGAGACAATCGAGGACAATACGAGCACGCGGATGCGACAGCAAAGTGACAGGATGGAAGTGGAGAGGCGCAAGTCAATAAGTAGTGCACAGGGAATTAGGATTCGGGGAATTTGGGGTGTGGAATTGTCCGTCGGGGCGAAGCCCTATGATGGACACTACATACGCGAATGTTCTGGGGTCGTGTGCTATTAGAGACTTCACCCAGTCAATGTCAGCATCGGACGTCACGGTGTGCTTTGGGAAGGGGAAATCTTTTCACGCGCACATGGTGCGTGGACGTTTGGGTCTGACAGAAACCATCGTCACGGTAGAGTCGGGGATCATAATGTTGGCACGTGAGATTGTCACACGGTTATGTGACCTAGATTGAATCAACAAAGCATGTCGTTGAACCTAAATGCTAAGTATAGGCCCAGACTGGCAGGCCATCTTGAGATATTGATGAACATCAGTGCACTCCGGGCCACCGCATTTCTGTTCAGTGTGGAATTCGGAAATAATGTTTACAAGAGGTTCAAGCTCAGAGGAAGTGACACGCTGTGACACTTCCGACTCAACTGAGCTTCGTATCTGGATGCCAGAGCGATCAGCATTCAAGTTGCGTTTTCTATAGCCTGTGTAGCTCTGCAAATGTCACTGATGGACCTATCTCCTTCGCCTGATGACAAGGACATTGCAAGGTTAGTTGATATTCGATTTGCGGCCCCGGGAGATACCCATTCTGACAGGCTATGTATAGGTTTGTGCCCACGTAGTATCTGCGAAAGATTCATATGGAACACGCAGTGACGAGTTCGATGTCCACAATCCAGGACCATCTGTGGCTGTTATTTCAGTAATCAGCCGAATGTATCACAGTGACACTATTTAATACTGGGTTGGTTAACTTGAATCCTCGGACCCCACCCACTCTTTCAGTGACAGGCATCCGTACTACTTACACCCACCCATGTCGACCACAATTACTCCAGGGGAAATCCAAGCTTGGGACCTAGACTTCCTGACATCCCCAACATTCAGATATATTAGCAGTGGGCCCTTCTGTTTTCTGAGACTGATACGCTTACCTATTATTCGGATGTCATGTAGTTGCCGCTTTAACGCTCTTTACCTGGGACCTGAGTGAGTGAGCCCTCTTTGTGACTTTATTCTGGACTGTTGACAGAGACACTAGTCCTAACTTTTCCTCATGAGGTATGTTGTTCAACCGGATCTGAATTATTGCGGAGGCTCAGCAGTGACAGATTAGACTATGGGTGCGTCCAGTTAGGCGGAATTTTGGCTAGTAGCCAGTGACAGGGACCACCTATAGAACGCCAAATGGACACTTGCAAAAGTTTTATTTTTCGTGGTGAGATAAGTCTGCATATTGGTTGGCCGTTTTACCTCATGCTTCTTAGAATCGATACTTTGTCCTTGGGACGGTTGTTCTAATAACATTTTGTGAGTTGTGCACCGAAGTTTGCTGTAATACCCATATATCGACGCTCAGCGCTCATTGCTGAGATGTAATGCAGTGACGTTCGATGTTACACCTACATGGGCTATGTGCGTTGTCTCATCGATCACTTTGCTGATACTAATTCGGAACAGGTGTGAGCTCAGACCCTTTTATCCTTTAACCCCCCTCATAAAAAGTTAGGTTCTACAAATACTTTCTTTGCTGTCATCGGTATGTAGCATACTCGATCAAAATCGGCTTTGGTTTGACGATTCCCAGCTTTGTTAGTAGTGACCAACATCGAAAGTAAGCTCTCTGAGCCATCTGACGTACCACGTACTCACCAAAGTCTTAGTGATTCTCCAACTTCGATTATATGCGCTGTACGCCTATGGTGCGTAGCAATGCAAATCATTCCGGTTGATATCTAGATGGTATCCAGATAAGAGAATTGTCCTCCCTGTGTCGGCATTGTTCGTCGCGGTCTTCAGTGGCATGATGGTGATGGCAGTGTTCATACACCAGTACGAGAAGAGTGAGCTTCGTCGATATTACCAAGTATGTACACTGATCAAAGTTTAGACCACAAAGCTCAGATCTTTGGTGCATGTGCCATAATTGGGTCCGTGGATTGGCTATATCTTTTCTGGTATGTACTCTGTGGACCACCTTTGCGACCTGCTCCTCATTCTCCATTAGGGTACCGATGATGGGCTTAGACTTTGTTCTTGTCCTGTTAGCGGGCTACAAATCTCTTCAGCATTATTTCCAGGTACCGGACAAGACTTGGTCTGGTGCACGTCTTATGCGTGGCTTCGCGCGAGACTCGATTCTTTATTTCCTCTGGTGAGAGAACATACAACGCAGTGGGTCGGTTCTGATCCAGGCACTGCTTTGCTATTTTCAGTAACTTTTTGATATACCTATTCAGCACCTTGCTGGGCAAATTCGGCCCTGCTGAGTATTACCAACTTGGCACGATCATGGTCACAATTGTCCCACCTATATCGGCGAACCGTCTCCTCATCAACATGTATGACTCGGCACATGCCAAAAAAGAGAGAGATACAACGAGGTCTGTCGTTCGCATCCATCCTTCACCGTGACCATTGTATTCGGCATGATGGTCAAGTACACCATGAGGATATAGAGCTCGCATCCATAAAAATAGAGGATACTACGATAGATGAACGGTGTCAAGCCCCCCATGTATAGGACTATCTCTGCCATGGGGTCTCTGATCCCAAAGGGCAATAAATATGAAAAACTATGGAGGGTTCACTTGAGGTGCAGTCGTTCAATGATATCAGTATTGCCAAGTTCACATAGCTGATTCTATGATCGAGATGATTGTCTCGAACAGATCTTCAAGTGTGCTTGACTGAGTCTCAATGTCAATTCAATCAGACGTTGTACTTAGAAACACTGAAGAATCCGGACAATGTGCGGAAGCGCTAGTTTTTCTCCACTGATCCTGAACTTTGAACACATTTTCAACTTGGTAACACAACTTTTTTGACGGCCTGGCTCATGAATCATACAGTACTGGGGCCCGAATCAGAGCTGCGGGGACCTCCATCCGTAATCAAAGTCAACTTGCTGTGTTCGCAGTCTTGCATACTTCGTTTAAATGAATTGCATCCTATGGTTATTAGTACTATTCTGGCTATCCCCTTATCCCCTTGTTTGACGCTTGTCAGCCGACCCATCAGCTGTTGTGGAGCTTTTTTGCGTGCCTTAGCGCCCATACATACATATTGTGTGACCCCAAAATGTGTTGCTTCCGATTCTATTCCAGGCCAAGACCCTACGTCATCACATGCCCAGTAGGCAACATCGAACCGGGACCAGGAATCAACTTGAATCATCGAAGTTTGTAGACATGGTTTCATGTGTCATAAATCAAGCTACTAGTAATTAGCGATTTCTAGTTCGGGCTGTTCCCCATCGTACCAAGATTTCAATGATTAATCACATTGATTTACATAAATCATGTAAGATTGATATTTAGAAGTGATAGAGCAGAGCTGCCGATGCTGTAACTGAGAAGATTTCGAGCCGCATTTGCTGCCTGTACAGCCAGCGCCAATGACTTGTCACCCTCCGAGTTCGCCTGGCGCGGGTTCGTGCAAGCTTATCATTGCCACAAGTCAGTTGAGAGATATTCATTTTGATAATCGATTGCTTGGATAATATATACTAGGCTGGCGACTAGTACTTATCTGCGACGAATGGATGATCAACCGATCATCAGGCGCAGACCTGGCATGGAGAGGTCAATCTCCAAGGCTGCATCGCCACTTTCAACTTCATTTATAAGACTACTATTTAATAACTGCTTTTAGACCCCCGAGTCCCGCCCGCTCTTTTCTCCACTGGCGATAGGTTGTTCATACCCTTCCATACCGCACCCGCCCATGTCGACCATTATCACTCCAGAGGAAATCCAAGCTTTGGACCTATACCTCCTGACAGCCCCGAAAATTAAATACATCAGCAGTGAGCCCGTCTAAGTCCTTGAAACCGATATGTTCACCTAAGTATCATTCAAAGTTGCTGCTTTGACGCTCTTTACGTGGGACCTCAGTGAGCGAGCCCTCTGTGTTATTATTCGGGATCATTGACAGGACCATTAGTCCTAACTTTTCCTCACGAAGTAAGTTTAAATTTATTTATCGATTTTTGAAGTGTCGCAGAAGCTCAATGGTGATAGGTCAGATTATGGGTATGTCTGCTCAAGTATAGTATGTTGGCTAGCAAGATGACCAAGACTTCTTGCAGAACACCAGATGGACATTTACAAAATTTCTGTTTTTCATGGTGAGAATGAGTGCATAGGATAGGTCGTGCGTTTCTACTTGATGCCCCCCAGAATCGATACTTCGCGCTTGGAACAGTTATCCTAATGACATTCTGTGAGTTGTGTGCCGAAGTTCGGTGTGCCCATGTATCAATGCTCATTGCTGAGATGCAATGTAGTGACATTCGACATCACACCAACCGATGCTATGTGCGTGATCTCATCGTTTTCTGTTGCTAATGCTCATTCAGAACAGATGTAAGCTCAAAAACTCTCGGCCCCTATCTTTCCTTCATTGGACTTCATCAGGTTCTGTAAATGCGTTCTTTGCCGTCATCGGTATGTAGCAGGCTCATCCACGGGCACCAGTCTACTTAACTCTGACACGCCTCAGCATTATTGCTAGTAGCGAATATTCAAAGTAAGGTTTCCGAGCCGTCTAAATTATGATGTACCCATCGAAGCCCCAAGTGATTCTCCAACATCGAGTATATGCGCTGTACGGATATGGTACGTGATAATGCAAATATTTACTTCCGGTTTGTACTTGAATGATATTCAGACAAAAAAATTGTCGTCCCTGTGTCGCTGCTGTTCATCACGATCTTCAGTACCATGATGATGATGGCAGTGGTTGTATACTTGTATGAGAAGGGTCAGCTTCGTTAATATTCTTGAGTACCTACACTGACAAAAGTTTAGATCATGAAGCCGAGATCTTTGGCGCATGCTGTTTGCTTGGATCCGTGGATTGGCTGTATCTCTTTTGGTGCTTACGTTCATGGAATATTATTGTGACCCTCACCTCAATCACCTCTTCAGGGTACCCATGATGGGCTTGGACTTTGTTCTTGTCGTGTTGGCAGGCTACAAATCTCTTCAGCACTATTTCCGAGTACCAGACAAGACCTGGTCTGGTGCACGTCTTATGCGTACCTTTGCGCGAGACTCGGTCCTATATTTTCTCTGGTGAGAGCACACTACTACATGTAATGCAGCGGGCCTGTTCTGATCGAAGCACTGCTTCGCTATTTCTAGCAACTTTTTAATATATCTCTTCAGCACATTGCTGGGCAAATTCGGTCCTTCTGTGTATTATCAACTTGGTGCGATCACGATTACAGTCGTCCCACCTGTATCGGCGAACCATCTCCTCATCAACACGTATGACTCTGCACACGACGAGCAGTCCACTTGGACGATGGCTTCAGAAGTTAAAACTTCCCTGCAACTTGCAAGTGACGCATCGAGGTCTGTCTTTCGTACATCCGATGATGTTATTTGACAATGATGTGGCGCTCAGAGTACACCACGAGGACATTGAGCTTGCATTCGTGAGTACGAAGGGTTCCGAGTGGATGGATGCGTCATTGTTTGAATGATATTAGTCGAGTTGGGAGGCTTTGTACTATGTGGTTTTACGAGTCCGTGCCTAAATACGAGACAATCTCGAAGCACAATACCAGTAGTACTTGCCCTACTAGATCCACCAGAGCGGAGTGAATAGGTAGTGCATATATATCGGGGTCAAAACCTCTGGACCACAATAAGTCGGTCAATGACCGAGCTACAACTAGTGAGGTGAAGACCTGTCACGAACTTCAATAAACATTAGAACAGGATGGACATGAAACTCACTGCACAACAAAAGAATAACACTGATAATATGGCAAATATTATAGAGAATTTTAACCACCCAGATGCGCGTAGGATACAGAGAAATAAAATCACTATCGGGACCGTGATGAGAATGAACGTAACCATGACAAGTTTTGGGGAAGGTTCGCTTTTGTGCAGGTACGTGTTCGCAGATGCCGTGTGAAGAGCAGTCGAGAGTCGGGAGACAAATATAGACCCAACGCTGCCAGGGAGTCCTGTTCTCCCGCGTTATAAAATTATAGACAGTAAAATTCGCCCCACTCACCACTAATAGCAATAGAAAGAAGAGGGAACCCTTCATAGCGAGAGACGAACATATCGAGGACAATGCCACTAGCACAAGAAATTGCCATTGCGCCAAAAAGTGGAATCCAGCCCTGGTAGAGCAAATCCTTGACACTTTTGTTACGCCTCACCAGGAGAACACATATCGTGGCGGAGAGAATAGTGAGTATGCAACAAACGAGAGGAATAGGGGTATTGACGACATTAATGAGGATAGAGGAAATGGCGCCAAGAAGGCTGAGTGCGAGTAGGTCCCCAAGGCCCGATGCTATCGGGGGCGCAATATTATCTGGAAATGTTTAGAATAAATGTTGAACACAAGTCCTGTATCGCTTGCCTGGGTCACGGCCATACCGTCGACAGACGATGACTAGGAAAGACATGAAGACACCGAGGATAATGCTCGACAAGCATGTGGATGTCATAGCTGAAGAGGCCACCATGGTGAATCTGACATTGAATTAACCATCACGCACTAGATGCGAAAACCACACATACCTGACTGAACCCGATTGCTGGTTGTCACCTGGAGGCAATGACGGTCTGGGTACCCTAGCAGTGAGTGATAAAGTGCTATTCTGTGGAAAGGGGTCTACAGGACCCGAATACTGTGGGACAAAAAGACCGAGAAGCATTGCGACACAAGCTGCGACAAATGCGACGACAGTAGCTTGCACCTGTAAGAGTGCCAGATTACCACCCACGATCTTGCGTTGTGCGCCCCTGTCGTCTAGTTCGCCCATATTAGCCGCAGTTCCCAATCTAGCAGAAAGATTCATCTCTAAGTTGCCTTTGAGATTCAAGACAACAGGAACGATCATTATCAGCTCATCAATGGTGCGCATTGCCCGCCAACGCTATAAACACGTCAAATCGAGACCATAGACATCACCGCCGTACTCACTGACACACGGTCAAGGAGTTCCCCGGTGAATAGGAGGCTTATGGTAGTCATAAGAAGCGTGGGTGCACACTTTTAAGCAATCAGAGGGATTTCTGCTCTGCAAGTTTTATCCACGTACTTCGACAACAATGCTGCCAACTTGTGACCAGACCCTTCCTGTGCCAGACGGTATCCGTTCGTTCCCCCTGGTTCTTCCACCTGAGCCCAATAGAGCGGCACTACCATCGTTTCTAAGCTCTATATCATCATCAATGTCCTGCGAATCGTATGTGGCCGTCCTGTAGTCCGTCCGGGGTGTGACCAAAACTCCCTGCAGGTTGTCTAATCCGATGTCATCGCCGACGTGTTGCAGAGGCGATTCTATTTCATTTCTAGAGGGCTCTTGCATGGTTTTTTTCTGAGCTCTAGTGAGTCCCAGTCCAAGCAGAATGCGATCAACGAAACTAGGCGGTAGAGGGAAAGTTGAGGATGTTAGATCTTCCTACGGAATACAGCGTGGACATCGACCAAACTGGGTGATACACATGTTACGGGCCCCACACCAAACTAATTTGGGCGTCGACCTAGGAGTACGTCAGGGCATGTATGCCAGAGGCGTTATGGGAAAATACCTTCCGTAAGCTTTAGATTTTAGTATGGTCTGGTTCTCACCTGTTTGATCTTCCCTAGGTTAGGCGCAAGACTGGTTACCGGTTATTGGTTTTGCCCTATGTTTTTGGTTGTCAAATCCTGACACACTAAGTAGGCACTGAACTCATCGTCGGTGCTGCCATGTCTTCCATACTGTGTCCTATGTTGCACCTTCGCTGGCGCAGTTTCCCCTCTTCAAGAATACCTCGGAGACCATCTGATAAATGAACTTGAAGTGCTGGGGCTTGCTCAGATTGCTCCGACAGAAGTCACTAGGACAGGCTAAGAATGCCGAGAAGACTAGAAGACCATCAAGGAATCTACGAGACAAAGGAAGAAGAAAGTGATAGAAAATGCAAAGGCGGGAAAGAAGGTGAAGGGTACCTGGTACATCAGATAGCTAGAAGAGCTTATTTTTTCCGCTGGTAACACAGCTTAGGATTGAGTAGGCCGAAGTCCATTGATGACCATACTACAACCACATGGCGCATTTGAGCACAAGTCTAAAGAGACTATGGGATAGCGCACGTAGCCTTCGTCTAATTTCTCGTAGTCGGTCCTTGAATGAAGTAATAAAGCTGTCCTTTCAAGGCCATCACCGCTGTGACGTCGAACGTCACTGCAATCAGTAATCGATGTAAACCCGAGGGTACACCACGACCAAACTACAGTGTATAGTTCTGAAACAAAATCTCATTAGGGATAGTTAACTGTCCCCGCTCGGCGCTGACAAGCGCGAATGATCAATTCTGTGAAGTCGATCAATATGCACCATCACAGAGATTTTACAAGCGTCCATCTGCTGTTCTGCAAGTGCTAGCGTAGCAACACGTACACTTTAAGTAGACGTACCCAGAATTTCTGTCACCACTTTTATTAGACGGAACAATTATTTTCTTTCTTCTACAGCTTTGGCTCGGGGAGACCTCAACAATAGTTGGGTCCGATCAAAAAATTACCCCGTGCGCAGTGCTTGTCACAAATGGCGAGAGGCAAAAAGGGCTCACTCACATGCGACAATAATAGGAAGAAGTGAGAGCCTTTATTTGGGTTTCGAACTCCGCTGGGACGGCTTGCCTGTTCTCGCCATATATATATTATATATGGGCTCTATCTTCCTTTATCCCTCTTCACTCTTTCATGCACATAATAATATGAGCGTCATTCACGCTCGTTTGCGTACGGTTTATGTGCTACTTCAACGGTTGAAGTAGTGCAAAGAACGTGCCCACTGGCGTAGATCTGCAAAGCGGGAGTGATGCTTTTGCTGTTGCGAACACTCCCAGAACCTGATGAGGAGAGGGAACTATCTGCTCACTCTCATTGATGTGGAGTAGGCCGCTCGGCATATTGGTTTTTTGCCTTATCCTTCCCATTCAAGTTGCTCTTGCCCCACCTTTGCTCAGGCAGATGCCTTCAAGCTGCTACCTCTTTCCAATACCGCTCTCCTCACCTTGAAGCGTTGCTCTGCAGCTCCTATAATCTGGGATACGTTCTGTGTCCCTCTCACTCCTAGTGCCATGGGAATTGCAGCTCACGTCGGCTTTTTCTTGCACAGCGCTATCAGGGCCAAACATTTCTTTTTGTTCTCGCTACCACTACTAAAACCGTTGCACTACAGCAACCACAAAGTACTTATCACAGCTTTGTGTAGTATCTGCAATATTGAAATTTACAAGTTCGTACCCAAAAGCGAGACGATCTCGAAGCACAATACAAGGAGTAATTGCCCTACCAGATCCATTAGGGCAGAGTGTATAGGTAGAGCGTATGTATCGGGGTCAAGGTCTTTGGACCACAAAAAATTGGTCAACAACCGAGCTACAACTAATGAGGTGAAGACCTGTAGTGAACCTTAGTAAACATCAGGGCAGGGCGGGCGTGAAACTCACTGCACAACAAAAGAATAATACTGATAATATCGCAAATATGATGGGTAATTTTAACCACCCGAATGCACGTAGAGTACAGAGGAACAAAATCTCTATGGGAATTGTGATGACGGTCAACGTGACCATGACAAGTTTTGGGGAAGGTTCGCTTTTGTGCAGGGACGCGTTCGCAGATGCTGCATGAAGAGCAGTCGAGAGTCGGGAGACAAATATAGACCCAACGCTGCCAGGAAGCCCTGTTCTCCTGTATCATAAAAATATAGACAGTACGATTGGTTACACTCACCACTAATAACGATAGCAAGAAGAGGGAATCCTTTATAACGAGAGGCAAACATATCAAGCACAATACCAGTAGCGCAAGAAATTACCATTGCACCAAAGAGTGGAACCCAGCCCTGGTAGATGAGATCCTTGACACTACTGTTATGCCTCACCAGGAACACACATATCGTGGCGGAGAGAATAGTGAGTGTGACACAAATGAGAGGAATGGGAGTATTAACGACGTTGATCAGTATGGAGGAAATGACACCAAGAAGGCTGAGTGTGACCAAGTCTCCGAGGCACGATGCTATCGGGGGCGTGATATTATCTAAAAATGGAGAAGTTTTAGCGTACACATTAAATACAAGCCCAGCATCACTTTCCTGGGTCACGCGAATACCGTCGACATATGATAACCAGAAAACACATGAAGGAACCGAGGGTAATGCTTGACAGACATGCGGACATCATAGCTGAAGAGGCCACCATCGTGAATCTGTCATGAGATTAACTACCACGCGCTCGATATGAAAACCGCACATACTCAATCAAACCGGACTTCGGTTTCCCACCTAGAGGCGGTGGCGGCCGAGGCACCCTAGCAGCCAGCAATAGGGTGCTGTTCTGTGGAAAAGGGTCTACAGGACCCGAAGATAGCTCCGGGACCAAAAGACCGAGAAGCATCGAGACAAAAGCTGCGACAAATGCGACGACAGTAGCTTGCACCTGTAAGAGTGCCAGATTACCACCCACGATCTTGCGTTGTGCGCCCCTGTCGTCTAGCTCGCCCATATTAGCCGCAGTTCCCATTCTAGCAGAAAGATTCATCTCTAAGTTGCCTTTGAGATTCAAGACAACAGGAACGATCATTATCAGCTCATCAATGGTGCGCATTGCTCGCCAACGCTATAAACACGTCAAATCGAGACCGTAGACGTCACCACCGTACTCACTGACACACGGTCAAGGAGTTCCCCGGTGAATAGGAGACTTATGGTAGTCATAAGAAGCGTGGGTGCACACTTTTTAAGCAATCAGATGAATTTTTGCTCTGCAAGTTCTATCCACGTACTTCGACAACAATGCTGCCAACCTGTGACCAGACCCTTCCTGTGCCAGACGGTATCCGTTCGTTCCCCCTCGTTCTTCCCCCTGAGCCCAATAGAGCAGTACTACCATCGCTAATATGCTCTACATCGTCGTCAAAGTCCCGCAAGTCATATTCGGCCGTCCTGTAGCTTGCCGGGGGTGTGACCAGAATGTTTTGTAAGGTGTCTAATTCTATATTGTCGCTGTCCTTGTCATCGACGTGTTGCAGAAATGACTCTGTTTCATTTCTGGGGTCCTCTTGCATAGTTTCTGAGCTCTAGCGAGCCCCGGTCAATCCAGAAAAAGAATAAAAGAAAACACTTGTGTGGTCAGGCAACTGTGGTCAACCGTCACTTGGGGTTTTGCTGAAAGTGACGATTGTGGATCACGTGGGAAAGAGATTATGTAAACAACGACAAAACGCTTGGTATTGAAGGTGTCAGCGTTTAAACCTTAGCAAGGTCTGGTTCTCACCTACTTGCTCGTCACTAATCTGGCACACAGAGTATCTTCTGCTCTGCATCGGTTACGCGCGAGACTGCAGTAACCGGTCACTGGCTCTGTCCTGTGGTTTTGGTTGCCAAATTCTGACGTGCCTAGTAGCCCCCGAACTCGTCGGAAGCGCTGCTATGTCGTCCAAACTGCCTCACTATCCTTTACCTATTCAGACGCGGTCTCCCCTCTTCAAGAGTCCTTCGGAGACTGTCCCCTCAACAGATGATCTTGAAACGCTGCAGGCAGAGCTTAGATGTCTTCGGCAGAAGTCATTGGAACGGGCCAAGAGGGCCGGAGAAGACTTGAAGACTATCGAGGAATCTATGAGGCGAATCAAGGAGAGAGAGAAAGGCAAGGCAAAGGCGGTAGAGAAAGTGAAGCGTGAACGCCCTTGTATGTTTTCCGTTTTATCTGTCCTGGTTTGAATTCCGGCTCATGAATCTTAATCTCTCTTCCCCGGTCCACATTTTATCACTACTCAATCGACGGTTGAAAAATCTCCCAAATCTGTACATATACCGGACGTCAAATTCTTGTGGTATCCTGTTCGATCTGATGGATGCCATGTTCATGTTATTACTTCACGGACTTACTCCCAATCTGCCATGGTCTCGCCACAATGACGTTATTGCAGTCACTCCAGCTTTGGATGGGGACGAACACGACCTTTCTCCTTCTGTCAATGGCTCTGTAAGGGCTCGAGCACCCTCGATACCGGTTTCTTCCTTCCCTGCCTCTTCTAGGGTATCACTGGACCCTCGAAGATCGTAAGTCCAAAACCGAAGCTGCGGATGCATAGTCTCATTATTTCTCAAAACTTCCGTTAGAATACCGGATGAAATCAAGAAGAAAAAGAAGAAACGTAAACGAGATGAAGATAGTGACCTCGACCAGGGTAATCTACAGAGACCATCCATAGAGACCGTGATTCAGATTCTTCGTACAGATTCCGGCCGCGCTGTGAAAACCTTGCCGGGCCCTTCTCTCAGTGTCCCTCTCAAAACGTCGAAATCACTAGGATTTGTGGCGAATCACGTCAAGGTATTTGATCTGCATTCTCTTGCACTCTATCGCTTCATTGGCATTCTAGTCTTCATTCACACCCGACTTCACACTTCCACCCTCCACAGTACTATTACCCACCCGTCCTCCGATACCCCCTCCACCCGTTGCCGGTCCCAGTAATGCAACGGATGTCACCGAAGATTTCAGTAAGCTCAAACCGCCAGCGCAAACTCTCGTCAATACCTTCTACTCAAGTATTGAACCTTGGATACGAGGGATTAAGGAGGAGGACATTGGTTTTCTTGAATTTACTGCGGATGAAGTTGAGCCTTATGTGATACCGAAACTGGGCAGGCATTATTTGGAGGTATGGGATGATGCCGATATGGCCATGTATGGCGGGCCACTGCCTGGATTTTCGTCTGGTCGATTGGGTGAGAGCTCGACGTCAGCACCGAAATGGGACCCGTCGACCCTGATGGAGGCAGACCTGTTGACGGAGGAGCGCAGTCATGGGCCCTTGACAGAGCGATTGATGAGTGCCCTTTTACCAATGCCAGATTCGACAGTGTGGAAGGGTGTCAAGGCTGCCGAGGACGCTATGGAGGGCAGACCGGGAGGAACTGGTGCTGCAGCTGCAAAGCGGGAGAAAGTCAATGTAGTTGATTTGGAGGAGAGGGTTCAGGACACGATGCGGTTTCATGGATTACTCCATGAGCCGGTGAGTATACTTACTGGTTTTATGACGGGTGTTTCACTCATAGCCCTGTTGTAGCCCGATTTTTCGACGAAAGTCGACGACCCAATTGCGACAGCTCTCAGGCACGCTCAACGTCAATTACGGACCGTGGTAGCCATGAATAAGGCCAGGAAAGAACGTCTTGCTGCTATTGCCCGTGATCGGCTCGGTTATCAGGAATATCTGGACCTTCGTTCCGCCCTTGATAAAAGCATAACGAGCGCCTACTCAAAAGTCCAGAAGAAGGATGAACCGAAGCTGAATAAAAAGAAAAAGAAAATATCGGAGATTAACGGCAGCGTTAACGGGACCACTTCTGGTACCAGCGCGCCCAAACCTTCACCTGCAGCACTTGGACTTGGTCCGGATGATGATCTTCATCTTATCGTGCCAGAACACTTGCAGCAACTCGTGGACACCCGGCGGCAGTGGGTGGCAAGCGTCGGGGCGGTTTTTGACGAGAAGGAAAGGGAGTGTCCTGGTCGAATATGGGACCTTCCGCGACGAAGCATTTATGAAGGGCTTGAGGACGCTATCCGCCACGACCTGGCTCGGTCGTTACATCCACATAGTACTGCATCAGATCAACGGACTACCCAAGGAAATGGAGATGAGATGGATGTTGGATGACATAGGAGACAGTAGAGTTTTGCCTATCGTAATCTATCTTATTCTCTCCGTGGATTACAGCTTCTTGTACACTGCCTTTCCACATTACATGCGCGTTTAATTACTCCTGTACTATGCAAAAGCATTACACCTAAGACGTGATCACAGCCTCGATATTCACCCTACATACTTCGTTATTTTGGGTTTTTTAACCGTTATCTTACGAAGTGTGTCTCCCTCGATTTTACGTTTCCTGCTCTTCGACTCCTTTACCATGATCTCTTTTGTCGTGTGGGGTGACCCTCCAAAGCTAGAACCAGCATCACCGCCCCCTACTTGGCCGTCAATATCATGATCACTGTTTATTGAAGGCTTGGCTCCGTATGGCACGAAATGATGCTTGAGTAATTCTTTTGGATATGAGGGGCGAGGAGGATTTTGGTGCAGAATGGATGGGTGCTCCGGAGGGCTCGCTCTTGATGACTGGGCTGAAACAACGAGATGACGTGCAATCTCTTTTGGTGCTAAGCATGGGAAGCTCAAAGATCATTCGTATAGCCTCACCGAATAAATAACCCACCTATGTACAGCTTGCCCTTTTTTCTTTTTCTAGGAAGCAAACATGACAGTCCTCTCAGTTCCTCTGCTCTAGCGAAATCCGTATCATCGTCACCCATCGACCATATATCATAGACGGCGCTCTTCCGCGACAAGCTACCAACCTGATCGGTCCGTGAGGACGAGGGGGCATCAATCTCCAGTCCGTCAAGATGTTGGGGTTTGACCTATAACAAGCATATCATAAATCCAGTCATTATGAATTCTTACGGACGCTTACCGAGTCTGGAATACGTATTAGCCATATTTCTAGATCATCATCCTTCTGAACGGAGTCCCAGTCGAAAGTCTCGGTTTCGAATGCATGGTCGAATAATTTATAACCAGGCGGAGGTTTGTAAGCCCAGTGTGGGTTCTCTCCTTCGTTTTTACTATTATCGGTGACACTGACTGGCTGCGATTTTGACTTTTTCTTTGAAGTCTCTTTGATTTTGATTTTTGAGGCTTTAGGTGCTATTTGCGCTGGTTCTGGGGATGACATGATTTTGAGAGCAGTGACGGACCACGGGTTGGTCTCCTGTAGGCAATCCAAATAGAAGGAAGAAGCTCGTTCCTGAGTCTTTATGTATGTTATGCTATGAACCACCGTAAACGGTGACGATGAGAAGGTATTCGCCTCTTTTGGATTATTTCAATTTGTTTGGCAAAGGCTTTAGAAATAAACAAACGTGATTGCCTAATCAATGCGGAAAGCCCATCTGCTGAGTTTAAATTGCCATCGCTTAACACTTAACGTTCGGCAGCCACCCGGCCATCCGTTAATACCCACAAATATTAACGCGCACTCCGTTCAATCATCGAAAGGCGACACAGGCATTCCTTGCTGTAAGTGTAACTCGTTCATAATGATCAGACTAGCTTGCACGTTTGCAGCTATCCGACTCGCCAACTCCAAGTAGTACCTGGACCAGCACCCCCCATAAAACTACGCTACACACCGAAAATAGTGTCGAAATTCACGATCGAGACTTTTCAAGCAGTATGAAATGAAATTTTTGCACTGAGGCCCATCTGATTGTATGACTCTCATGAACTGTCACCGGTGATAGACACACTGGAAGGGAATGATATCTGAGAGCTGCCATGAGCAACGTATCAGATAATCATCATCTGGGTCATCATGCAGAACAGCCGAGAGCCCATAAGGAGTTGAGCCTACCCTGCAAGATGTGCTTGAAGTTCAGCCTGTGTTAGTTGTAGTGTGCTTGGTGCCATGCTTGAATATTAATTCACATCACAGGCCGTGGGGGACTCGGCATGCTTTCGGCAGCGTTGCGGACTTTTTAAAAATGTCGATGTGGTCTGAGCGTTGAGCGCGAGCCTGTGAACTGAGCCTTACAAGAACTGAGCGCTGAGCAACCTTTCTACTACGGTACACACCAGGAGGATCATGACGTTGGAAAGTCCACCAGTCCTAACGATTGCGGGAAGTGATTCCAGTGGAGGGGCAGGCATACAAGTGCGCATTTGTACTCCCTTCTCTACGGAAATCCAAGACTCTTTGACTGAAGGCAGACCTGAAAACATTCACTGTTCACGGATGCTACGGTGCAAGCGTGACTACTGCCCTGACTGCTCAGAACACCACTGGCGTGCAAGCGGTGTACGGAGTGCCTCCTGACTTCGTGAAGCAGCAGGTGTGTAATTAATTACATGGTATGCTGTCCCCGATTCGGCTTGAGCCTTTCCCATAGATGAACTCTGTCCTAGACGACATTGACATCAAGGCGATCAAGACTGGTATGCTTTTTAATACCGAGAACACAAAGGCAGTCGTGCAGATACTCAAGGGGCGCTTTGATGCCAAGGGGCACATTCCTTTAGTCTGCGATCCCGTCTGTGTCTCCACCTCCGGTCATGCCCTCTTGCACCCAGATGCCGTGGACACCCTTATAGACGAACTCTTCCCCATTTCAGACCTCGTAACTCCAAATAAAGCAGAAGCGGAACTCCTTCTTAAACAGCGCAATTTCCCGTCTCGTATCACAAACTTACAAGACATGATCAATGCTGCTCGGCATTTGAGGACACTTGGCCCTCAAGCTGTACTCTTGAAAGGCGGTCATTGCGTCGTTTCGCTAGAAGATCTTGCGAATCTTTCATCGGACGACACGCAGGTGATTCGAGACGATCTTCTGGGCGAGAACTCGAATATCCTCCGGATTCATGGAAGGAAAGAACAACACGTAGACTCACTCGTAGTAGATGTGCTTTGCACATCTGACGGCCACATCACTATATTTGCTAGGACTAGACTACAATCAACAAGTACCCATGGCACTGGTTGTACATTGAGTGCTGCGTTGGTCTGTCAGCTTGCGAGGGGTACACCGTGTTTGTCACCCTCCTTTGATGACTTTTTTTGTTTTCACTTATCCTGATGAATCATACAGTAAGTGAGGCTGTAAGGCTTGCGGGTGCTTACACCCATATTGGAATTGAGAACGCTATTCCGATCGGGAGTGGCTTTGGCCCTCTGAACCATATTCATTCAATCACTCCACGTCTCGTCTCGCCGTACGTGACTACTATAAAACACATGACAATGAACTAATGGCTTTGAATGTAGGCGAACCAAGACAAATCCATACCCGCTCACAAGTTCCCTTATACGGAATTCGAGGGTAATTTGGAAAGAGTATGTTCAACACGAGTTCGTGATACTACTGGGCAAGGGTACCCTTCCAAAGGAAAACTTCATTCACTTTATCAAGTGAGGACTTTGTTGACAAATAAGAGAGAACATTCTGATTGCCTCAAAAAGACAAGATTATCATTATCTCAAATATTATGCCCGGGCGTATGCGTAAGTAGTTGGATCATCCCCGCTTCAGTATTTAACGTCTCTCTTCCAGACTCCTTGCAGCCAAGTCACATGCCTATGCACCCATATCGGCAGCTATCGATGTGGTTCTTAGCATAGTTCAAGAGAGCTCGATGCACATGGGTTATTGTGCTGAGTGGGGTATCACAGAGGACGAACTGATTAACACCTCCGAGTCTGCCGCCCTGACAGCTTATGGGGCTTTCCTCATTGATACCGGAATGCAAGGTCGGTGGCCTATTTTGTTGACATTTACTTGCTGAAGGTATGTCTGTTAGGTGATTCTATGAATCTCGTCGTCGCCCTTGCCGCCTGCCTGCTTGGTTACGGAGAAATTGGCTTGTGGCTCAAGGAAGAGGCTCGGGCGCCAGACTCGTGGGTTCAATGGGAGGGGAATCCATACCTCAAATGGATGGAGGATTATTCAGGTGACGTCTATCAAAAGGCAGTGAAAGCCGGACTAGGTGAGGGTGCAACAAACGTTTTTACTGCACACGGCTCTATGTAACTTTACAGAGACGCTTGAAAGCCGTGCAACAGCGGACGCACCTTCACTCATGAGGTTCGCAGATTGGCAAGATGTTTGGGAACGGTGTACGCGGTTGGAGAAAGGTTTCTGGGACATGGCGATGAAGCTTGAAGCTTGAGCAACCATGTTCATTGAACGTTTGCATAAATTATGTTGCTAGTCCATAACGACATTGTTGCGGAGATATATCCTATATATGATTCTTCAAACTATCCTGAGCGTATTCGATCTGTAAAAAAAAAAAAACTTGAACCGTAACAAAAAACCCTCAAGATCCAGGCCATCCTGTCATTTTAATGCATTAATTCATGATAGTTAGAAGACTGATGTATTGCATTAACTATTGTAACTACCAGTACACCAAACCTGTAACCTTGGTAACCTTTCATTAAATTCTCCAAGACAGAATATAATCCTGGCTAATCCTAACTAACCACTAACCCTCTAGAAAACTGTGTTCTCCAATCGTGGAGCCTGCAGTTTAGAGTCAAGATGATCAGTCCTTTCATCAATGACCATATGGGGCAGCAACAGCCTGGCCACCATGATGGCACCCAATGCAAGTTCTATTTATTTTGTCCTTCGGTCGGAGACCATATGTAGGATAGTAGTTCTATTTGAGTGCGAGAGGCTTACTTCAATATTCCTTACAGTAGTGCTAGTACTACTTACTAGTACCTGTAGCACATTGGATGGCCAAGCGCTATTGATGAAACCTATGTTCGTCGATCACGCGGCCAGTGTAGAATCAAGATGGTCAATTCAACACGCGGAGGAATGGCAGTGACAGGCCGCAAGTAGCTAAGGCACCTGATGCCTCCGACCAAATGTACAGCCATGCTATAAATAAACGCCATTGAGAGGTATCACGGGCCATCCGACCAAACTACCTATGATCGAGAGGTTCTGAGCCCGGGCATATCCATCAAGAGAAGTAGGAAGCATGGGTATACCAATTAGCGTTTCATAAACGCATCGAACATCTAGATTCTGAAGTGAACAGAACAGCGAGCGTCGCATCTTCACGATATGTCAATCTCCAAATCCACTGGAGTCGGTGCGTCAGTCTCTGCATCGGCAGCAGCTTCGAAATCTGCATCCGGAACGTCTTTATCTTTTTCTGCCGGTTTTGCGCGGGCTCGGGCTCGGGGTTTCGCCGTTCTCCTGGGCTTCGTAGAGCGAGAGGCTGCCGCGACTGGTAGTTCTTCTATCTCCTCACCGTCCTCTTTTGCACTGGCACTCGGTCTCCCTTTTGCCTTTCCCCGTGCTCGCTTTCCTGGCGCACGGGTTTTTCTTGAGCTGACGGTTCTCTTCACAGATGCAGGGCCCTCGTCCTGGTCCACATCGTTGTCCCCTTCAAAGAACTCATTACGCGCCATTGACCGGTCGCTTCTTCGCTCTCCTGCGAGCACAGTTCCCCGCTCTTCATCGATTTCCTCATGTTTACGTTCTTCGTCGGCAAGCCAACCCTCCAGGTCAGGCGGTATTTCTTGCATGGCGACACTTGGTGCACCCTGCAAATACCGTAGCTTGTTCCGAATGCTAATGGTTATTCGTTGCAATGATGCAGGGGAGTTTTGGTTCTCGACGCGTCCTGTGAGGGGAGGATGAAGCTTCCACTGCGAGTCGCGGAAGAATGGATCATAAACTGTGGCCGGAAGCTCATCAGGTATTGTCGCCCCGACAAGAACGGCAGTTTCATATGTCCAACAGCGGCTGACATTTTTGATGGTGTAGCCTCCTCCTCCTAATACAAGCAGCGGTACATTGAACTTCCTAACAAAGTTCACACATTCGCCATGAGCTGCGATGGATAGATTAAATGCCCCAAGTCGGTCACATCCTAACGAGTCTGCGCCGCACTGCAAGACAATAGATGTCGGGCGGAAAGCCGTGACGGTGTCTTCAATGACAGTTTTGAATATTGTCAAGTACATATCATCATCGATCCCGTCTTGTAAAGGCACATTCAGGCAAAAATGCTTGCCCAAGCTTGCACCGTTATCGTCGAGCTTACCCGTCCCAGGGAAGAAATCGCCGGTGTATTTGTGGAAGGATACCGTCATAACACGATTCGAATGGTAAAACGCGAGCTCTACACCGTCCCCGTGATGGATGTCGATATCTATGTAGAGGACTCTGGGATGATATCTGTATAACTCGGGGTCAGGTTTAGGTATCACCTAGTGAAACGACCGCTCACCTCAGAAGTTCAAGAATTGCCAGAACAATATCGTTGACGTAGCAGAAACCACTCGCTTCTCCACGCTTGGCATGGTGAAGCCCACCCGACCAATTAATTGCAGTATCACAGGCACCCGCCGTGAGCTTCCTTGCGCCTGCAAGGGAAGCTCCAGCATACATACGACAAAAATCAGACATTTCAGAAAATATCGGGCAGTCTTCAACGCAGTTAAACGTGTCAATAAGATGCCGCATTTCATTCTGGTTATTTGGCGTCACGCTATATAATGCCATAAGGCGGGCTATCAACAAGGTATTATAAATTCCGCACCGTGAAAGAAAGTCAATGTAGTCGTGGTCGTGGTACATCTCTAATTCAGCTTGAGTAGCTGGACGGGGATTATATATGTGATGTATTTGCTTGTCAAGACCATAGCCCATGACCAGGGCGTTGGTCAAGGTCAGTCTGTGTGGTTTCATCGGATGGCGTTCCTAGCAGTGCTTGGTGAGACCCAAGCCTAGCGATATAAACGAAATGACGCATACCCCATAATGATGTTCACCGACACCTTTAGGGAAAAAATATGAAACTATGGGACGAGAATGTGGCTTTTATTCATCTCTAAGGAAATTGGTTCATTGATAAAGGAAGTAACTTACATTGACATGTTCAGTAATCGGCTGAGCAGTACCGTGCGGCCCCCGATCGTCGAAGTAGGCAGAAGATGAGAAAGTGGTCGCCTGTGAAGCACGAACCATGAATGCCTATTGTGATATGGTTGCACTACGTAGAATGCACTGCAGTTTCTTAGTATTAGAATTGTTGTCTGGCAAGGATGAGATACGGTGGCTCGTACGACTCAACTGTGCGCTGCCACGTATGAAGATCCTTGAAACGTCTTGACGGAGGGGATTGGGTTCTTGAAGTTTCTGGTCCAAGTTAAGATCGATCACTGAGTGTCACAAGAGATTCATGCTCGCTTATGTAATGTTAAGGTCATGAGTCCGTGATGCTAGTTCACTTGCAGGGTTCTTACCTGCTCTCGCCATCATGTTGCGTGCGCATCGCTGGGTGTTAGCAATCCTTCCGTTTCTCGTTTTTGTCCTTGCTTCCTCCGGTGACAGATCATCAAATTTTCAGAATTGCGTTTCTGCGTGTTATGGGAACTATTGCCATCCTCAGACGACGCTTTCACTTGCCCTGAGACTGACGCGTTGGACGTGTACAGACGACTGCAAGTATCAGTGCATGCACATGCTCACAGATATCGCAATCGATGGAAGTTCGACAATACATCAATATTACGGAAAGTGGCCTTTTTGGCGGCTCTTCGGAATGCAAGAGCCAGCCTCTGTCGCGTTCTCGCTGTGGAATATGTACTATCATATCCAAGGATGGCGCCAGCTTCGCAGTAGAATGCCAAGCGACCATCCGATGCGGTCTTACTACTTAACATGGGCCATAGTGAGCATTAACGGCTGGCTCTGGTCCGCAGTGTTTCACACAAGAGGTCTGCCCTCAAATTATGTGGGATCACGTTTACTTATCGACTCCTTGAAGATTTGCCAAACACGGAAAAACTGGACTACTTCTCTGCTGCTCTCGTCATCTTATATGCCCTGTATCACACGGTTCTACGGCTCTTCAATCAATACCCCACCCGTTCATCTGATGGTCGTATTCAGCGCACCCCCGTACACCTCCTATGGTCCTCCATCTGCATTGTAGCTTACCTCACCCATGTCACCTATCTCAGCATTCTACCGCGATTTGACTATACCTATAATATTGCGTTTAACCTTACTGTTGGCTTCACGCACAATCTGCTGTGGCTGCTATATTCCCTTCCCGCATCATTACCCCTCATTCAACGCTTTCCTTTCAAATCAAAAACGTACAAACCACCATACGCATCTAAGGCAGCAGCCTTTTTCGTTCTTACGACGGCTGCAACTGCTCTAGAGCTTTTCGACTTCCCTCCGTGGGGTCGCATCATCGATGCTCACGCCTTGTGGCACCTCAGTACCGCCCCTCTCGCGAAGTTCTGGTATGATTTCTTGATTAAAGATTCGTTGGATGATGGATGGAGAGAACCAAAAAGGTGAAGACAGATTTGTTTTTATTAACTGCCTCATAAAGTGCGCTAATGGTGTGGAATCTAGTTAAAAATGTCCAGGCGTCTAAAAGTTCCTGCTCTAAAGACTGTGCTTTCTCCGTTTCCGCGCAAGCACGAGTAGAGAAACTGCTCCATTGTTAGCGTATTCATTTCCTCGCTTCAGCATACCGCACCTAGTACTGTATCCAGGGAATCCACCACAGATGACTCGATCTCCAAAAATGCATGTTGCGATATCATCCCTACCATGACGTAGCGCTTGTGGGGGTAGAATGTTGCTATGGGGTTCGGACTTTGCGCTCCACCCTCATCAAGGCTGCGAAGCTATCACTTGTCAGCCACACCGCAGAAATATTGCTGTGTTATTTCCCAACCTCCAAATTGGAACCTGCTATGGCCCAGGAGAAATAGTTTCCCTCGCCGTCATCAAATTCCCATCGACTGTACAATATAATAAAACGATTGATCAGCGTCAAGAAGATGACTATACCTCTGTCGGCCTTGACCCTCGATTTTCCGCAACCATAACTCCTCATTTATGAACTCTCCGGTGTACATGCTGACTGCGACGGGTTTGCCTGACTGGTTTCGGATGCTACCGATAGTGTCATAGCGGTCTGCGCGAGTGTCCAGTCGGCGCACTGTCGTCTGATGCGACTCCCACTCAGGGGTTAACACCTCATAGTAGAGTGCGTCAGTTGGATTGGAAATGACGAGATTCTGAATGCTGGCAGTAGTAAACGTGAGTCTTTGGGTCATCGTTGGCATGAGAGACGTTGGCTCAAGACAAGATGAATGCATGAAGTGTATTCCCTGCTTAAATACTTGAGCGATCTAACTCACACTCGATGCTAGTCTTCACACAATTCGTTTCGGCTTAGACTCAGGATCACAAATAGCCATGTGAACACCAGGCATTCAATTAATTCAGAGTGCTGAGAATGAGAAAAAGACCAGTGGTTGCGCAGTCCCCCGCTCCACTGGACCAGTGTTAGAAGATTAGATCGTGGGTGACCGCGGAGCTTCTGCTAGAACAAACCTCGTGATGCATCGGAGTTGCAAGGATCACAGTTGCACGAGGAGCCAGGAACTGGTAATGCATTGTGTCTTTTCTAGGATATGGCAAGTATGTACCGACACGAGAGGATCCGGAGCGAGGAAACAAACTAAATGATCATGTCAAGACCCCTGCCTTCAGCCCATTCACCGAATAAGAGGCTGATACTTTCACCATTGTGTGTGCGACGTATGCTTTCAGCGATAGTAGAACTAATGTCCAGCGCTATTAGCTTCGAAAGTTGTTCCTTGTGCTCGTTTTGCGGAACGGTATTCGTGACCTGCAAGGCACATTAGCAGCACAACGAAAGCCATGAACAACTTACCACAAGCTGCTCTATAGGAAGGCTATTCAAAGAAGCCATGTGAGCTTCCGCGAAGAGTCCTTCAGGGATCATCATCAGGCAATTGGCAATTGCATTCTAAATGACACACACCGTGCGAAATAAGAACGTAAATGGTTTTGGCGCCTTTCTCATGCAGCGTCCGAGCAGCGAGCGTGAGCGTGTGGCCAGTATCTATCATGTCATCCACCAAAATAGCCACCTGGAGTAATCATCAATAAAGTTCCGGGAAGACTATAAGACGCAGGTGTTTCCTTATCTCGAACGTCTCCTACCAGAAGCTCCATGCGTTCTGGAGCATTTTGAGACTTCCCATCACGTTTCCGGTGTATAAGGGCGAATTCAATGCCAAGTTTGTCTGCCATTGCAGTGACCCTATCCGCAGCTAAGCAGTGAAACTGGCGTCAATCCCCCGAAACAAAACAAACACGGACCTCTTGGCTCCACCAGCATCCGGACTGACAACAATGCCATTTTGCCACCCATCGATGTGCCTCTTGATATACGACACCATCAAAGGTTCTGAGAAAAGGTTGTCTACCGGAATATCGAAAAATCCCTGTATTTGGCTGGCGTGCAGATCCATGGTGATGACGTGATCACATCCCGCGCTGACAAGCATATTTGCCACCAATTTTGCTGTTATTGGGGCTCTAGACTCATCCTTTTTGTCCATACGGGCATACGGAAAACACGGAATCACAGCGGTGATGCGACGGGCGGAAGCAGTTTTGCACGCGGATATAAGGATCAGGAGTTCCATCAAGTTGTCGTTCACATCGCTACACCCTGACTGGATGATGAAGACGTCTTCTTCGCGGACGGATTCGGAGATCTTGACGTTTATCTCGCCGTTGGAGAATTTTTTGGGCATACATGGGGTGAGGGGCACTCCAAGCCTATGTGGGTGAATCACTAGTCCGTGGGCTGTTTTGCTGCATCATTTAAAGCGGCAGCTCACCGCTCGGCCACGGCATGGGCGAGCTCTGGGTGACTATTGCCTAGAGAGCCAAAATCAGCGGAAGGAAAGTACTAGTGCCAGATGAACATACCCGCAAGAAGTCTGATAGAATTTCCGTGATACATAATTTATAAAATTGTTGGATGGTTTTATAACATAGAACAGGATGATGAAGAAGAAAAGGGTGACTGTTGCAATTGGGTGAACCGTGACACAGCTGACTGACACACTAAAAAAATGTTGATAAAATGATCTTGTTTGCGCCGCACAAATAATCTACATCTACACTGCCACATCAAGCAGACACCTAATAGTGATATTTTCTACAACGTATTCTGTGTCTGCATAGCCGAGGAGCTGAGCTATGCGAGCGCTGAAACCAGTTGAATGGGAACACATAGGAAACCAAAAACGAAGAACCCACCTGTTTAGGCCCATTACACGGGATATCTGCGCAGAATTGTAGTTTGCTAAACCCCGTCCAACTTCTACACAATCCCACATTTCGCATTCGTCCATCTTCTCGATCAAAGGGATCTCATCGTCCGTGATCGTCTGAGAATCAGAGATCATATCATCTGATAAAGATGCCGACGACCCAGAACGTGAGAGTGGAACAAGGGATGTGACCGAGGCCGTCACTGACGCTCCGGGTTCTAGGACCGGCGTACAAGGCGTCGTTGCGGCCACGTTGGAATATGGCATTTGTGCAACTTCCTTGGCCTCGACTACAACTCCTTCAGTACTGCGGTGGACTAATATGCGAACTGCTTGGCCAGAGGCAAATGAACCTCGAACTCCGAGCACCCCAGCTGGCAGCAGGCGGCCACCAGATTGTCGACGAGACAATACAGCATGTGCCCCAGAGTCAATGATCACGCTACCTGCTGGGTAAAGGGTATGGCTCGTCCATGCCTTCAGGTCCCGCATGGGAATCAAGGCGGGCTTAAAGACCGTATGTGGAGGCCTTGGCCAGCTGAGGGATGCAGCGACTTCATCCAAATCGACCTGATCAAGCTTTTGTGGAGTGATCGGGCTAGCAGCACCTGAAATGGGTACCGACGTGCTTTTCAGTGCTGTATAGTAGTCGATGATATCGAGGATCACTGAGGGTTGTTTGCTGGATGCGATAATAGTCGTTACGCCAGCACCAGTTGCGATTTCAGCAGCAATTAGTTTTGTTTCCATTCCGCCGGTTCCAAGGTTGGATCCTAGCGTTGACGTGCTGACTGGAGGAATGAGGTTAGGAACAACCAAATCATTACTGTATCCGATCTGGATCCGTACCTTGTGCTCGAATAGCAGCAACAGAGATGACCACATCAAGCTTTTTCGCGGAAGGATCTTTTCGTGGGTTGGATGTATACAGACCATCAACGTCTGTAAGCAGGAAAAGGTAATCGGCATGAATCATGGAACTCGTAATAGCAGACAACGTGTCATTGTCGCCAAATTTAATTTCCTGCAGATAGTTAGCCCGCGTTGCTATTCATCGTATCTGTAGTAGACACTTACGCTGACAGATATGGTGTCGTTTTCGTTCACGATGGGCACCACGCCCATCGACAAAAGTTCGTTTAGTGTGTTGACAGCGTTTAAATATCGCGTGCGCTGGGATATGTTGAGTGCTTGGACAGACTCAGCGGGATCCGCGGAAACAATCTCACATCGGATATGTCTCCTCTTGTTAGCAGAACCTGAGCGGTTCGCTGATCAAACTGCCCGAAGAGGTTGTCCCATAGTGCAATGAGACGTCCTTGTCCTATCGCTGCCAAAGCCTTCCGTTGTTCAGTCCTAATCTCAGAAGATGCAGAAGGAAGACACACCTGCTTTTTAGATAGACTTTTTGGTCTCTGTGGGATATCCATTGTCCTCAATCCAACTCCAATAGCCCCAGAACTGACGAGCACTACTTTGTGTCCATGGCTACGCAGACTAATAACGGTCTCGACGACCGCAGAAAGTATGGACAGGAGGGGCTGGTGCGTTTCTTCATGGACGATGGAGGATGTTCCTACAGGGTGTTACAGATTACACATCTGCGGGAGGTGGGGCGGGGATACTACTAGTACTCGCCAAGCTTGATAACGATCGTGCTAGGAGTTCCACGTTTTGTCGGCCGTGACATTTTTTAGACGTCGAGGATGTAGATGTGGTCGCGTCGAGAAGATGACGGGTAAAATTATGATGGGCGACGCTGACTCGGCCGATATAAGTCGCAATGGAATGGCCTGGAGTCTTCTGGTAGTCTCAGGTGTCGGAAAATCGCACACCAGTTGTATGTATGTCGAAGGACGAACGAGATTGGAACAGCAGCAGCACTAGGTGTCATTAAAATTACAAGTTGAACATGGAATGGCGGTAATTTGGCGGTAATGCGAGTCATGCCAAATAGTCATGCCAAATAGTCACCGAATCTAACTTATGTTCATTCATCTGCGTACCGTTACACCAGAATATACAAACATCATAGCTAAATATGCATAAAACATCTCCACATGTCATGTGTAGAACTAACGACTCCAATCGTGTAGATGGCCCAAATTGTTAATTCATGGGAGCCTTGGCAGCTTCCTTCTCACCCTTCAGGATGCGCTCGAGGTTGGCACCGATGCGGCGACGCTGATCAAGGGTAAACTCGGGTTCTGGTGCAGAGTAGCCGAGCTCTGTGGGCTCAGTGAGTATGGTTGCAAGAATGTGCTTGTCGTAATAAACTCACTCAGACTCGGGTATTGTACGGGTAACTCTTCAGTCTTCACCGGGAGAGCAGACAGATCAAGAGGGAATGGTGGGCCAATCCACGCATTCCGGAGTTCATGGTCTCTGGGAGGTTACTGTAAGGTGTGTTTAACACAGACAATAATCTGTACTCACTTTCTCTGCAAAGGTGCCCACGCCGCGCATTAGTCAGTCAATCAAATATTCGATAAGCAAATGGATCACCGCTTCACGGGTCAGCGGGTGCACGAGTATGCTTTGCAATTTGGTTGCAATGAGGTGATGAGTCAACTTGACTGAGAAATAAAGAAATACCTTAGATCACCCCTGTTCATACAAAGGTACGAAAATACAGAGGAAAACGAAGTCGAAGGGACCCAGATCTCGTATGAACCTGGGACCGACTTGGAAATGATATCTTTCCAGAAAGGGGATGATAGGCACTTACCAACTGGATGAGGGCCGATAGGGTCGGTGTTCACACGAAATAATGGCACAGCGACGAACGCTCCATCACGCCTTAGACGCAGGACAGCATCACGCAAGTCCAATGCAGCCTGGTGCTGATCAGCGTTGCGCTGATGGAAGTAGATATCTGCCCACATTCTTCAGCAACTAAGAGATTGACATCCATACTCTCAACTCACGGAAGTGCCATTCTCTGTCATACACAGCGCGAACAAACCATGACAAAGAGTCAATGATCAGCACTCAGAAGTGAACTCGGAGCACTTACTTGACCTCCGAGTTAATAACTTCTTCAAGGTCGGTTGGTGGGCGGTAGTCTGACATTATGACCCTCTTTGAAAATGAAGTTTGGCTCCGCAGCTGGTTAGAGCTACCAGCACTAAGAATGATATATTTGTAAGTGTCAAGTGCCGCGCCCTTGAAAGGCGATCAGCAGACTCCGGAGACGGTAGAATGTGCAATATCATTGCCCCATGTGACACAGGTCAAAGGGGCGCCGGGATTGCCACAGTGACATATGCGGGGGGGTTGATACTGAGCAACAATAATGCCAAGTGTAAGTGTCATGGTAACTGTTCGTGTTACTAGTATTTACCATAGCAAATCAGAAGTGTTCATGCGGTGGCGGTGATGACTTCTCCCAATCAAAGTCATACCCAATCTCGATTGGACCGGGGATTGTCTACGTTCTCCACGACTGTCTATGCACTGTTATGCTGGGCGATAGACATTGATCATCAATAGGGCTATCGATATCAGTAGGGCACATTGATTAACGTCAAACATTCTCATCGAATTTGTCGTGCATATATCTCACATATCTGAGATGGAACTCGCGAAGTTAAACATCGAGAAAAATATCATTGGCTAGCAGGAGATAAAGAGATAAAGAGGGAAAAAATGTCAGCAGAATGTTTTATAACATTAGCAAGTCATAGTACCCCGTGGTGTTAGATTGAAGAGTTATGAAATCACAACTTGTGCGGACGGCAAAGCTGGCAACACGAGCTCGCCATGCACGAGCATGCTCTTGTAGCAAATGGGGGAGTCCTCCGAGTCAGGCACTCAGCACTTTTTCACAAGATCAATACTCTTCAGAGCCAGTGGCATTGACAGTGGCGCATATGGGTCTTAGTGCTGCCGTGGTCCGGTCCCGAACCATGGTTCCAAGTTTTGGACGGACCGGACCTGAAAGAGGTATAGGTTCGGACCTTCCCGAACCGTTCCGAACCCCGAACCGCAGCGTCCTCATGTTATTGGCGAGGCACACACTTCTAGTAATGGTCACTTCGACTTCGACTCAACTTCAACTTCTGCCCCCATGGTCATTGGGATCCTCAGGATTTGCGACGACTTTCCAGAGGCTCGCATCCCGCACCCCCGGCTCTCAAATGGGTTGTTTTCACTCACATTGTATCTGTCTTCGCCGCTAGAGGAAGCTGACAACATCGTCACCTGGTGGGGAGTAAGTAATCCCATTGACCTGTCTATTTGCTACTGAAATTGTTTATTAGCTTCACTCATTGCAATTTCCTACACTATCACGCATCACACGAGACTATTTGCCCATTCAAGGCAGTGCAGTTCCTTCTGAACAGGCTTTTCGAGTGGAGGGATCACATCTACTGTGCGGTGCAATGGACTTGCACCATCCACGTTCAGCTCACTGCAGTTGTTGAAGGCAGCATACAAGAATGGCCATGTTTCTGCAAAGGTTGAGGCAGAAGCAGCTGTGTTGGATGTGTAGCTACGAGTACAAGTTCTACAGTATCTATGTTTTTTTTTGCTCACTGTAAAATTTTTTGGGTTTGGTTCATGTTCGAACATGAAAATAACCGGACCTGACCATTCCGAACCATTCGTAAAGGTCCAGTTCAGGGTTCGTCGAGTCTGGTAGAACTGGACCTAGGTCCAGTTCTTGGTTCTCGCTCATCCCTCTGTGAACCTGACCAAACTGGACCATGGCAGCACTAATGGGTCTTGAATGCGCTGGTTGATGACAGAGTGGGGTACTTGGGGTGCATGTGCAACTGTTCTTGAAGCTCAGGGGCAGAAGAAGTACTCTGTATGTGCCAATGTTGCAACAATTTCCGTCCAAAAACCACTGCTAGCAGAAATGGTGCTGAAAGACTGACATTCAATCTAAGTATGAACGCATTCAATTGAAACCTTGATGAAATCCATGATTTGTGAGAACTATAAAATCATGCATACCAATCTGCTGTGCAGCACGCCGTTCTGCACCCTAGGCAGGATCACCCAGTCAAATGAGGTGCTAAGCAACTTGATTTGAGCCGCACAGATATTTGGATAGGTCCCGGGGGGGTCGCGGTGGGCTAAGTACTTGAGATGCCCATAGTAGATAGAGTCTGTTGGATTGCTTGGATATGTCGAGGAAGGAGGACTCGAGATCCAGTTGGACGTTGTTGATGTCGACTAATACTGGGGAGGGGCAACACCCTGCCAATTTCAATCGACAGTGACTAGTAATACTACATGAACTGTGTCGGAAAAAGTTCCCAGGGTTTTAAGGCCTTGCAAGACATTTTAATCAGGGTTTAACTTGTTTGACCTAGTTGAATCATTCAGCGATGCCGGTCAAATCCAATCTCATTGTTGGGATCACCTGGATCGGGTGAATCGGAGTAGGGGAAAAGGTACGAGCACATTCGACGTACCTGTATGTGGCATCGGCTGAGCACTGGCAGTATGTTTCACCATGATATGTGTTCTTCTCCAAGTCCAGCCATATGTTAAAAGAACGATCTTGTCGTTTAAACATCTTAGTTTGTTCTATTGACTGAGATGTAAGTCTTATCTGCATTCACTACTACTGTACAGATGCTGATACAATACTTAGTATAACATGTGTTCTAGGTACATACTAACTGTAAATGAGTTCATTCTATCGACTGAGATTATAACATCTGTTCTAGCTCCTTCTCGCCTCATAAGCTCACCTGTCATCACGACAGGTTATGAGCCCTGACTCGACCATGGAAAACATGCTCCCCACCACCACATCAGCTCGGTTCAACATCCCAAAGCTAGCCGAGGATGGCAGCAATTGGATAACCTATAAGGAGAGAATGTTAATGGCGATTGGTGCTAGAGGATTGATGTGGTACACAGATGGTCATGTCTTAGACCTGTCCCATTTGTCATTGACGAGGACACCAGCCTGGTCACCAAACCAGATGGCACTGCAGCTATGCAGGCAGAGATTGATGCTCTCGATAAGAAAATAGATGAATTCCATCAAAAGGACTCACTTGTAAAACAGCAAATGTTCAGCACTATCACAGATAGGGTGCTACTCCGCATCCAGAAACTCAAGTCAGCCTCTACTATATGGGCCAAGATCTGCGACATTCACAAGGGGAAGACTGAACTTGTTCAGATAGACCTCTGTAGGCGCCTCCAGGAGACAAAATGTGAGGAGAACGGTGACATTAAAGCCTATTTCAGCGAGATGCTGCAGCTCCATGAATCCTTGGCAGGTATGGGTGCAGCCATAAAGGATAGGGATTTCTATGTCATCCTCATGGGGTCACTCCCAGAATCATATTGCCTGCTTCACTCATCCATAAACGCGGCCGCTAAGGTCACTTTGAAGCCACTCACACCCTATGAGCTGGTCAATATCGTATCCGAGGAGTATGAGCACTGGATGCTTACTGATTGTCATCCAGGAAAAAAGGGCGGGAACTCAGCCTTCTCCGTAAAGACGAATACAGGGAGGACAAAGGGGAAGTCCAGCTCAAGTGAGATCAACCCTGATGCTGTATGCTATAACTGCGACAGGAGAGGACACTATAAGTCAGATTGCTGGCAAAAAGGGGGAGGAAAGGAAGGTCAGGGACCTCGTCAAAGACAAAAGCAAGGAGGTGGTGATGCACAGAAGCATGCAGCTAATGCTGCTACCAACTCCCATTCCCCTGACCCCGACAACCATGCTTTTGCAACCTCAGACCTAACCACTGTCACCAAACAGCTCGCAATCCCGGTGGAACGCCAAGGCGCTATCATTGATTCAGGTGCAAGTGCCCATTTCTGCCCTGACCACTTGAAGTTCGAGAACTATGTACATGCCTATCGAGCCCCAAGACATCCACACAGCGGATGGGACAACAGTTAGTGCAGTGGGGAGAGGCGATGTCAAGATGGACTTACCCTTGGGGGCAAAATGCACCACCGTTACCCTGCAAAATGCTCTTTATGCCCTGCAGATGGCGTTCACTCTTGTATCGACCAATCACATCACCCAGGCAGGTATGGCAGTCCATTTTGAAGGCAAGTTCTGCAGGATATTGTCTGCAGGACCAAAGCATTGGGTAATAGCTGAAATTTCTCAAGTGGAGGGGCTCTATACTGTCCTGGCTCATCGTCAGCCTCACCATGCCAATCTCGCCAAGGCAAAACTCACCGTCTTTGAGCTGCACAAAATCCTAGGTCATGTGTCCCAGACTGCCATCATGGACACTATGAAAAGGGCCTAATTAGGGGTGTCAAGCTTGACTCCACCGTGCAGCCTGAGTTTTGTGAGGCCTGTGTCAAGGCAAAAGCTATGTGCCAGCCATACCCCAAGGAGACAGAGAGAAGGGCAGAGCATTATAGTGAACGGGTACATACCGACCTGTGGGGTCCCTCCCAAACTGCAAGCTTAGGCAGGTGCACATACTATATGAGTTTCACGGATGATTACACCCGTGAGACCACCCTCCGCTTCCTCAAAGCCAAGAGTGACACATTGATGGCCTTTAAGGAGTATGAGGTGCACCTATCCAGGCAACACCACGAGGTTTGAATCTTGAAGCTCTGTTTGGATTGAGGGGGAGAGTATCTTTCTGCTGAGTTCAATAAACACCTGCGCAGTCAAGGCATTAAGAGAGAACTTACTGTTCATGACTCCCCACAGCAAAATGGTGTGGCTGAACGCCTCAACCGCACCCTCGTCTCCCTTGCTCGGGCCATGTTACTTGGCTGGTGTGAAAACTAAATATAAGCTGGGTGGTTTTGCCACTAGCAATATTCATGTAGACTCAACCTGACTAGAAAGTTAGTAGAACTAATAGTCAGTATATGGTCTCTTGTCCTGCCTAGCTGCTACACTTGCAAGCAAGAATGTTCGACCCGAGGGGCTTGCTGTCTAGATAAGTTCAATAATTGCAAAAGGAATAAGGAAAAGAAAGTCCTAAGGCATAGGACCAAATGCAAAGGTATGTGATGAAATCCGATGCAGGAACTAACAAACCCAATGTTTCAGGTATCGGGTTATACAGGAAAGTGTCAGGTTGACAAGAAAAGGTGTCGGGTTTAACTGGGAATTGTAAGGGAATGTTAAAGGAATGAACGACAAAGGTTCGAGGCTCAAGAGAGTGAAAATCGGGTTGATTCGATGGGTAAGGACTAATGGTGACCAGTATCATGGAATTGCTCCCCTCTACAGAGTGGTAAGGTAAGATCACCTACTATGACTAGTATTTATCTATCTACGTGTGAGTACGGAATGATATAGGCAAAAACAGTAGCATGTCATCGGGTCTGAGTAGCTATGTAAAAGACCATGAGGCACTGTGGACAGTGGGAATCCCATGTAATAACGCTGCATATACTATCAGTAGTGAGAAATTAATCAACTACACACCTAGTGGGGTAAAGCGCGACTAAAATGACATGTGGGGGACGAGTCTGAAGGGAAAAATGTCCGGTCTGCATCGGGTATGCATTGGGTTATAGTGGGTTGCGTCGGGTATGATTAGTGGAGAGTTGGACAAATATGGGAAGTGGACGTGAATCATGAAAAGGGGTCCTGCAAGGCCAGCCAGAATATGTTTGTCACAGTGCTTTCACCATTATGTCTATAGCGATCCTGCATATCATGCGCAGCTTTCCCACAAAAGGCGCCATAGGCGCGCCACATTCCCACAGTATGCGACACATTCCCATGCGTGTGCCTTGCATGCTTTCCTGCGCTTAAGCGCCCTGCGTTGCCTATCATCCAGGTGCTTCCAGGTGCTTCCACCACCATATCTATTAGCATCCCGCATATCATGCACAGCGTTCCCGTGGCAGGCGCCATAGGTGCGCCATTCCCACAGTATGCAATGTGTTCCCGCGTGCGCGCCTTGCGCGCTTTCCCACGCTTAAGCGCCCTGCATTGCGCTCCATCCAGGAGTATCCATCCATTGTCCATCCATCCCATTGGTGCGTATTGGTTTGCTATTTTTACTATCTCATTATTATGTACTCTGTATGGCACCATTTCTCATGGGCTGAGTAGTTATTACATAGTTTACCTCACCTTAGACAACAACCACCACCATCTACTACCACTTAGAACGAAGTATAGAGCCGCACTTTAGAGTGACAATCACATTTCTGCTTCCAAAGACCTCATAGAACGATAGAGCTGCCTTTTTCCTGTGCTTAGCGCACCTTCAGCACGTTTCACACGCTGGACATGCCCTCCCTTAGGCTCATTTAGCGTGCCTTGGATCATCTCTCTACTGCCATTTGCTTCCCTGGGTTGAACGAATGCGTCACACCTTGACCAACACCTAGAGAGTTCAGCTCTGTCTCTCATCCAGAGTCAAGAGCTATTTCTTTCATTGCTCTGCTCTCACCCAGCAGAATTGTTGTACCTACAACGCTGCATGTACTATCAGTAGTGAGAAATTAATCAATTATGCACCTAGCGGGGTAAAGTGCGACTGGACATGACATGTGGGGGACGAGTCCGAAGGGTATCAGAGCAGGTCCGCTGGGTAAAACATTGGGTCCGCATTGGGTATGCATTGGGTTGTAGTGGGTTGCATCAGGTATGATTAGTGAAGAGTTGGACAAATATGGGAAGTGGACATGAATCATGAAAAGGGGTCCTGCAAGGCCAGCCGGAATATGTTTGTCACACCATCAATTTCATGGATGAACACATTTTTTCAAGGTTAGCTTTAATCTATTGGCATTTTGCAGGGTCTCCCCTGATGCAGGTTTATATAAACAGGCAATTATGTTGTTATATCTGCATTGCTGCTCTTACCAACATGCCACCTCATTGACATGCACCCAAGACAGCCACCACACCTGCTCCCACTGTTCCCATCCCCCCCAGTGTTATTCACATCCCCACTGGTGTTATTCCTATCCCTGCAGGTGTTATTCCCACCCCTGCTACCATTGTCCCCATCCCGGCTACTGTCACCATCTGCACTGTTGTCACAGTGAATGCACTTACAAACCCTAATCAAAAACACCAGCTCCCTCATAGATATTGAGACTTCAGCCATTCTCAACCTATGGTGGATGAAGGGGAATATTTTGACCTCGACAATGTCTCTGGTGACAATGACACTGAAGAGTATGGCCCACCTGCACCTATCATTAGGGCTCCTGCAGCCCCTAGTCCACTTCAGACAGCCATGCATAATGACCATCCCACCCAAACTCTCTTGGACACCGGTAGTCTAATGAAAAAGGCCAAAGGTGCTGATGATTTCCATTTCTTTTTCAGGCTGAATGAAGTTACTGGGCGCAATACCTGCATATTTTGCAAGTCAGCATCATCTCTGTGATTCTTGTATTCATTCTTACATCATTCACTAAGCAGTTGCATGAACTTGACCCAACATACAAAGTTACAACGTACAAAACCACCACGAGCAATACAGGCCCTTGTCACCATGTATACCATCATCATACCCTCATTTACTTGGAGGAGGCAGGGCACCAGCGCTGGCCCATACAGATCAAGCCTTTAAACGCTCTTCTTGATTAAGGATGGACGGTCACACCAATATGTGAAAGGCTTAGAGATCCAACTCGCACAATTGATTCGCTTGGAGATGTCCCTATTCATAATGATGTGCTGCTCTGAACTGGACAGTGAGGAACTCTGGAGGATGAAATTCCCAACTTCAGCCTTGATGAGATACATTGACAACTGGTGAGGTTTGTTGTTGCTGATGATCAGGTGAGTCACTGTTTACTTCCTATGCACTATTGTAAAGGATTAATACAATTGCGCGGGTCTGTAACAAACGGACTCTCTCAGTTGTTGTGTGCGAAGGCAAACATCTAGTGATATTCACCTGTAACAAACGGACTCTCTACTGGAAGTAAGTAAAGGTGAATATATGAAAATGTAAGTATCTCACCTCAGTCATTGTGCATGAAGGCAAACATCTGAGGTGCAAGGCTGAATCCATAGCTAACTAAATACTGCGTGAGCTCTTGTGCGAGCATATACGTATCTGAGACCACGACAAAAAGGAAAAAATGGGGCGCTGGCCCAAGAACTCGATAGTGTTTCATAAGTACAATGAGAAAGACGTTAACAAGGTTGAAAATAAGTAAAACATACGTGTCGCTGGACGTTTGAACAAAAGGACAATGCGAGGACGTTAATGCGCCTTGGCTGCAAGTGTGCTTGCTGCTTTCCAACACCCTCCCTCAAGCTGCGCGCAGTCTGAGTTGTGTCGCAAAGTGCTTGGCCTTTGGTGATGGTAACGCCTTTGTTAACGTATTGGTGATCATGTTGACGGTAGGGCAGAAAATAAGTCTAAGTTTCCCCTCTTCAATCACCCAGCAGATAAAGTGGAAATGCACGTCAATGTGCTTTGTGCGAGCATGGTATTGGTGATCTTTTGTTAAGGCGATTGCTGATTGATTATCATAAAAGAGAGTGATAGGCTCAGTGAATGGTTCAAAAAGTTGACTGATGAAGGAATGCAACCACAGTGCTTCCTTCGTGGCGTGCATCGCTGTGATATACTCGCTCTCTGTAGTGGAAAGTGACATGATTTCTTGATGTTTCGATGACCATGAGACTGCTCCTCCATCTATTAGGAACACATATCCTGATATAGCCCTCCTATCCTCCCCCATACTCCCATCAGCGTCTGTATATCCAATCAACACATTTTCTACTCCTCCATAGGTAAGCTTCAGGTCTGTTGTTCCTAGGAGGTAGCGATAGATTCGACGCACAGTGTCCCAATGTGTCTGTCTGGGGTTGCTCAAGAAATGAGATACTGTGGTGACTGCATAGGAAATGTCAGGACGGGTACCGAGAGAAGCGTACATGAGTGATCCAACAGCTTCGTGGTACAGGATATGGTGCATGGCAGCGTGTTCAGCTCCAGTAGTTGGCGATTGGCCAGAATGAAGTTTTGTACTGGGCTCCATGGGGTTAGATACCAGTTTCAGATCCTCAAAGTTGAATCGTGGCGGTTCCGGGTAACCTTGATACCTAGTAACCAGTGAAGCTCTCCTAGGTCCGTAATTTCGACGTGAGCGCATATCTTGTCTTTGAGCTTCATGATATGGTCCATTGAGGAAGCTGTGATAGTGCAGTCATCAACATAAACTACAACAACAATAAGTTCGTCGGGTGCAACACGTGAGAAAAACACAGCTTGATCGACGTTGCATTGCATAAGTCCAATCTTATCCACCAATATCTCCACTAACTTCTGATACCATCTTCTTCTACTTTGTTTCAACCCGTACAAAGTTTTCTGTAGGCGACATACTTGCGTTGGGTACTCTGCCGATTCAAATCCGGGAGGTTGACGCATATGAACAACTTCATTGTCAGTAAGTTCTCCGTTCAGATACGTGCCTTTGATATCAATCTGATGTATCTCCATGTTTAGCCAAGCTGCAAGTGTGAGGATGGTTCGGATAGATGCGAGGGTGGTGACAGGTGTGTAAGTGTTGAAACAATCCACTCCTGGGACTTGAGAGTAACCCTGGGCTACTAGTCAGGCCATATGCCTCACGACATTTCCTGCTGCATCCTTTTTAGCACGGAAGACCCATTTCGAACCTACAATGTTTGCACCCTGAGGTGGATCAACAAGCTTCCAGGTCCCTGAGGTCTTCAGTGCAGCTAGTTCTTCACGGATTCCAGCTTCCCATTGGGGCCAGTCAGGGCGGTGCTTTGCCTCAGCTTAGCTTAGGTGGTGGGTTCTAGCGCTTCAGCGTCAGCCATGAACTCACTTAGCGCTAACGCTAATTTGGCAAGGTCATCCTCTGATTCCAGGATCGCCATCAATTTCTCAGTGGCAGCTTCTCCCTTCAACATAATTCCTTCCTCCGCAATGGGTTCTGGGGTAGGTAATTGTATTCCTTTTGGGACAGTACCTTTTGCGCTCATGATATCAAGGACCTTTTGGCTTGGCCTTCTGACTTGGTTTGCGATCATTTCAAGTGTCGGCAAATTCAATAGGATGGGGATTTTGGAAAGTGGGGTGATGGGCTTGGGAGTAGATGGTGTGGCGATGGGCTTGGGAGTAGATGGTGTGGCGATGGGCTTGGGAGTAGATGGTGTGGTGATGGGCTGTGGAGGTAAGTCTTGTGACGGTATCATCACGTTTGGAGTCTGATCACTTTCCTCCCCCTCGCTGTTATGAACTAGGATGATTCTAGACAGTAGCGGCTCGATAGGAGCTTCGGCTAAAGTCTAACGATACGTTGACCGTAACTGAGAGATGTTCTCTCAGGGAAGGTCAAGGTTTTGATAGTCGATGTTCTAAGACAGGTCAAGGAGAGTGTCCTCAAATTGAATATCAGTTCTGACGACTTAAGATTGGGAGTCTTAAGTGAAGGAAGTTCCAGGTAAAACCTAGTAAGATTAAAGTAAAGAACTGCTACATACTAGACAAGTATATATAGTGAACTCCAAGATGTTTAGGGCAGGTGTGGGAATGAGACACATAAGCAATGAGTCAGAGATAAGAGATAACAAGAATAGGTCACCTAGTGACGGCACAGCGATCATGGTGTAATACAAGATAAGACGAGTCAGAGATAAGACGAGTCAAAGATAAGTCTAGCAGCAGCATCAAGGTGGCTCGTGACGTAATACAAGGTTAAGTAAGAAAATGAATAGGGGCGTACATTGACTGTAACACTCGCGGGATAATGTCGTGTTGTCTGCAGGGTTCCAATACACGTTGCGCTCAATGGTTACCTTGCGCCTGTCAGGCCAGAAGACTCAACATCCATTCTTGCTAGCATCGTTGAGACCAACCCATCTTCCTTCAGCTATGCATCCACCGAGCTTATCTCCAGCTTTGAGGTGGACCCAAATCTTTGAACCCCATGGTCAAATACAGCTCAGATCGGGCTTCTTTCCAGTGGCTGCCTCAAGAGGTGTGCCACCGTCGAGGGCCTTGGTTGGTGTGCAGTTTTTCAGCCAAACTGCATGCCGCACAGCTTCTCCCCAGAGGGTACATGGTAAGCCACTCTCATGCAACATTGCTCGTACCTTCTCAACTAGGGTGCGGTTGAGTCGTTCGGCAACACCATTGTGCTGTGGCGTGTCATGAACAGTGAGCTTTTGTTTTGTTCTGGCAGCTTTGAGATGCATGCTAAAAGCTTTTCCCAGGTACTCGCCTCTACAGTCAGAATGCAGTGTCTTGACCTTTGTGTTGTGCTGAGTCTCACACCATGCGTCAAATTCCTTGTAGGCATTGAAAGCATCGCTTTTCTGGCAGAGAAGGTGAAGGTACGTGAGCCATGTTTTGTTGTCTGTGAAGCTGATATAATATCTCCGGCCACCAAGAGTCATGACAGGTGCGGGTCCCCAAAGGTCAGTATGGACCTCCCCAGCAAACTCACTAGCTCGCTCGCCTTTGCAGACTTTCATAATGGGTTTTTGGGTGGCTTTTGCATAGACACACAACTCACAGAACGTGGGTTCTCCAGACGACATATCCACCTTGATACCAGAAACGAGGCCATTCTCAGCAAGGCGACGGGCAGCGCTGGGGGCAATGTGCCCCATGCATCTGTGCAATTCCATAATGGTCATGGTCTCTACTGCAGCATGTATGCTTCCACTGCCTTCGTCGTGGATGACATGGTATAACACTCTCGTCGTCTTAGGTATTTGCCCAATGATGTCTTTGGCAGAATTACGGAGGATGCAGTGTCCATTCTCGAAGGTGGCTGAGTAGCCTAACTCGTCGAGTCGCCCAATAGAGACGAGGGTATAGCCGACTTCAGGCGAGTAGAGAACTTTGGTGAGTCATAGTTTGGATACTTCAACAC
>MU177905.1:344644-370477 GCA_016695465.1 Suillus americanus
CATCAGGAAATCACGAGTTTACTTTTTGCCTACTTATACCAAACTTTTCACACGAAATGGTAGAGAACTAGCCTCAAGTGGAAAAAAGTTGAAGCTACTTTTTTCAGTAGATCTCTCCCCTCAAATGTCACTTATTCCTGACTTGTTCTGCACTTTTTCGCACTTATTTTTGAGAGTTGCTTAAAAAAAAGTATAGGATAGCATTAAAAAAAGTAGAACATGTCACAAAAAAGTAAAATAGCACTGAAAAGTAGTCTAAGTCGTATCACTGCGCTCGTAATCAGTGCGGCAATGTATACTACTGGTAGACGAGGCAAGCGAAGGCCGCTAGAGAAGTTCACATGTCCATGAAACGGTAGGCCATCAGCGGGTTTAATTGAGCTACAGAGCGCTCTGTAGCGCTCTGTAGTGAATTACGTTTCCCTGATGGCGCCCAAGATCAAATGGGCTCACAGGCTTCAAGCGGGTCTGGGCAACTGCTTCGCGTCCAATGTGGTGTGATCCTGCAATGGTGGTTCATACAGGATATCCCTTCCAATATTATAGCATGAGCCCTCATCAAAGAAAATCAAAATTAAAATGAACATACCACAAATGTCCCTTTTCTGGTCCATCAGGCATCGTGATTGAGTTCTCAGTTGGCGCTGGCTGATTCTTCGACGAGTTTGGTGATGTCTGATGTCCGGTGTGAAGCAAGCATGGTCAAACGAAAGAGTCAGTGTAATTGGCTACTCAGGGGATGTAGTGGGGGAACGAGAGCGTTCAACGAGGAGCTATAGCTACTAATCATAGCAATAGTTTGAACTCAGCAGATTTTGGCGTGAACAGTGGTCGTTGGCAAATGCCGATAGTAATTCAAACTCAGAGTGCTCATTGTTCAACGAACTTCAACATTCAATATTTCAATGTTCACTAACACTTCACTTCGATTCTTGCACTTTCATAATTCCAGCTACTTGTGTCTATTTTCCAGCTAGCTCTGTTGATCACCATCTCTGGCCCTCCATATCGATTCTTGAAGCCCTCTGGACCCTGGTGCGTTACAATCTACTGTTCAAGATATCCGACAGTCTTGATTCTGGACACTCGAGCTCGTCGAGTGTGGGCTGCCGCATGTTTATAGCATGTGACTCAGTACGAGACCATGCTAGCTAGATACATGCAGACTTGTACTACTAGTATAGTTACAGCCTTTTTGTGTAATACAGGCTTTTTAAAATGTAGTGCCAACTATTTTTTGTACAGTGCCGACTTTTCTGTATGGAGCCTACTTTTTTTTGTTATGCCAACTTTTTCAGCACTCTTTTCGAGTCTAAAAAATAAGTGTGAAAAAGTGACAAAGTGCTCAAAAAGCTTGAAAAGTGAACTCATGATTTACTGATGAGCCTGAGACCCGACTCGCCAAGTTGATTCCCGGCTCAGAAGTAAGGCAATACCAGCAGGTACTCCGAGTAGATGGCCAATGCGTTATTCAAGTCATTTTTTAGTTCAAATTTTGATACTCTAGCATAGAAGTTGGTTGATGAGATGAAGCTAACTTGTAGCAGAGCTTCTTCTGCGATGGACGTCGATAACGTTCATCAGGAAATGTACACATTACTTAACCTTGCCTTAAACAGACTTAAGTTGTACTTTTGCAACTTGGCAAATATGGACCTGCTTGTCCAGAAATTCAACTTCAACATGGTCAGAAAAAAATTGTTCAGTTATATTAGTACATATGTTTTGGTATAGACTGCACTAAAAAAATACAAGATTTACCAGGTGAATTATGCATGAGAGAGGAAACAAATCTAGCCAAGCTGAGAAAGTAACAAAAAAGGAAGTCAAGAAATGTGAGAATTTACTGATGTTGATCATCCTAATTTAGCAAATCATCTACAAATAAAGAACAATAACGTAATTGACTTTATTGGGCTAGGAATATTTGAGTGGTACCTAATGTCAACGTTGTTCAGCTAGCGACGATTAGTGTAGGGGGCAGAATGGAATTGCCCTTGTGGCAATTGGCAGAATGGCACAACGGCAATTGGCAGAATGGCAGAAGTCGGCAAAAGTATTATGAGCATTTTTGAGTATTTTTAACTACATTTCCACTACGGCAAAATAATTTTGACTACTACAGTGAGGCTACACCTTCTGATGTCAAAAGGGCATCAATATTCCACTCGGATGCACTCTCTGAGCCTCGATTGAGTACATCGATCTCTTCAACGAAGCCGGTTGGTGTGATACCTTGTTCAACCCTCTTCAAAGTTCCGTGAAGACTTTAATATCGAAAAATCAACGCCGGCTCGAGATCGATTCACGAAATTATTATTCGGGCGTGCAGCCTCGCCCCTATGAAGTTGAAGGGTGCAACACTACCCGCGTTGAAGGCTGAGGACACGGAATTTAACCTCGACATCCGTACCAAAGCTGCGCGACTGTGCTTAAATTCGGCCTGTGGAGATGGACCTCTGATCCATCACTCCCAGCAGATGCAAAGGAAGGATACTGGACGTTTGTAGAAGGCGAAAACAAAGTCGCTATCCTGCGCGAGCTTGGCATGAATTATGTGGAGCCGATAAAACGCGATTTTGCGTATCTCGCCAATTCTGACTCGGACGTGTCGACCGTTGAAAAGGGTAGGCTGCGGAAAAAGTTCTGTAGTTCTGTTTGCATCTACGTATCCTACTGTCACATAATCTCAAGGACCGTTATTTGATCATTGGTATGATCGATACTTAGCTTGAAGCAGGACACCGGTGATATAGTTTGTGCGTAAGTTACACTTTCTGGCTGCACAGGCTTCATGAAATCAGAAAAATTCGCGGCGCTTGGAATTACCAAGCAACACTGAATAGCTGCAGATGGTGCTGGCACTGCTGGCTGGTTTGTCGTTGCGCGGGCGCTAAGTGAGTAGAGGTAACTGCGGATTAATCATACACGCGTCGAACTTTAATAGTGCCAGTGCTTGGCACCATCTACCTATCTCACTTTCTAATGACTAGATGCCGCAGACAAACTTTGATGGGGAGAAATCAACTCATTGCAGAGCGGTACACTGTTTGAAGTGTGCTGCCTGGCTTCTAGACCACAAGGAGGCAGAAACCGACACCTTAGTTCCGAAAATAATTATAGCGTATCAAGTTCGAGTCACGCTGTTGATTTCATTTAATGTACAGGTCGGTGTAAGTCAGAGCTAGTAGATCAGTAGCGGTGTCTAGATCAGCGTGACTTGAGATATTTAGCAAGCCTCCACATAAATTCAGCCGTCATTAACCCAACGCCGACGACGTATGCGACGAGCCAGACCGCGGTGAGGGTGCGGAAGACAGTGCTTTGAGAGTAGAAGCCTGCTATCAGCATCGCTGGCGACGAAGCAGTACATGAGGACCAAGAGAGAGCATAGCATTAGTCGAGCGACTTACCAAATATGATGCAATTCAGGGACAAAGCCAACAAAGAACATGGGCATGACCATTGATAAGAGGTAGGTCAAGAGGAAATAACCGCCCGGCTCGATTTGCTGATGATAAGTTAGTCGATGCAGTCAATGAAGCAAAATAATCCTTGCTTCTTGGGTATATTGTCGATCGGCGTGTAGCCAACGGATTATGCTCAGGCCAGATGTCAGCATTGCAATCATGGCCATCATGAGTGATATGAAGAGTAGAAAATAGGGGGCGGGCAAGGTGTAGTCAAAATACGGCACGGGAGAGGCAGTTGTCACGAAAACACCACTTGTCGCGAGAAGTAGACCCGCCTTCTGAAGGTTTAGATTGTGTAAGCGCCAGCAAGGAGTCGAATAACTTACTGCGGTGATAGTGATGGTCAGGATGGAGCATAGCCTTTCCCTCACGTTCTTAAATGCCTCCTTGGATTGTAATGACTCCCAATGGGCTTCAAGATCGGGGCGTCCTAGTGCAAAAAGGCAAAGTACTCCCGTTAAAATGGACGTGTCACGAAGGGTTGCGGGGAGCATTCTGTCTTCAGCAAGTGTACTTTGATTTGGAGTCTTATGAATGCTAAAAACCTAGGGTAGGCCCGTCATACAAGAAGTCTTCCTAAATTTTGAAGCGCACCTCTAGTAAAGCCATGTCGAGCGGTCAAAGAGAACTTGAGTGCAGCTGGAATACGTATACTGCATCTTGACAAGTTGGCTTATATACGATTGAGATTAATGGCCCAGTATCATCGCAGTGGACAAGACCATCTGGCAGTCAACGGACATTGCATAACTATCCGCCGCGGACCCATGGCGACCGCGGATCTATGTAATTCACCGCGGGCCCGCGGTGCAAACCAAAGCCAATCGTATATAAGCCAACTTGTTCAACCCTTCAAGCTTCAAGACGATATCCTAGTGTGGGATATAAGCGATAGTACATGAAAATATTCACTGTCCTATGTTTCATGTGAAGTTCTGGCAATTGCCTTGAACGATACACACGGCCACAGTAACACCCGACGTGACGTGACACTATCCGCGTGATTTCGACGCGAGACGCGCCTGCTTCCATCGTTCACCTTGACCTAGTACTATTACATATGCATACTGAACAGCAAGCATGTCACGAACCCCAGCAAAAAGGTCAGTACTCGTATCTGCACAATCAATGTTGCTGACTTGCCATCTTTCATTTAGTGTTCGCGCGAGCTTTACCGCAGACGAGGACACCCTCCTCATGAAATACATTGCAACATATAATCCTGCCAAGAAAGACAGAAGCGGAAATGTCTTGTACAAGCGTCTTGAGGCAAACGCGAGTTTCTCTCATGTTTCTCCTCTGAAACAAGTTCTAACGCTGATATAGGTCGACAACAAATGGAACTGGTCCAAGACACACCCATGGCAGTCCTGGCAGTACAGATACAGGAAAAATATGGATGAATTTGATAGGAGGATATTGAAGTATCAGAAGAAGAAAGGCATCAACACGGAGAACCAATCGGGGACGGAGCCTATCTTTCCGTCTTCTGATGAAGAAGCTGCGAGGGACCGTTCGAAAGAGACAAGCAAAGGGAAAAAGCGGGCTGGTGGCCAGGACGGCTCTGAGCAGAGGAAAGTAAAGCGAGCGAAACTGGAGAGAGACCAGCCAGATGCTGGGAGTAGTCCCTCCCCCTTGATGAAGACCAATGGGACACGCCAAATTCCCGCCGTTGGACCAAGTGACCAAGCTCGTAGTTCTCACCCTTACCAGGGGCCATCAGAAACTATGCCCTCGCCTTCCCCGAAACAAGCAAGCACGTTCAATATTCCTTCGCTCCCTTCTCGCTCAGATACCCTGCCAGTCCCGTCGTCCCTACCCAATTATCCTGTCAGGACCCTGCCACCAATTTCGTCACAGCTCCCACCAAGTTCTCAGCCTCTTGCATCATCTTCGCAGCAGGTGGACACCCCAAAGCCGCCAGGGCCCAAACGAGTCTTGAAGCACAAATCCGTTTCCCCCATCTTCGGCTCGCTCTCGCCAACATGTGGTCGTTCTACCCCTCTCAAGACGAAAATCCTCCCCAAAATGGTAGAAGGGCACTTTACAACGTCACTCACTGATCGGCTGGGTCATGTGCGACTAGGTGGTCGTTCTGAGGAGAAACAGACAGTGACTTGGCCTCCCGTTCGGGGCAAGAAAGGCAAAGAGAAAGAGGTAGCACAAGGACCAACCGCGTCAACCTCTGCAACGGCTCAAGAACGTCAACATCATCCCGTCAACGGATCCGAGTCCCAGACATCGCCACCAGCTGCAGTGCCTCCAAAGCGCGAACCAGAATCTCAGCGACCTCCAGCTCCTCTTCCACTAAATGGTATAGAGTCTGAACACCACCCCTTCAGCCAAGTCCCATTTCCTCCCCTTCCTCATCCTCCACGTAATCCCAATGGTGCAGATGAAGCTGAATCACCTCTGAAGCATCGCTCGACGAACGGGGTGGGCCACCTCGTTAAGAATCTGTGGGACAGAAAACGAGACAACGTTATGGGCTCAGCATCGGTCCAACCTGTGGCCGGGCCGTCAAAACTAACCACTGCTGCCGGAGCTTCGGGTCTCATATCCTCTGCTGAACTACCGCGTGGACAGCCAGTCGTCGTGCCTTCTGCCACACCAACGAGTAAGGAAAAGGCACGCTTACCGAACGCACCGTCGTTAGCTCAAATTTCTACTGAATCTACTTCAAGTACGATAGCTACCGTCCAACAGACAGGGGTTCCATCGAAGGAAGAGTTTGCCCCCATCTTAAATGCTCACTCAATTGTCTTACCACAAGAAAGAAATTCACATTCGCCTGGTTCAGCGCCTCATAGATCAAATATGCAGCCACGTCCCATACCAGGTTCACCATTTCTACCTTCCAATACAGACAAGGGCAAAGGGAAACAGCGTAATGCCAAGCCTCCAGTGACACATGCTCAACGTCTACTCGATCGTACTCAAAAGCGACATCGGAGAAAGACAGTTGGTGGCTATGACCTGCCACGCATGGACCTTCGCACTCTATCAGCAGTGTCGACTTCCCGAATCTCTCGTTCTAGAGGCAGTAGCTCAGCATCTCGCTTACCTCACCGCCCCTCCCTCCCTGTCCATTCCACACCATCGGCCATCCCAGCTGACCTCTCCGGCTACCTTATCACGCCTGGGTCTGCGATTCCATCAGTTCCACTTGAGCTCATCACGCCTGTTGACTTACCCCTGTCCGCCTCTGTCGGATTCAGGTCCTTAATAGCACGTATCGCTGCCGCGCATGGATACTCACCGGACGTCGTACTCGAGGTTTACAAGCGCGTCGAAAGCTTGCAGGAGACTGAGAAGTGTGTAAGGGGCATGCGTGATGCTTCTGAGAGCTGGATTGAAGCAGCACTCGAGCAGAGGGAGCGGGAAGCGCGCAGAGCCAGGAGAGCCTCGAATGGTAGGGAAAATGACAGGGAGAGCAGAGAGAGCGATGATAGCGATGACAAACCGCCTCGTGGCTCTCGTCATCGACCATCCTTGCAGCAAGCTTTACCAGAGCGGCGGTTACCGAATGGGCTACGGGTACGGCATGAACCTGGATTATATAAGCCTCTACCTACGAAACAGACGGCGCCGAAAAAGCGAGCGTCGATGGTCGGAGATACCAGTATGGGTGCCAGCTGGAGGGCTGGAGCAGTTGGACATTACAGGACTAATCAGGCAGAGGATGAGGTGGCAGATACTGCTGTCGACACTGGTAATGAAGGAGGTGACGATGAAACCACCTCGGGAGAGGAAGATGAAGAAAACAGCGACGATGTCAAACAAGCAGAAGAGGAGAATGTTGTGGAGAAGCTCGTTTCTGAATCTTCATTGGAGGACCTTCAGGATCAGGATGATCCCGAGTACGACGCCGAAGATGAACCCGACCTTGTTCCCAATGATGCACGGCAGCTTGATGAAAATGGCCGGCATCACGATTTCTCACTCCGAGAACCTCCTCGTGCTATACGTATCAAGCGCGAAAGCCTGACACCGCCCTCACTTTACGGGCCGCATGGGGATTCAGGCCAGAATGGGAAAAAGGTATTGAATGGTGCTTTGTCGGACGTTCGCCGCACACGCTCGGTATCTCCGCCCTGGAACACGGACGAGGATATAACCCCCCTTTCGGGGAATAGGCGGATGCACCAGATGCTTGAGAGGCGATTGGGCAAACATGGCATGAAAAAAAGGGTTGTGCAGCTGCTGCGATAGCATTGGAGTTCAGTATACGTACATGAGCATGTACGCAGTATTTTTTCGTAACGAAACAACGCAGGAATTTACTAATGTAATTAATTATAGTAAAGCGAGTTCAGACTTTTAATGTTAGTATATATGGCTCACACTGTTGAGCGGTGGAAGTGGTTAATTGCCGTGACTTTTCTATATGCCAAGTGTTCGTCTATGAATTTATCAGATCTATATTGCAGGAGTACATGACACAGATGAAGGTATTGAAAGAAAGATTGCATAGGAACTCTTGGAGACCAAAGTCAACTTTATTAAAGAGTGAATTGCTAAGCACTCAGCCACAACCTATCAATATTTTGGCCCATCATCGTTCAAATATCTCACAACCGCAGCAAGAACGTCGCTGATCTTTGGACGTGAATTTGGCAGTTGAGCCCAGCACTGTTCAATCAAGCTCCAATATCGGGTATCAATAGTGCCAGGATTAGAAGGCCTATCGCCGTCCCTTACACGACGCACAATACGCCATTCGGCGTTAAACCCCGTTATATTCCACAAGTGGGATCCGGTAAAAATCTGAGGAAAATTAGAACTAAAGCAAGACTAGTGGTGGGCCTCGTACCAGATACATTATGCATGCGAAGGAGTACACGTCGCTTGGTGGGCTTGGGTTCGGCCCCTTACCATCAGGGGGGTCAAAGAATAACTCTGGGGCCACCCAGGCTTGTGCTCCTATCTTTGCATCGCTGTATGTGACCGACAAATTGGTAAAGCCGCCTAATATAACGGAGAGGCCGAAATCAGTCAGTACGGCTCTTTCGTCATCGTCGATCAGAACATTCGACTTTAAGAAAATATATTATTGAATTTTCCTGGATGGATAAATGAGCCTTACTGGAGTGAGGTCTCCGTGAGCTACAGGATGCTTATGAACTATTGATATTTCAGATATCTCCAAAGATAAGCGGGAACTCGTGGACATACGATATTTCAGCCCTTCAGCAATGTCTTTCACCTGTTAAACGTAGTTAAAAAGATGATATAAGAGAAGATAAGGAAAGCCTACCCAATGAAGACGCTTTGATAGAGGTACGTCATTCCTGTCACCCAAGTACACAAGGAGTGATCCATTCTTCATCCACGGGGAAACCATGCCTTCGAGATGACCGAAACCTGTTGTAGTGCCCAACAACAAAATTATGTTTGTGTGGGATAGCCTTCTCCAAGCTGCAAGTTCACGCTTCAAATTCTGTGAACCGACAGTTTAACATATGAATATCTGTCAGTGGACTTTGGCGGCTACCTTCTTTACTTCGTCTATCTGCAAGGAACCCTGGATATGCACAACCTTAACGGCAACCTATTCTTCATCAGGCCGGTGACATGTGCCAATGTAAAAAAAGTAACCTTGACTCGGCCCCCAGTCTTTCTGATCCAGATGGCTTCATGGACAGACCCATACCCTCCACTAACGGGATGATTATCCCCCTTTTCGATCTGTCCAGTAAGATCAGGAGTGCCGATGGATACGAGGTAATCCTTGATCTTTTTCAAGACATCCGATGTGGATGGTCGATCTTTTGGAAGAAGTGACAAACATGGTTCTATAAGCGCCCATTGCTTATCATCGGCTATCGAACCCTTGGGTCGCGACGGCGTCATGGGCTTCCGCAGCTGATCAGAAATTTCCACGGATGTTGCATCATGCCAAGGCATGCGTATTGTAAAAACCTGGAGGAAGAAGTTCTTGGCTCAACACTGAAGACGGTATTTGATCTTACGAAAAACATGATACAGCCGAGTGAGTATGTGTCGCTTTTAAAAAGAGTCTTGGGAAGATGTTGAAATATTGTATCATCTCTCCGAACGAACCATTCCGGACCAGCGAACTGAATTGCAGGCTTGGCCGGCATCTGAGAATGAGGGCATGCGGCATCCCTTGAGGAAAGTCTCACTGACTGGCGGAAGCCAGAAAGACAAGCCCCATGTCGCTCAGTAATGAGTACGTTGTCCTGTAGGGAAGATTGAACGTATGTTCCCAAACCATGGCGATTAAAATCATACACTCTCTAGGTTTCCATGAACCACGAAGTTTAGATGAACTTTTGCACCTGGTCGCTTGCTTCAGCTATTTTATAACTTGAAAGACAGCGTACGGTGTTCAAGGCCAGAGGAAATGTCGTGCAACTGAAAAAGAGGATTTTAGAGTAGAACCACACCGACTGCAAGCAGCTTACGAGATTTGTCTTTGTATGTGTTTCAAGGGCTGCTCCATGAGTGCTAATAAACGAAGTGAGAGTGCCGTCTGCCATCCACGGCATGACCAAAGAATGAAACAGCTTATCCTTCTTAAAGCCAAGGAATTGAACCACGTTGTGGTGAGGAGGAAGGCGTGATGACAGCAACTGCAATTCCGGAGGGATTTTCTGGATAATGAGAGCAACCATATTGAGTCCCTGAGGCATTTGCCAGTAGTTAGTACACTGACTTCTGAGCGCACTTCGTTCGGATCGTCGAGCATAGACTTGTACGATTTGACTGCGACCTGAAGTACACAAATTAACCAATTGTGGCATTTGACGAACTTAACTTGCTAATTTTTTACTATCTTTGAGACCGCATTGCTTCACCTCAGTGTATCGTCCAGAAATACACAGTCCTTTTGGGGGCAAAATTCGACCCGTAAGATTATAAGTCTCGGAGCTAAAAAAATATTTGTAATTAGTGACTTCTTTACAAGACAATAAATGGACGCGATGTGCCCCAGGATCCGAACGAACATAGCGGTATTCCTATGTATCAGATAGATAAGCTAGTGATTTGTTCATACTCTAATCAAGATGACCCACATTTACAGACGTCACGGTACGGATAAGAATGAGTATTTGATGGTTAATCCTGACAGATGGATAGGTAAAATGCAAAGGATGCGAAGGAACGCGAAAGAAGATGAAGAACTTATACCAGATCCATAGACGCGCATCGCACTTCTAAGTCGCACGCTTTGGCAGGGCTATATTACAACTAAAAGAACCAAATGAGTAAAAGGTAAAATTGGATGCTGTTCGCCACACAGAACCGTACAGGATGCTGGGTGCCAAACCTTTGCCGAAGGCAGTATGTGCCAAATAAAAATATGATGAGACCACGCTTCAAGGTGGCGGTTCATTGGCTTCTCGGAACCCGGATGCTGCTGCGGCAACATTGACTCGTACGCATCCTACACTTTCCGCACTTTCGTCCCAACCCAGCAATAGAAACCTACCTAACGACAGCACCGTCGCCTCACTTTCATCTCGTTGTAAGTCCCACCAGGGCTTAAGATAGACTGTCAGTCTCGATCAGCTAACACAAATCACTTACTAGCATAGGCCTTGCACCCCAACTGAATCCCAGCTCCCTGACGAAGTTCAAACTGAATGTCTTCTCGTGCCAACAAGTCTGTGCCAAAAAAAGTCATCAACATCCATCCCGACAAGAAAAGGGTACAGACTATCAAATTTCTCCCCAAGGACCAAAACATCATCGCTTGTTCTCACGACGGTTGTCTCCAAGCCACAGAGGCCAAAACTGGGAACACCCACAAGTTTACCTGGCGGGGTAAAGAGAGAAGCCAAATTAGTGCAGTCGACGTATCACCAGATGGTGAGCACGTTGCGACTGGCAGCAAAGATGGCAAAATACAGGTGTGGAAGTGGGATGGGAAAACTGCGAAGATGATCGCCGAATCAGACAAGCACACTGCTGCAGCAAATTGCGTGTGTTGGAGTCGACATAATGGCGGCACTCACATTGCTAGTGGCTTCGATGACGGCAGGGTAACTGTCTGGCAAGTAGCGTCGGGGCTCAAGAACGGGATGAGTACAGATGATACCCGCCTCCGATACATACACGCGATAAACTACTCACATGATGGCACACAACTCCTCGTGAGCGGTTATGACCGTGAAATATCGAGGTTGACGATCAACGAGAAAGCGCAGGAGATCGAAATAGATGAGGTCATCAAAATTTGCAACAATCCTGAACACGTATCAAGTGCAACATGGGCTTGGACTTCAGACAGTCATGTGATTGTCACTGGTTCAACAGACGGCAAGGTCAGGATGGTTGAACTTCCTGAAGGTCGTTTATCAGAGCTTGAAGGCCAGGGGCACTCCGACCTTGTCAGCGCCCTCGTTTTTTCTCCAAACAAACGTGTGCTTGCAAGTGTCTCTCTTGACCGTACCCTCTGTTTATGGGATCTCGACGCCAAACGAATGATTGGTCAACCACTCCTGCACTCTGCGGATCTGACCTGTGCAGCGTTCGCAACCAATGGGACCTCACTAGCCACCGGCACTTGCAACGGCGAGATCTATGTTTGGTCTACAGAAGACTTACTCTCTGGGACAATGATGGAAAATTTGAATGTGGGTACTTACATAAAAGGTCTCATCCACCTATGTACTGACACAGCGTCACTATCAGGATCGTGACGGAGACGTGACTGCTAGACCTCGCTTTAACGTATGTGATGCTTGCATGGATGGTTCATGAGCGCTAGTTCACAAGTATACCACAATCTAGCCTGATTCGCCTATCCCTACTCGCCAACGGCTACCCTCGAGCTTCCCGGGACATTCCCTCAACGTCAACGCTCGTAGACCACCACCATTGAAATACGGTCGGGATTTCTTTGTAAGCGGCGCAGTCACTTGCTGTTTCTGGTCATAAATAATTAATAACGTCTGAACTGCAGGGCATTCCCGCTCCAGTCGTAGAAGCTTTCAGTACTGACACTCCAAGTGTTAGCAGGCGATTTTCCTTATCTCGGCGTGTTAAAGTTGCTGCGTCACGTATGCATCAGGTTTGTCATGCTATCCCTTCCCCGCTAAATTCACCATTGAACTGAATCAATTTGTAGGCAATATGGGTACCCCGAACACAACTTGAAAGACCGCCAGCGACGACCGTGTCATTGGGTGGGATTCAAGAAGAACGTCGACAAAACCATAGGCAGTATCAAGTAGCCAACAGCATCCCGCCTGCCACGTCCGACCAGCAATTGGCAGGGGCGAACAGCGAACCGAACACACAGGGAGCTGCCCTTGTGCGACGTACTCGCTGGTTCAATGCCTTGTTATTCATGAGGTGCATATCCGAGTACCCCGAGCAGATGGACTGACGTGAAGGGTACTTTGCACTGTGTACCGAGTGTGGCTTCCGTGTTGAATTTTTTTTAGTTTGGAGTCCTACTAGAGATAATCGCACCTCATTATGGAACAAGGGTATAAGCCCAGCCTATTTGCGAAGGGCTGCGCTGCTGCGGCTTATGATCATTAATTGGGTCATTTTCCTTCGCAGGGCTGTGGAGGGTCGAGACGCTGACAGTGGGCACCGCCGGGTTAGGTATAAATTTACCTCAAAGATATTTATCAAGTACAACCTAGGCACAGGAGAAAGGTGGCACGTATACGTAATTATCTCGCAAGGATTTAGAAAGATGTAGGCCTATTTGTGATTATGAATTCAAGTTCCTTTCGCAGAAATCCACAAGCTTCTTCGGCGGATGGGCGGGAAGAGGTTCCATCATCAAAATTAAATGGTTCCCAGCACCGTTGGATGAACTTCCAATGCTCTTGAGATACGTCATTGCCTCGGGTTGTGCAGGGTGCCTTTCCTTTATGAAAGGCGGCAAACACTGCTGGTTCATTCGCAAAGGGAAGCTCACCAGAGATGACCTGAAAAGGTGCGATCGATATCAAACGACTGCAAACATCACAACTGACATAGAACATACGTAATTCATGATGGAGCCAAAGGAATACATATCGCTGTGTCTAGAGAGAGAAGAAAGGTGAGGTCCATCCATAGGCGACGTGAGATTGTTCTTACATAGACGGTTTGAACGCTTGCAGTAGTTCTGGCGCCATCCACTGTGCAGCCCCAGTGACGGGGTAACTCCCAGTGAGTTCCGATATTTGGAAAGACAGGCCAAAATCAGCGACTACTGCGCGTCCATTAATATCCACGAGGATGTTGTTCTGTCCGCCCATTAGTCCGAGACGTCGATATGAAGTATTATACACACATTTGTCAAATCTCCATGCACAACGTGTTGGGAATGAACTGCAATCTTTTGCAATCAAAATGAGGCAAACGACCAATCTATAGCACGCACGATAACGAAGGCCAGTGGCGACATCGCAGAGCTGTAACTCGATTAAAACGTCGATTTCTGCAGTTTCTATTCGCCTATAACATACCAATTTTAACTTCTGTCGCAGTTCCATAGTCGGATGCCCGCTGAGGTACTTTGAGAGTGTGCCATTCTCCATCCAGGGGCAAACCAATGCATCACAGCCAGAAACCGAGTAAAGATTTCGCGCAACTCCAAGTAGAGGTACGATGTTTTCCTGCATAAGTCTTGCCCAGATCTCGAGTTCACGCAAGTACCCCTGACAAAAGACATCATGAGTTGACTCAGAGCATGAGGGTGGAATGCCGAACCTCGCACAGTTTCTGAGCTGGGACATCGCCTTGGGGTCGAATCGATTTGACAGCTACCTGGGTATGAATCATTCATATATTCTTTTATTTTTATAGAGAATCGGCCGACCTGCGTGGTTTTCCCGTCTCTCTTCAGCATGCACTTTCGTATGTCTGCAAAACCTCCCGAGACAGTGGGATTGGGAGGGATATTGCAGAGCATCTTTGTCAGGTTATCTGGAGAGATATTGGCCTTACTGGGCTTGTACCGATGTTCGAAGAATTCGAGGATCTGTGCTGCGGATGGTCGATCATGCGGTGTGAAGGAGCAGCAGCGTGTGATGAAGTTCCACAGGAAGTCATCAATACCGCCACCCCCTGGACGTGACGGCATACGACGCTGTCGAAGTTCGTTGATAATGTCACTCGATTTTGAATCATGCCATGGCAAACATCCGGAGAAAACCTGAAGGCAAGCTTCAGAATAGTCACGATTTGCAAGTACAGACTCACGTGGAATAAGACACAGCCGATGGAGTATATATCACTGCTGATGATAGGCAAGGAATTGTTGCCTTCCTCGTTAACGAAGCATTCAGGAGCAGAAAATCGCACACCACCAGGTTCGGGCGTTCCTAAGAGTTTACTAGTATTAAGGTCGGTTGATAAGGAGAAACCGGTCAGATATGCTCGATTTTTTGGTCCTATGAGAACGTTTTTCTGAAAATATGTTGAGAAGTGTTGTATGGTCATGGGATATCGAGAACGAACACTCTCTAGGTTGCCATGAACAACATGGGACTTGTGGACTGCAAGCATTCTGGCAGTTAGTGCGAAATCCGTTCCGACGGAATAAGACTGACGATAAGTGACTCCAGAGGCAATGTCACGAACCTAGGGAAGCATGTTATTACTTTACAAGTAAATTATCTCCTTGATTTACCAGGGACAACTTGATTGACGTCTCGATTCCCGCTCCGTGGTACGCGATATAGCAGTGGAGGTCTCCACTTGGCATCCAAGAGAACACAAACGAAGGAAAGCTGCCACCTTGGAATTCGCTAGTGGTACCTAACAACTGAATGATATTTGGGTGATTAAGTTTCATGCGCAAGTTTATCTCTCTCAAGATTCGCTGAGGCGTCATTAGAATTTAGAAATCAGCGGCTACCGTGACTAGTGGGAGGATTAGAAAATACCGACATCATAGTATTTTTTATGCCTGCCAAATCGGACGAACTTCACTGCAACCTGCAAAGCGAAGTTAGATTGAAACTGAGCTCATCCCATGGAGAATTCGACCACGAACGAGAGTGCTTTCGCGGCCGGTCATTAGTGTGCATTTATATACATCACTGTAGTCTCCAGATGCGCTCAATATTGGGTTGATGAGATGAGTAGCACTGAGTTAGCAAGCTGTAAGTTTTACTACACCACAGTTATATGGGATGCTAACAGTATGTTTGGTTCGGGATGCACTGGGTTCCTTCAAAGAACTGTGAGGGCGCCGTTCAACATATGACATGTACCTCTCACTCACATTTCACGCAAAGCTACAATATATGCGGAAGGGAGATGACGAGAGGCTATTGGTCACTGCTAGCGGGCAGTAATGCTGGTATCAGTATTGGGTTCGGCGGCGGCGGTGCCCGCCATGTAGTATACAGCATGTCTGTAAGTAGACTAGCGTAATTACCCCAGTTTAGCTTCATGCCCCAAGAGGTCCTCATTAACGATATATTAATGTTTATTCTTAACTTATTGGTAAATTACGTTAATCTTATCGGAACTGTAGGCACAGCTAGCGGGCTGAGTTCTCCGAGTTTTTCTCGACAGTCGAAATATGCATGCTATGCTATGTTTCCGTCCGCCAAGGTGAGTTCTAATCATTTCTGAAATATTGCTTCGCCGCCATACATAGGAGGAGACAAGAAACAAAAAAAAAGTTGATTTGAATTTGCTGGTAGGCCCTGCATGACATTTCCTCCCAAGCACAGCCTGGACTCGACATGGACACTTCTGGAATTTCGATACCTAAGATAGAAATGCCCGCCTCCGAGTGGGCTACGGTGTCTGCAGTAGCCGCGATGAGGCTGAGAGGCAGCAGCGCGCGCAACTTGGACAAGTCAAATCAGCCCCGAGTCACTTGTGGTACACAGCCAAGCCCGGGCGGCTGCTGTGCAACTCAGGAACTACATAAAGTGTTGCACGCAAGGTCCTATTTTATCCGTCCCTCAACTTTTCTACCTGCAGACCTCATCCGTGGCAGCAGCCTATCCAGAGAATCTGCAGTACTTGGGATCTCGTCCTATTTCAAGTTGATCGTGCTTCTCTAGCTCGAATCACGTTCCCTAATTTAGTGAGTACTAGTCCCTCATGTCCGATCATGAAATCGTAATAAGCTGATATATAGTTTCTAGTCGAAACTGTCAGCTACTGAATCTGTTAAATCCCCTGGCCTTGGACTTACCTCGCTCGACTTGTCGCAGCGAATATTTATTTCTGTGACACCATTCTACCATGCTCTCTACTTCGGCCAAACCTTATACACAGAAACCAATATGTCTCGACGGCCGGGGAATCCACTCCGAGGCAATCTCATGCCTCGATTTTCTGGACGAAGATCGACGCATCATCACCTGCTCCGAAGATGGTTCTATCCAAGTTCGGGAGGTGGACACAGGTCAAGTTGTGAGTGGCCCCTGGACAGATGCAGGAAGTGGGGCTATCCACGCCATGGCAGTGTCACCAAATCACATGGAAGTCGTCACTGGCAGCCAGGATGGCAAGATACGCCTGTGGACGGTGGCCACCGGGAAAATGACCGGAAAATGGAAGCAAGCTCACAGCCTCGCAATCTTATCTGTCTGCTGGAGTCCAGATGAGTTACACATCGCCAGTGGGTCTGAAGACGGCACGGCGATCATCTGGGATACCAAGCAAGGCGATATCGTGGGACATCCCATCAGAACTGCCCACCCACATGTATATGCAGTACACTATTCATCCGACGGCACAACCCTCGTAACAAGCGGATATAACAACACAATCACTTTTTGGGACGTCAAGACAAGAGAGGCGCTCCGCTTTGTAGAAGCATGTCACGCATCGCAGCAGGTCCACTGCGTCATCTGGACTTCATATGATAGAATTTTCCTGGGATGTAGTGATGGAATCGTACAGACAAGAGCTAATACCCAAGGGAAAGTCGCCCGTCTAGGTGAACGTACTAGTCCTATCTGTGCCATGGTCTTGTCTCAAGACGAGCTTTTATTGGCGACCGTTTCTCTTGACAACACCATCTCCCTGTGGGATCCGAAGACCAACCATTCAGTTGGTCAGCCTTTTGACCATCCCGGTGGCTTGAGGTGCGCAGCTTTCGCAAGAAACAGCAGACTGCTCGCCACTAGTGGTATCGACAAGAACGTGTATGTCTGGAATCTTCAGGCGCGGTTTAAAGATGTCCGAAATGTAAGCCTCCAAGCTACAATATCTACCAGGGCGATCATTGACACCATAACTCATGTTCACTAGATTACGGTTAGCGAGTCAGGACCGTCGCTGGGAACGTCTACAGCTGGTCACTCACTGATCCATGTACGTGACACACCAATGATCCTCTCTTGCGCTAAATAAGGGTTGGCCACAGATTGACGCAAGTATTTGTCCCACCAGTACCACACGAAAGGATTCACGGCACAGTGATACCGACGTAGTGTGTCTTGCTTCTCCATCCAATATGATACCTCACGTCCAGCTCAGCCCGATGGCACGCATCGACTACCAGGGCATTTTGATGCGGCAACAAACATTCGTGTGCGTCGCAAGCGTCTTCATTGTCCTATTTATGTTTTAACAATATCACTTGTTGCATCCAGAACCCATCGCCTCCCAATCCAAGACCGTGGGATGAGCGTTGCGTCGCGCAGTCGAATTCCTCAACCAGAACTGTTTGCCAAGTCGCTGGAGAGGTCTGTCGCACAGTTCATCTAAGAATTTAGTCGAGTTGTGACCCACCTTGCCACTAGGAATTCAGTCGTCCGAGATCATTTTCACGCACACGTGCCGTTGGAGTGGGTCACGCTCACGGTGCTCGAGAAAACTCTTCGCATGGCCGTCAAAGTCATCCGCATGGCCAGCAGGAAAGTGCAGTGCACAACGTCAGGGTAAAAGACAATGTTTGGTCTCGTTTTTGGCTGTGCATTGGTTGCTTGTCCCCCGTCGGTGTGGACGATTAGATATTTACCCTATCTCATTCTATATCCCCATCTACTAGTAGATACTATCTTGTTTTTATTCCTACTTATTTCTTCCGACGCAGGTAGTATATTCAATTATGATACATTCTTAGTAACTTGGTTTTGTGTACGAGATATATCGTGTACAATCTCTAGATTTCTTATTTACGGTGCTCTAGACCACCACTGTTTGACTGCGTCGGATCCGGCAGGACAGATTGTGTTTGAAGTGATCATCGTCCAACTTCGCGGCTCGCGTCTGAGGGATGTCAGCGATTTGCAGTCAGATTAACGAACGTCTCAGCTTTCTGCATTGAAGATGTGGTTGCATGCTGTTACCTGTATGATCTACGACCTCCGCCGAAGAAGTGTCACAAATCTCACGACGGCTGTTCATCAGCTATTCAAGCCTAAGAAAATTAGACATTCTTCATATGTACGTATAAGTTTCACTCATGTCATAGCTTCTATCACCCAGGCATTAACTCTCGCCCTGGAAGCTCCCAAACTCCCAGTTGAAGCAATCCTGGTGTCCCAATTAACGCTAGCGGTAAAATAATAATTAAAACAGACTCACAACACAATCCTCATCATCCGCCTTCGCCTCAGGCACCGTCCTGCCCTCTTCCTGAGTCCAATCCTCACTCAACAACCTCTCAATGATTTGAACGATCGAATGCGACCGTACATCAACATACCACCCGAGGTGCGTGACGGTATCGTAGCGGATGACCTTGCCCAAATGGCAGCGTGTCTCCATGGCATAGCCTGCAATGCCACAGGACGAGGTAACACCGGTACAGACACCCATTGGGATAGGATCAGCTGTATGGAAGACGTGGGTAACGTGTTGTGTCGATGGCTGCACGTCGTCCGGGGGATCAGTATTTGAAAATGGTTGCAATGAAGAAGACTTAGACTTACTGGAGAAGGCAGGTGCAAACGCGTCGCAGCTAATTTCTCGGAGGGCGCTTCAAATGCGACGACAGGTGCTCCAAATGTTACACCGATAAGTGAGGCAAGGGAGCCACCGAGGGAATGCCCTTGTGGATGATGAGAAGCACTCAGAAGATATAGCGCTTAAACATACCTATGAGCCAGATATCGGCGTTGGGATATAAATATGTGACGTTATTATATAAATTCTGCAGCGGAATTAGACAGTAAAATCAAGCTTTGAAGTTGCACATACCACTCCAACAGAATAATATAAGCTATCCCCTATCAAACTCTTCTCCAGACATTCTTGGTCACATCGAGAGCTGCCCTGGTGGCAATCGCAGACCGTTGACCAAGTTGGACCAACTCTTGCACAACAGCAAGAAAATAAAAGGTTATCGTTTAGCTTATCCTTCCGTCCAGTCGGGCCACCACTTGTAATCCACCCAGCGGAAGTACCCTTGATCGAAAGCACTACTGTTGAGTTGTCGTCCGAGACAAAGATATGCCCTCGAATGCCATCTGCATCAGGTTCCCAACCAAACGGTGTCGACTGTAAATCTGTTAGTATATTGTAGAATGTATCATCATCAAGGGATAGGAACGTACCTTATTCCAGCCCTCCGGTGTGTACCAATCTGATGCAGTGGGTGACGTATATGCATTAGAGGTCATCTTCGCAAGTGTGAGGAGCGTCTCTCTCTCTTCCACGTTCGGCCCGAGGACGTCGGTTGTATCCCACAATACCTGTTCGCTCTGGTCATATCTAATAGAGCGTAGTCGAGCGCTATGAAATGCCTTCGCCGACTGCGGTCTGTGCGTTTGAATGGTCGACGTGCTCATGGCATACGAATCTGCGGCAAGTGATGGAACCGCATTGGAGAAAATCACCCGAGAGTCATTAGTTATAGCATGCTCGTGCCGCAGCTGGAAGGACAACGGGGTGCGGGCTGGCGGCAGGATAGCAGGTGGCTGAGAGAAGTCGAACCAAAGCAGTGAGCCAAGCAGGAAGCGAAGAGTAGTGGGTAGTAAATTAAGCATTTCTGGTTGAATCTAAGGGTATCTATGCATGAGACGTGGGGTAGATCGTCGTTCAGGTTCTATCACGCTCGAGCCTTGAGGAGAGAGTCATCTGCATGTGCTAAATTAGGGAGGTTGTGCTGAAGGTTGTGATTATGTCAGCTTTGATCCAATGCTAACTCAACACCCGTCGAGACCGCGAGGTTCAAGAGTTTGGACCGCCCAAGTTAAGTTGCCTGGCATTGCTTATCGATCATGCTCCTCGATGACGCGCACGAAGGCTTGACTAGACTACATGGACTTATCATATACACAGACTGTGGAGCTCGTACAAGCGCCCACTGATGGGCCCTGGGTCTAGCCCACCGTTTTCACCCAAGGATCCCACTTCTGATCCCCGAGTCCTCTTAAGGCGGAAGTGACCATTATAAAACTAAGCGGCGTCTCGCTAATGCCAGTATATTTTCTATCTATAACCACCTCATGGAACTCTGCCTGCGACACAATGACCCCACGCAAACCCTGCTCATGACCCCGGACGGCATAGTCATGTATCAGGTCAACACGGCACTAGGACAAACTACTACGATAAGCCGTTTTGAAAGCCACCCTCGACTCTTGAACACTGGGCGGGTATCTTGCGTCGTTGGCGAAGTCGATAGTAGCCGATTAAAGTTACTCGATGGTGAGAGCCCTATAGAAATTGTGATGGTTTCGGGCGCGGAAGAGACCGAAAATGTCGACAGGTAAGGCACTAGATTTAATGCATTGACGTTAGTTTGAGATTGTAAAGACCTTGGACCTTCAATGGACCAGACGATAAGCCGTACACATGGCAAATTATGTGTCGTTCTCCGGTGGTAAGTCGTTGACCAATCAATGTCCACGTTATCTCTGACCATAATCCAGTTGTTTGTATCCGGCAATGCACCCATCCCTCTAGCACGATATAGACAAGCAAAACTTGGTATCATATCACGATCAAGACGAGCTTTCCTCGAGATATTCCCCGCTGGAATAAATGTCATTGATTTCATCGTCGTTACATTTGTCTCTTATGCGAAGCATCATTGGCTGGATGAGCCCCACCATGAGTCTAGTTCATCGGCAACTTAGTCCTACAAGTGAGGAGGCTGTTCAAGGTAGGCGCGCTCAAAAACATTGTTAAATTGTTGTTGTTGATTATCTTCACTCGTCTTCGTAACCGTTGGTTTCACTTTTCAGCTGAGTACAGCACGCGAAGGATTGGATCATGCTACCCTCGTAGCGGGTTTTTGTAAATCATACCTGAGGGTGGGATACTCGGAATAGCATTCTGGTCAGCTCCAAGCACTCGCTTCTGAGAGCTGAGCGTGAAGCGTGTTATCTATTCGTGATCTTCTCAAAGATGGTTCATGTGCTCTGATCATAAGAGTGTAAACTTTCACATGACTGATATTTGACCTGCCAATTTCAAACGCGTTCCCAGAATCAAGCACGGTAATTTTGTAGATACTGTGGGTTACTATCGATATCATATACTGACTGCATGGATTGGAACCGCTCAATCATTGCGCAAGTTCAGTATCTGTGTCCCTGCACTGGAATCTTGCCTTACACCGTATCACTGTCAGTTCATCCCAACTTGGACATGAGGTTTGGTTGGTATATTACATTTCACATTGGACCAGCCGAGATAGTAACGTCTCCACTCCGCAGTGCTTGTCTAAGCGGCGACTATCGGTTCCCAGATACTTCGAGGCTCGCGGTTTTCGCTGCCACAGCAACATCATGATGACAACCGGCCAACTGCATCCAGTGCCCATCGATTTGGCTTTGACGTTATCCAACACATCACCTTTCTTCGCCGATCCCGCACGCCTCCCAAGTGTACATCCCGAGCTACAAGGCCTCAGCTACGTTAAAGCTGTGGGCATCGGATTGATGTCAAACGAACATGTATATAGACTGGAAGACGGAGAACAAGCTGCAGCTGTACTGGACATTTTGAAGAAAGAGGGAGGGGTGTTTAATGTGGTTTTACTTGAGAAGAAGCAACGGGTCAAGAGAGATGAGTTTTGATTTGTGAGCATCGCTCCATATATTAAACATTCCTCGGAACAAATTTTGATTCAGATAGAGCAGCTAATATCATGGAGAAAGGATACAATCTCGGGATCTAAGCACAACCTGAAGGTGCGCAACTACATACTTTCAAGAAAACAAGCGTTTGTGGGGTAACAATGAATAACTAGCAAGACATGCACAAGTGTGCTACGCGAATAAAAAGACGAATATATAGTGTGAAACGGTCATTTCAGAGCAACTGCCTGCAGTTACTATGGTGGTAATGCGCTTCGAACATAACTCAGAACGTGGTCGATCGTTGGTCTGTCAGAAGACCTTGACCAGCATTCTTGAAGAAAGGGTACGTGGCGCCTGTCAACTGAGCTGTCTGCTGCCATGGGTTGTATACCCTTGTGTCTAGCAGCCATGATGTGAAGTGGGTCTTCCAGCCAATGATAAGGGAGCTTTCCGGATAGCACCTAGATCGCGATTCAAAACGCAGGTACTGCAAGGCAAAATCAGGAGCGGCGTACCTGAAGTATTACGGAACCGAGCGAGTAAATGTCGGAGCAGGTAGTCGGCTTTCCAGCTTCTTCGTCTGTAAGATGTATCAATTCAGGCGCAGCCCAGCGTATAGATCCTGGGTAGTAGGCTTCGCACGACGAGCTATCGCATTCCGCAAGGATCGCCGACAGTCCAAAGTCTGTTACCTGAGCGTTTCCTCTGGAATCAATCAATATGTTGTGCTGTACTCGTTTAGCTTGTCAAAACACGTCCAGAACTGCAACCTTACCCCACTGAGATTCCCATGAATGACATGTTTGTCGTGAACTGTGGGAATTGTCAAAACTGCTTGTGAAAAAAGACATGAACTAGCACAAACGGTACTGAATAGCTGTCGTAATCTGTTCAAGCTACAGGGAGTAGTTGTCAAGACGATCAGCTCGAGTCACTTGGCAGTAGTAGGACCCACGAGTATGAACTTGTCTCTATCCAATAGATTGAAAAACTCGAGAGACAGATAGTTCGTTAATGATCCACGCTCCATCCAAGGAGTTACGAATGCGGGGAGCGGTCCAAATCCTGAGGTCGTCCCAAAAAAGCGAAGGATATTCTTATGATGCAACATTGCCCACACACGCACTTCGCCATAGATCCTCTGAGACATTATTAGCATGGATATTGAGCGAGTTGTCGCCATCTACCTTTCGCAATGCCCTTATCGCTTCTTCACTCGAATCAAGGATCCTCAAGGATTTGATGGCCACCTGTTGTGAACTTCGTTGGCGGTGACGAATGAAAGAAGTGGGAGGTACCTCTATTTTTCCATGGGACTTTGAAACCATGGTACATTGGTAGACATCGCTGAAATCTCCGATGAAATGAGGAAAACTATCATATCTGGAAATATATGACCCAGGAATCTCTGTCGATTTGTCCTGGATCATGTCGGACCTATGCAGTGTCTTCTTTAGATCAACAGACCAACATAACAAGACGTTTTTTTACAGAGAATGCCATAGTGCTTGTAGTCCAGTGATCCCGCCAGTCTGATGGAATGAAAGGTTTGTTTCATGATTAGAAACGCTGAGAAACGTCGATTTGCTGGCTTGAATGTATCCTCACCTTCAGACAAAAGATAGGTAACATCGCTATGCACCTTTCGATACCGCGGGTCACAAAGTCAGACAGACTGTTGGGATGCGATATGAGCGAGATAAGCAAGCGCTGGAAATGTATCCAAGGGCCTGGTTTTCCAGAAGACGACTAAATAAGGACGAGCGCTTCCCCGTCTACGTGTCATAGAGTCACATCGACTAGGCATTAGGTGAATGCTGTGAACAGAAGCCTGAGCACCAGTATACTTATATTGCCTACATGCTGTGTAACACCAAATGCTATAAATAAGTTGGTTTCAAGTATCCGATCGGGTGCTACAAACATTAATGTTCCTGATGTGTGGAGGGGGGCAGAACGCTCGCTTTTTGCGCGATTATCAAATAACAGAGGCCTTAATACAAATAAATAGATGTTAACATAGTACTATGGGTACCGAAATATTCTCGAATCATACACATCTACGAAAAACGTCGTGTAACTGATAAAATGTGACATGTACGATATCCAGAATAATGGAGCCCCGTGCTGTCAGAGAAACAACGCCGGTGGCCATGACCCCATGAAGTCCATAGTAATGAGAAATTAGAGACGAGTGTAAGAATGACAAGCAAAAGGATGACAGGTAGACATGAATGAGTTCCTCACATAGGCCTATGTGATGAGAAGATCGACTTCCGTTTGAGAAAAGCGTAGCACTTCAGCGGCAGATGGGCGGTTTTCTGGGATGGACCAACATCTTTGCATGAATAGCCAGTGATGATCAGCGATATGAGTATCATGCGATCGTGACCGCGAGGGTCTATTTCCGTTTAATATTTCAATAGAAACCTTGGATCTGCTTTTGACCTCATAATACGGCTGACGGCCAGTAAGAATCTGCAAGATTTTAAAGCAATGCGTATAATATCAGAGGCGCAACGGACCTGATATATGATACTTCCAAGAGAGTAGACGTCACTCTCGGTCGTGGGTGCAACCACATTTTGGCTGTCAAAGCGTTCTGGCGCCGCCCATCTTACAGATGGGGGAATATGTTGCCCTTTGTGTGTCGTAGTAATGTCGTAATCTGAAAGATATGCAACACCCATGGCGTCAATTAAGACGTTATTCTAAATGCATCGTAATAAGATACAGAATTACAGTAACGAATCAAGGTGGCTCACTCCGTGTAGATTGCCATGAACAACATTCTTGGAATGCACTACATTTATTTTTCAGCAACCCGAGTCAGGATGTATGTCAGAAGTGGAATTATATAGTGCTCACGGTAGCAGAGTCCAGATGTTATTTGCTTGATCTAGTTTACCAAATTAGACGTATTAAAACAGAAAGAGTAGACAAGACTTACCAGGTAAAACCTTTGCAGAACACTTAGACTGTCAAAGTTCTCTTCGAGGTATGAGGTCAATGTCCCGCCCGGCATCCAATCGTATACAATCGACGGAAGCGGTCCAAATCCATCAGCAAATCCTATAGGAACAAGAATGTTATCGTGTTGCAAAGTCATCCAGGCGTTGGCTCGGATTAATAACTCCTAGAAAAATCTTAACGTAAATGATCTATCACCGAAATTACCTTGAGACATTACAAACCTGGCCTTTAGATTGCCCCCTGTTTCCGACATTTTCTATCCTCAACGACTTCACAGCAACCTGTTTTTCATAAGGACATACTTTAGATGGGGTAAAGTGTCCAGCACGAACCTGTTTAGAGGTTGTAGCGGTAGAATATACAGCCTCATATACATTTGCCGATGAAGTTCCGCCAATCCATCTTAATTTTCGAATTTTCGAAGTAAGGTTGTGCAAATGCGAATACGAAGCATTTCTTGACAA
>MU177905.1:370487-382106 GCA_016695465.1 Suillus americanus
TTCTTTAGACCAACAGACCAACATGACAAGACGTTTTGTTTTACAGATAATGCCATAGTGCTTGCAGTCCAGTGATCCCGCCAGTCTGATGGAATGAAATGATTGTTTCATGATTAGAAACGCTGAGAAACATCGATTTGCCGGCTTCGATGTACGCTCACCTTCAGACAAAAGATATGTAACATCGCTGTGCACCTCTGCCGCGGGTCACAAAGTCAGACAAACTGTTGGGATGCGATACGGACGAGATAAGCAAGCGCTGGGACTAGATCCAAGGGCCAAGTTCGAAGCCGACTAAAAACGGATGAGCGCTTCTCTGCCTACGTGTCATGGAGTCACATCGACTAATGCTGTGAACAGACGCCTGAGCGCCCTAGTATACTTGTGCACGTAAAACCAGATACTACTATAAATAAGTTGGTTTTATGGCGCTAATAGGTGCCAGTATCCTGAACGTTGAACGTTGAACACTCGGAAGGAACCGGCACCACATGTACATAGCCATGCACTATATATACCCCGACATATTTTTGCCCCCTTCGCTACTCCCAGTATGATTTCCATAGCTATAGTACCACCTCGTTCTTTGATATTCTAAATATCTGTGCTTAATTTTCTGCTCCGTAATTAATAAACTCGTATTCAATCAACCTGCATGTCGTTTCCCGCCCACCCAGTGGCAACCTCGAGCTCGCTAGCATCCGACCGAGCTAACGCTCGGCCCAGCCCTACCAATATTTGTTTGACCTCATCGATTGTGCGATAGACGAAGCTGGACCGCCAGGCATCCGATTGGGTATTTCGTACTTATTGTATATTTTTGAAACATTGTTCACCCTGGTGCAGACATAGAGTAGGGATAGCGCTCGCTTTTGCACGATTGTCGAAGAACGGAGGCATACAATCGATTACAAATAGATGGTAGTACTATGGGTGCCGAAAGATTCTCGAATCATACACATCTACGAAAAAACATCGGGTAACTGATAAACTGTGACATGTATGATATCCAGAATAATGGGGCCCCGTGCTGTCAGAGAAACAACGCCGGTGGCCATGACCCCATGAAGTCCATAGTAACGAAAATTTAGAGACGAGTGTAAAAGTTACAAGCAAAGGGATGAGCAGGAAGACGTGAGTTCCTCATATAGGCCTATGTGATGAGAGCCTCTATTTCGATCTGAGAAAAGTGTAGCACTTCAGCGGCAGATGGGCGGTTTTCTGGGACGGACCAGCATCTCTGCATGAATAGCCAGTGATGATCCGCGATATGAGTATCATGTGATCGCGAGGGTTTATTTCCGTTCAATATTTCGATGGAAACCTTGGTTCTGTTTCTGACCTCATAATAGGGTTCGTGACCAGTAAGGATCTGCAAGATTTTCAAGCAATGCATATATATCATAGGCGCAACGGACCTGGTATATGACACTTCCAAGAGAATAGACATCACTCTCAGTCGTGGGCGCGACCACGTTTTGGCTGTCGAATCGTTCTGGCGCAGCCCATCTCACAGATGGTGGAATATGTTGCCCTCGGTGTACTGCAGTAACGTCGTAATCAGCAAGATGTGCAACACCCATGCCATCAATCAAGACGTTGTTCTAAATGCATCGCAATAAGACACGGAATTACGATGGTAACAAATAAAGGTGGCTCACTCCATGTAGATTGCCATGAATGACATTCTTGTCGTGCACTACATTGATTTTTCAGAAACCCGAGTCAGGATGTTTGTCAGAAGTGGAATCATGTACTGCTCACGGTAACAGAGTCCATCCGCTATTTGCTTGATCTACATTATCAAATTAGACGTATTCAAACAGAACAAGTGGACAAGACTTACCAGGTAAAACCTTTGCAGGACACTTAGACGGTCAGAATTTTTTTCGAGGTATGAGGTCAATGTCCCGCCTGGCATCCAGTCGTACACAATCGATGGAAGTGGCCCAAATCCATCAGCGAATCCTATAGGAATAAGGATATTATCGTGTCGCAAAGTCATCCAGGTATCCGCTCGAATTAATAACTCCTAGAACAATATTAACGTGAACGATCTATGAAATCAAAATCATCTCGAGACATTACAAACCTGGCCTTTGGACCCCCTGTTTCCGAAATTTTCTATCCTCAGCGACTTCACAGCAACCTGTTTTTATAAGGACATACTACTACTAGATGGGGTAGAATGTCCAGCACAGACCTGTTTAGTAGAGGTTGTAGCGGTAGAATATAAAGCTTCGTATACATTTGCCGATGAAGTTCCGCCAATCCATCTTAATTTTCGAATTTTCGAAGTAAGGTTGTGCAAATGCGAATACGAAGCATTTCTTGACAATATTAAGTGATCTATAGGATCAAGAAGGCAGTGGCTTACAAATGATCGTTCCTCTGAATGTTGGTCCCAAAACTTGTCACTAAACTTTGCCAAACGCGTAAAAGAACATAGAGGAGCGGCATCTGAGGCCTAGGTCTGAGGTTCTGAGAGTCGCAGGAGACCTATGTGGACTCAGGCCTCCAGATCCCGGGGGATTTGGTACTACAGACGCGATCGTCAGGCGTTCATCAACATTCAGCCGCGTTAGAGATAACGTTGTTTGTGGATATTTGGTCTATTACATAATTACTTACTAAATTCGTTTGATCAAGGTAGATTTTTCCCCATCAGTTCTCAGTTCGGAACTGCTGTGGAAGATTACGCTGTCAAGCGTGGTGCCCCACACTTGAACATATTGCAAGATCACAGCGATTTTGTTTTTTGCTTCGCGGAGTATAGAGTTTAGTGTCACTGAAAATTTAACTCGGCAAGTCGCTAAAATCCATGTTCACCTTCCACTGGCCCGGGGGTCTGCCAGTGGCTGGTTAGACTCGAATCGTAACCAGTCCGAGTCTGCCTCAGAAGACTTGTATGGCTACCCACAGCATCCGTGGCAGTATGTCACGAGCCTACTGGCTGGTAGTAGTACTAATAAATGAGATCCTTATAGCATAGCATCTACGCAATTGTGCTAGCCAATTCTAAACTCAAGTTATGTCATCCCTTACCAAACCTATAGACATTTTTCTGGCCAATGGATTGGATTTTCCCTCCGTTTTTCACTCTCTGTTAGTGAGCAATGATATATCCACGTCTGAAATCAAAGTAGGGCGTACCAACACAGACGGCTAGCAAGGTAGGTCTGTGAAACCATAAACATTAAGAATGCTGAGGCAATACCAGGTATAGCTCCCTTCGAGATTCGTAATCCAGTGAACACGAGGTGTGTAACATCTATTTAAACTGCCTTACGCGAATTATAGAACCAGGTTTGGCGTGTATCTTGACGCTGAACCTTTCAACCCCCATACTCATCAAATCCCCCACACTAGTAATGTACCTGTCCAAGCAGTCGACCAGCGATCCTGTCGACCTCACAGATCGTATTACACGTACCAGTTCTTTTTATTCAGCTGGAGGAGGGTTTGGTGATATCTGGCGATGCACGCTACAGACTGGTGCAACACAGGATGTGGTACGATTGCTCACATTAACAATCAGCATATATCTCAGATATTTCCAGGTTGCAGTCAAAGCGATTAGGTTTCAATCTGGAGAGGTCGATGCATCACAAGAACAGGTAATTTGCAACGTCACATTGCCGACTTATTCACTTATCGGATTCAAAGGCACTGCGACGTGAACTTGGAATGTGGAAGAGACTTGTCCATATAAATATCTTGCCACTACTAGGCATAGCCCGAGATTTTAGTCCTTCTATATCTATGGTTTCGCCTTGGTGCGAAAATGGTTCGCTGGCAGCTTATCTCCAGAAACACGAAGGTATTATTGTGTCTGATCGCCTCCGCCTGGTGAGCTTTTCTGCTTGACAACACACCCATCTATTTTACTGATGGTTTGATAATTAGCTTCAAGATATTACATCTGGTCTCCATTATTGTGTGTATTCGATGCCTCAGGTATCTGAATCTTGCTCATATGTATATTCACTTTTGACGCAGTACATGGTATCCCAATGGTTCACGGTGACTTAACCCCGGTAAGACGGGTTATCTTGGAGAGATTTGTCAGTATCTCATCATCTCACTCGCAGAACAATGTGCTCCTGAATAACGACAAAAGGGCTGTCCTCACAGACTTTGGCTTGTCGTCCATGCTTGGGGATATCACAGGGTTCTCATATCTTGAACGGTCTTGTGCCCAACCAGGAGCAATTCGCTACAGCGCTCCCGAGCTTCTGATTTTGAGCGACTCTGACACAACTATCCGACCAGACATTCGAAGTGATGTCTACTCGTTTGGCTGTCTCGCGCTTAAAGTATGACTTCAATGTGTGTGTAATTGTTCGAAGTGCTAACAGCAACAATCTATCATCATAGGTCCTTTCGGGAAATGAGCCCTGGGCTGATGTCAAACATTCGAGATCTATCATCATCAAAGTCGCAGATGGACATACACAACAGAGGCCTACCCATGGTCCGGTTTTAGATGAACACTGGCGGCTAATACAGCGATGTTTCTTACAACCTGGTGCTCGACCGTCCACACGTGACATTCTGATGTTTCTTAAAGAATTACAGTCGGAAGGTATTTATCAAAGTGTGTCCTCAATAGTCAGCTAACGCAATTCGGGAGATCAAAAAATGTCGGTTGTGAATCAAACGTGCACCAATCGAGATGAAGCTACAACATCTTTCGGGTACAAAGCATGTATTCTCTCTGTCCAAGTTGCCAATGAAATGCTTACTCCTGGTCATGCAGACTACCGTCAACACATCTCATTTGACACATGGTTCCGGGACAAGTCCTATTATTGCTGCAAATCAACACATAGCATCCACGTCGCCCAGCTTTATACCTGATATTCCCGATAAAGGGAAAGGCTCTGCACGCAAGTTTAGTTTGAATGTTTTCCGCCGTAAAAGCGCGCAGTCGGTAAGGATTGTATTATGTTCTCTACAATGCAAAACACGAATAAAAGACCCGAAACAGATCAAAACACGAGGCGCGAACATTGAACAAGAAACTACGGACCACTTGTGGGTTTTCTGTCAGTGTCCTCTACACATGCTCGACTTACAGTATCCTTTCAAAACTTAGCGCTGTTATTGCGGCCTGTTCGCTGAAAATAGTAGAAGACTCTGCCATACCTCCGGGGGGCTTTGGGAATACTTTTCAATGCATCTTGCAGAAGAATGCTTTCAAAAAGGAGAATGTAATCAAGCAAATTTATATTTTTATGTAGTACTGATATCTTCCCAGGTTGCTGTCAAGTCCATCAAGGTACGAGATGACGATGAAGGGAGCATTAAGAAGGCCCGAAAAGTCAGCCTCAGCAATCCCAAAAAATGTCTCAATGCTAATCCTTAGACATCAGATCATCCTGGAAGAAGTGCAAGGCTGGATGTCTCTCCGGCACGAAAATCTATTGCCTGTCTACGGTACTACTACTGGGTTCGGTTCTAGCCTTCCCTGTTTGGTATCGCCTTGGATGGAGAAAGGATCCCTGACCAGCTACCTAAGCGCCACGAATCAAACTCTCACAAGCGCTGCAAAATTCTCGCTTGTGCGTCTCTCAGCTCGTAAAATAAAATATTTTCTTACTTCTCAACCCACATCCAGCTATCTCATGTCACAGCTGGGCTCCGCTTTCGTAAGTGCGGTAATATCCCTCCAATAAAATACACCTCATCGATTTTATCAACAGTTCATAACAATACAATAATTCACGGCAATCTCAGTAGCGTCAGTCTATTTTAAGTCATTCCGGTGGAGTCCACTAACAGCTGAAGTAGAACAATGTTCTCATTGATAATCGCAACACCGTCCGTCTCGCGGACTATGGCCTGTCTTCAGTCGTATCCATGTGTGGCGAGCTCTTTCAGTCCTATCATTGTGGTGCTTTGCGCTGGACGGCCCCGGAACTGATCAGCAACGATGATCAAGAGCTCAGTAACGAGTGTTACATCGATATCTATTCTTTTGGATGCATCATGCTTCATGTATGCTAAGTTGATGTATTACTCTTACTTCACCAGCTGATGCCTTTTAGGTGCTCTCTGGAAAGTTACCATACTGGTGGCTAGACGATGTTCTGCGCGTAGTTTCTGCGCGACACAATGGCGTGAGTCCAGTTCGTTGCGGGACGGAGATGCATGAGGGATATGTGGAATTCATCCAGCATTGCTTGTCAGTTTCTCCGACGGACCGTCCAACAATAGATAAGATCGATGGTTTCATTGCAAGATCTACGCGATCCATTGTAAAGTAAAGTGTATCCCACTCAGGTTGATAGTCACGCACAACTAGATGCCAATAAGAAATATACAATATCAGATCAGTACAAGGTCCATTAGAGAGTTGCACCAGCAGTATAACCTGGGTCCCACGACCGAGATCTTGCTAGCTCTCTCTCTCGCCACCGACTCTCGAAGTAAATAAAGGTGACAACAATATCATCCAAGATATGTACAGCCTCCGGTGATATAAGAAGCGCAGCAGACTCCTTGCGTCTGAACAGAGCCTTCGTGAACGTGGTGACAAAAGTGGCAATGTATGTCTGTGAGCGAGCGACCTTTAATGGCACGAGCTGTTCGCATGCAATTGATCAGTGATGTTTGCATGCTGCACAGCAACATAGACACTCACTTGCGCTCGACACTCACGAATTTGCCACTCATACCACTCACCGTGAATCCCCTGAAACTTCTCCGGACTGCTTGGAAATCCGTCAACGCTGATCATTTAATTTCACTAAGAAAGCTTCTTACGATGTATATAGTCCCGTCTTTATCATCTCGATTCTCCTAGATCCCACCAGCACTGCGGGCAGGTCATTGGGGTTGGCTGGCCAGTCAATGATGCCCACATGGAGAGATTGTCCGACAACGTTTTTCCGAACCGTTGTAGTGGCTTTGCTTCCACAGAAGGGTCGATTACGTGTGACTGTGTCAGAGGTGTAGTGTATGGCATGCTCCGGGCAAGAGAAAGTGGTCTGGAGTGGATCATTTTTGGCCAAGGATAGCCGAAGGGTCATATCACCAGCGGATTTCGCGCTCGTGGTTGGCTCTAGTATTACGTCCTGTTACTCCTGTAGGTTAGCTAGTCTAGGGTCCTCCTAAGGACTCGGAGGCATCAAAACATGAAGTGACTCAGTAACTCACCGCTGACTGCCCCACAATTTCAATTTCGGGACTTCGAGGCACGAACTGGAGCACAGAGCAACGCCAGCGCTCTAACTATGAGCATACAATAAGTAAGCGCCAACGAAAATACCCACCCCCACAGTGTTAGGTACATTGTGATAACCGTCTGACAGTGCATGTCGCAGGTACTGCGGCTAGTCTTTCGAAATCCATCTATTATTATGTAATATGAACTACAGCATTCGCTGAGTTTGAAACCGGATTACTACTTAGACGCACTCTTGAGGCCGCGGAATAGTATAAATCAAAAAATCTATGTAAATACTAAATGCAACAAAGCCCTTTGTTCTTGAACCAAGACTTCCACTATGGCGATCAACCCAGAGTCCAAGAAACAATCTGTGTCTTTCGGCAAGACGTCAGGTCCTAAAGATTTACCTCCAACTTTTCCTCCGTTTCCGGCAGTACCGCACGGTGTCACCATAATTCCTTTCAAAGATTTTATGCCGTATGGCTACAAACGTCTTAGAACAGAGGCTGGAGAAGAAATCGAAGTTGATGCTCTTGGTGGCTTGCCTACCGTGAAGGTTCTCTCCGATGAAGAGGTCGTTCAGAGAAATAAAGACAGAAAACGGCGCAGAAATGCAGGACAAAGCACGGATGCCACAGGAAGGATCGTGCCTTGGTGGGAAGAATGGGAAGAGGGTGAAAATTCGCGTACCACGAGCGAACCAATAGAACTGTACTTGTCTTCTCTCCCTGTTCACATGTGAAACAACTAATTTTCGAATATCCAGGCGAAAAAGCCTCATCGATCGGGTTCACCAAGCTGCGGATGATTTCCGGATTGGTCGCACTTGGCCGCCGATATCTTCCGGAGTCAGAACATTATGGGATCATGTACAGAATTTTCAGTGTCGTTTGAGTGTTCTGATTGATTTCTGTAGTTCCGTCTGTACATTGGCCTTCTGTCTAGCTTGCCGATCTACCGCAAAGTCAAGAAGTCTAAGAGCAATACAGACATGACTTGTGAAGGGGGTGGTGACGCCTCGGATAATGATGATAGCCCACAAGCAAAACAAGTAAACGTCAACATTATTCAAGATCCCCTGGAACAGATCGCCCATCCGGGCAAACAGCTAGAGCCAAATGAAGGGGAGGTGGATATCATGGCTCGTTTACTTGAAACTTTCCTTGAAGACATGGAGAAGTCTATCAAGGTTTTCATGTCTTCATACATGCGGGATAAAGGATTGATCTGGCAAGTTTGTCTACTTCCTTACCTGTTGTCTGGCATTCATGGGTCACTCAGGTCGGAACGCAACCTTTTCATTGCACCCACAGTACTCCACTTTTTCCTTCGCTTCATGCAGCGCAATGGAGTTCTCGCCGGATTCGAAATTCACAGCGAAAACTTAAACCGCGCGGTAGCTGTCGCCGAGCTCGCTATCAGGGAACTTCCTTTGACGGCCAGGGTTGCACGAGTTTTGCCAGGCATGTTCGATGCTGCGTGCAAGGAGTGCTGGGGATACAAAGGAAGCCTCAGCATGTACATATCCACCACTCTTGACTCCGAGGATGGTTGCACTAGCACTGATACGCCCGCTTCGTCGGCGGTTGGCACATTTGAGGAGGCGCTCAAAGTTGATCACGCTGAAATCGTATCCTCAGATGTTGTCCTTGACTCGTTGATGGCGAAGGAGGTTTTGGATGACACCTTCGGCGCTGATGATGGCGTGAATGTTTCCCCTGCTCCAGCGGATGACCCCTGGGCTGCAGCTATTACCGCAGGACAGAACACTACGGTCTCGTGGACTGATGTCAAAGTTGACTCGTTGCTTACCTTCCTCGGCCCAACTCAATTGCCTTTGACGCATACCGCTGGTGTTGTTGAGTTCTCCACGCGCAAAGTCAAAGAAATCATGCTCCCAGAAGCTATCAACTCAATTCCAGATACTCCCTCCACAGCAATTGAGCAGGAGCTAGGAAGTCGCTTCGCTCGTGTCGTGTTGGAACCTTGGGTTCGCACGTCAACAGACGAACTTCTTGATATCATGAGACCTATCATCACGTCTTCCAGTCGCGGAGCCGCCATCAAGGACCCGTTCGCAGATATCATTGATGTGTCTGATGCCCACTCCCATTCTGATGCATACAACCCCTGCCGTGACGACCTGACCATACTCATCGACCCATCGTCCGTAGATTGTTTGCATGTCGGCCTTGGCTTATGCGGCACATGGGTGCAAATGGCTCGCTGCGAAGATGTGGAAAGTTCCATCACTCCTATGGATCAAGGTAATCCACGCGTCAGCAAGCATCCCCGGGATTGCTTCTGGTATTTGGAGGACGTTGTATCTATCTTCCCCAGCTTCTACACGGAGTCGGAAGTGGAGATTGACCTCGGCCAGACAACCGATAACGATGACCTCTAGGTCACAAATCTGCAGCTTTTTGGTACCCAGGCGTACAGGAAGAAATCGCCATTGTATGTTTCATTACGACCATGGACATCTCGCATCACGATTAATAAGCACTACTCCATGTTGCTGATCTTGTTTGACACGTTGACGACAGAAATTTCATATATACAAGAATTATCAAAGTTCGCGTCATACAGTATGTATATCCAGCCTCATCGCTTCGTCAAGAAAATACCTGTAGCAATAACACAAGTAGAAATCAGATGGAGACAGACTTGACACCACGCACTTACCAGTTATCAGCACGATCGAGGGATTTCACACATGATCTGGCGCACTTGTTGAGCGTGGATGGTCGCCATTGATCTTGCTTGACAGGTGCATAAACAACCTCCGGCTGAGACGGGGGATCGTCGACACTCCCTGCTCCTTGCGACCAATAAGGTCGGGCATCGCGTTGGTAGTTGGTAGGCACGACGGTTCCAGAACTCGAGCCCGGACTCCTGAGCGCCAGAGGTATGGATGTGTAAGCAGGTGTGAGCTTGTATGATATCGTGGTTGGATATTCTAAAGCTGTAAAAATGAAATACATGATACATATGGGCGGCCTCCTGGGAGGGTCATGTGTTAGGCCGGAAGAAGTACTTGTTGTCATCAGTAAAATCGGGCGTTGATCAATATCGTTCTCTGAAAGGATGTCATGCAGATTTTACGGAGGTTGCGTACGTATGGATCTGGGCCATTGAGACGATATCAGCGAGTTCAAAAAAATTTACTGCACACTTGGCCGGAATATTGCGAGTGTACATGAACAATCAACACACGGTATAAACTTGCATCCTGAAAGCCTGGAGTCATCAATTCAACAGCATAGTGCTGCGATTGCATCATGCTTTTGGCCTGTTGTCATGTCTGGGGCTGTTACACTCCAAGGTGTCAATGTCGTCATTTTACACGATCTCTCTGCTTTTTCGTTCTTTGTTACTTCCCGATTTTTAGTCCAGCATCTTCGGATAAATAAATTCAAGGCAGCAGTTTTTTTGAGGACATAAGGAAGCTCGTAGAGATCGTTCCTTACTTCGTAAGCAGATCAGGAATGAACTGGGTTAATGGGCACAAGGCGAAAGACCTGAGTGAAAATCTCGCGATTTATTCCTGCTATGAGATTCCATCGTTCCAAGGTGCTGTTTGCCAGGGGATCCGCTACGGCATTGTCTTCCCGAGTCCTTATTTCGTCGTCGCTGGGCTTTTTTATGCATTGCACAAGCAAGGTGACCCCCTTCCTGCAATGCAAGACATGCTGAGACAGTGCTCCGTGCATATAAGTCAGCTAACACTCAAGAGGATCTCGCGCTATCCTCACCTCAGAAGAGCCCGCAACGCAGTAGTTGCAAAAATGCAGCCATGGATGGACGTGGCATTCATCGTCGTGTGTGGCATGTCACCATCTTCGACAGCGAGCACGATTTAAGAGTCACCATCACCCTAGAAGGCGAGGGATGTGGGATCACACATGACTGTTCAGCGCTCAGCAGTAACCGACCTAGCTTTGACTTCTGTCATTCAAATTTGCAAAACCCATCTAACGCAGGTCACCAATCAGAAAAAAATACAGGCCAGTCTCACGATAACACGCCTGTTGTCAACGATCAAAACCTTCAAACGAAAATAGACAAGCTTCGGAACGTATGAAATTAGCTGTAGGGACCAGTAACATGCAACAATGTACGTACGCATCCCCGCTCCTCTGCCTAGCCTGAGGTACAGTACTTTGATAAACACTTCCTTCGGAGTGTCGGCGCCAGTGTAATGGGGACCTTCCCATTGATGCGCAAGAGCGATCTGGGCTTGGTAGAATGAGACGGCCGAGCTGAAATATTGACAGATGAAACACGTCGTGAACGACATGTAAAACACTATGCATGGTCACTTGAGTGGTGAATTCAATGGTAGGTAACCAGAGGACTCGCGCCGGTTCTGAGGTACTTTACAGAAAGTCATTGGTGGCCCGTGGGTCTCAAACTACTAGCTGGGCTAACTGGCCGAGGGTGAT